>JAQFVV010012425.1:6661414-7261414 GCA_028023455.1 Epiperipatus broadwayi | reverse complement strand
CAAATCTTGAATTAACGGTCACTGAGCAGTTTTCTACTCAATTTTTTTTATTATACATGTTTTTCAGAAAGTGTGTTAGAAGTTTAAAATCCCTAATTAAACTAGCCAATTTGATTTTGAAGATATGGTATTTAATTTAATAATTCATCAACATTCATATTTCTTAGCAGGAGGGGATAATTAATGTCCACATTACAACATTCAATAAAACACAAAAATGATACTGTATGAAATATATATAATAAATTGATAAATATTTGAAAACCAGGCACTCTTCACAAACCTGGGAGCCTAATTGTAAGTATAGGGGACTTGAACTCAGATTTTCAAGCACCCTTCAACTATCCACACTATCTCATACAAATGATTCACATGACCACATACATGTAGAAAAGATAAATAATCACCAATATACATATTTCGTGCTAAAATAGCACTCATCAGTTGGTCCAGATTATTATCTCCCACACATATATATAATCAGTGCTCAGTTTATATTAAGATAGCAAATCTTTATACTTTAATGGACAGGTTTCGTGATTGCTGAAAAGTTGGAGGTTGGAGTGGATTGAAGCCTATCCATTAAAGTATAAATATTTGCTATCTTAATATAAACTGAGCACTGATTATATATATGTGTGGGAGATGATAATATGGATCAACAGATGAGTGCTGGTTTAGCACGAAATATGTCTATTAGTGATTATTTATCTTTTGTACATGTATGTGGTCATGTGTACCAGTTGTATGAGATAGTGTGGATAGTTGAAGGGTGCTTGAAAATCTGAGTTCAAATCCCCTATACTAATGAATTGATAAGAGCATTGAATATTTGTAAAGAATCAAATTACACATTTCTTCAATGTTATAATGAATCAAATTATGTCTTAGTGGAGAATATTCAGCCAGACCGCTCTCATTATATATATATATAAATAATAGTTTTATAACATAATGGTAAAAAGCAAACAGTAATAATATATAACTTATATTCAAATACTTTTGAGTAATTAAATAATATATATATATTGTAACCATATATTTTAGTATAAAATATAATAATTGATGTAACTGGTATAAAAATTTCTCTTTCTTCTTTTGGTGATTTGATTGGCTTGATTTGCACTTTGAACAGATTACTCTCTTATATTCAAAATAATTTATTAGAGAGAATGGATAATATTTTACCTTACTTGTTGTCTATCTTAATTTAATAAATTTAAAATTGCTTCGTTCCAGATACTGATTCATATCAAAATGCTTAACTTTTTAAAAATTTTGACAACATATTAAATTTGGTAAAATATTATTAAAAATAATATTTGTTTTTATTTGTTTGAAATAGACTTAAAAAATTATTTCCATTGAATTTAAAAAACCATTTGTTTAACTAAATTTAATTATTAAAAATAAATACAATAATTGCTAGGCATTTCAATGTAAAAAAGAAAAGAGCGCGAATTAAAGGAGAGATCGTCGGATAGTTTGATTTTGGAGGGAGAAAGAAAAGAAAATGGTAAAGGCAAATGGTGTAAATTTGATAAGTGTATTTTAGGATAATTAACAAGTAAACGGATTACCACAAAGTTTCTATAAACGTAAAATAACATAGTGGTATTTAACAATAAGATGAATTGCTAAATTTAAAAGTCTGTTCAAGTCGGCTGGCCAAGTGGATCAAATCGCCAATAATAATTTTCCAATATTACATTTGAAAAATGTCAGAGCTTCCCAGTTTAAAAGAATTAATTGCAAGAGTTTGGTATGTTTTAAAATATTTATTATTCTACAATTTGAAAAAATTAAATAAGTGTTTTAATCACAGAAGTGTTATAAATATGAAAATTTGCTTTTTAAAAAAAAAGAAGTTTAAATTAAAGTAAAATGTTAAAGTTATCAACATAGTTTAATATTTCCGTTTATAATTTTAATAAAAAATATAGTATTGATTGATATTTAACTTTACAATGCCAGTAATATATTTGCTAGTTAATTTGTTTACCATTTGGATAATAAAAACAGTCTTCAAATAATTAATCAAAGCTATTGTATAATTTTGTCATCAGTTTGAAATGATTAAATTAATTGCTATAATTAGGATTCCTAGATTTAAGCGTGGATAAATAAATATTAGCATGGATGTGATAAACTTGGAACGGTTTTAATAGAGAAATGTAGAAATTAATAACTTATGAAAAACATTTTCATTTAAGTTCTGCGTGTCATGTTGAAATTGTTTCATATTTACGGAGCCACGTAAAATCGTCAATCTAATATGGCTTATAATCACTAATACAAATGGATAAAATTACATGTATGAAATTCAATTATAATTGTAGCTATTACTTCGTATACTTATTGTTCGACACATCGTACATGGATTTCACGGATCGGATTTGTAGTTATAAAATGCTATACAATTTAATTTGTGATACACGCACCTGCTAGAATTCATGTATTGAACTATAATATGCTATACATTTTATTTATATCACACACACCTGTTATATTTTATGTATTTGATGAATAATGCATTGCTTTAATTTTATCGTTAGATGAACTTGCATGTGAAGTTCATAAGTTATATTTATTAAGTTAAAATTAATAGGGGTTGAATAAAATATTTATTCCAGAGAATAGCGCTTGCGAAAAAACTTGAAAAGTACTAAATGAATTCATGAGATGTATCAATCTTTATGAGGTATTTTGTGAGTGTTTCCAGATTTATATTCCTATACCAATATTACTTATATTATATTACATATGTTTTATTTTAAGCAAGATAAGTTAGTACATTAGTTGTCCTGATTAGTGTAACATTTTATTATGTAAGAACCCACATTTGCTAAAGTGTTAGTGTTTTCTGAATAGTCAGAATAACTGAGGAGGATGATTTTGCACTTTAATGTGAAGTAAATAGTAATGTTGTTTTATAATGTTAAAAGGCATTAATTTGTGCTGGTGGTTAATCCGCAGATTACTTAATTGCCATTTTTTTTTGTATTTTACACTCATTCTTGCGCTGGTGGTTAATCCGCTGAAAGTGTGTAATTATACGTATTATTTTATGATGGTGTATAAATCCACAAAGCGTTTAGTGTTATTTAATTCCTATGTGTAGATGAATACATCCACAGGAATATGGTTTTACTTCACAGAAATAAGTTGGGCAAAGTATTTTAGTTATTCTGCTAAATCATCTTCTTCCATTGGTAAGTATAATTTATAAGTTAGATTCTTAAATTATAGCAGGACATTCTATTAAAGTTACCACATAATAATTAACTGTGGGTTGATTATTATTTACCTGAATATAAGTTTAAATTTTCACGTTATTTAATGATTGCATTATAGCTAAATCGATATAATATTATTTATTATATTATTATAAGTTGCGGTATAGATTTGTTGAATCTGGAAATGACATTAAATATTTCATGAATTGATGTTGAATTTAGTATAATTTCCTCAATACATTCATTATATTCAATTGAAATATAAGGTATGATTAGGTTTTTTAAAAACTGTACCTATGATATGTTATTGAAGAAAGTCGATGGAATTATGATTTATTTATTTTATTTGTTTATTTATGTCTTTAATTATAACATTGGAATTAATTACTTATTATTCATAAATTTGTAAATAAATGTTGATTTATAATTAAACTTACTGTGCCGTTGCTTCTGTCATTCATAAAATCAGAAATCATAAATCTTGGATAGAGCATACATTGAAGTACATACTATTGTCAACATGATATAAGAGTTTAATGATATTTTGAGAAAACATTTGGATGCTTTTCGTCTTTGGTAGGCTATGATGTGTAAGGTACAATAAAATCCCATTTACCTTTTCCATCATTTTAGCTTTGCGTAATTGATTCTAGTATACAATACAAATTAATTATTAAACTTGTAAACAGATTTACCAAATAATTACATGATTGAATATATTTACTTAACGTTTTTAAATTGTCATTTATCAGTATAATAAGAGTCTCAGTAATATAGTAAACTATAAAAAAGAACCCAAGTATTTATGTTTATTTATTGCAAAGCTTTACCTGGACTAGCATTTGTATTAGAAATCATAGAGATGGTTTCAAATTTCATAATTTTATGTAATTCCACAAATTATGCCATTTTGTATTAGAAATCATAGAGATGGTTTCAAATTTCATAATTTTATGTAATTCCACAAATTATGCCATCTTGTACATGGTCGGCCATCGGGTCTCATACAATAAAAATCGCAAATTAAGGTTTGAAAGATAATAACCTTGCACTTATAATTTCTTTAATGTATTTTTATCATACTACTATGATAGTTCTTCGCGGTACACCCTGGCTGCGATCAAATATAATCATAAAAAGTTTATGTTATATCATTGGTTTGGTCTGTGGAAAGTTGCTCCAGATGTTGGTTGTGATCTCTAGCGCACTTATGTTGTGGTTACAATTTTTAGCGCAGGTACGTGTTCGGCACGATAGGTAGCATAGTATACAATTGGGTATTATGTAGCTGGGGGCAACAATTATGAAGGTTGTGATCATGCAATTTATTGGTTACAATATATATATATATATGAGGTCTTTCTTGCAATGATATAGATTGCAGAGGCTTCTACTATGTGGTGATGCTGAACTGAGATCAGACCCATATAGCTATCTGGTTTGCTATGCTGAGTTTGAAGACATTACGTGTCTAAAAAATTCACGCTTGCAAGCTGAATAGAAATTGTTTCATAAACGCTCAGAGTTTGTATTTAGATCTAGTTTCTTTATTCCTGTCTTTCACTGACGATAGCAAATAGCTTGAAATCATGATCTGAAAGTGGAATTATAGTTAGAGATAGTGGATACTAACTACTCTGACGTTTATGTAAACGAAACATACGCTTGATAGGTGTTTTTGGTAGAACGCCATCTGTGGACATAAATACAAGCGTTAGCAAGTTTTTTAACTTGCATTTTTGTTTATCATATATATAAATATTTGAAAACCAGGCACTCTTCACAAACCTGAGAGCTTAATTGTAAGTATAGAGGATTTGAACTCAGATTTTCAAGCACCCTTCAACTATCCACACTATCTCATACAACTGATACACATGACCACACACATGTAGAAAAGATTAATAATCACCAATATACGTATTTCATGCTAAACCAGCACTCATCAGTTGGTCCAGATTATCATCTCCCACACACATATATATAATCAATGCTCAGTTTATATTAAGATAGCAAATCTTCATACTTTAATGGACAGGCTTCAATCTACTGCAACCTCCAACTTTTCAGCCATCCATATCATTGAAAATCTGATGATGAAAACTCAAATCCCATGCTGATGCTAATATTATTGCCATGCCCATGTTGACCTGAAGTCACTCTGACCCCTCATGTATAGGACAGTATCCATTAAATACATATAAGAGGGATGGACAGGATACAAGCTTGATATGTAAATATTTGAAAACCAGGCACTCTTCACAAACCTGGGAGCTTAATTGTAAGTATAGAGGATTTGAACTCAGATTTTCAAGCACCCTTCAACTATCCACACTATCTCATACAACTGATACACATGACCACACACATGTAGAAAAGATTAATAATCACCAATATACGTATTTCATGCTAAACCAGCACTCATCAGTTGGTCCAGATTATCATCTCCCACACATATATATAATCAATGCTCAGTTTATATTAAGATAGCAAATCTTCATACTTTAATGGACAGGCTTCAATTTACTGCAACCTCCAACTTTTCAGCCATCCATATCATTGAAAATCTGATGATGAAAACTCAAATCCCATGCTGATGCTAATATTATTGCCATGCCCATGTTGACCTGAAGTCACTCTGACCCCTCATGTATAGGAAAGTATCCATTAAATACATATAAGATGGATGAAAAGTTGGAGGTTGCAGTAGATTGAAGCCTGTCCATTAAAGTATGAAGATTTGCTATCTTAATATAAACTGAGCATTGATTATATATATGTGTGGGAGATGATAATCTGGACCAACTGATGAGTGCTGGTTTAGCATGAAATACATATATTGGTGATTATTAATCTTTTCTACATGTGTGTGGTCATGTGTATCAGTTGTATGAGATAGTGTGGATAGTTGAAGTGTGCTTGAAAATCTGAGTTCAAATCCTCTATACTTATATATATATAACATATATATATATGTTATAACATAAGTTATATATGATCACAGTTTTTTTTTTTTTCTCATTATAATATAAAATTATTATTATATATATTTTTTGGCGTATAATTTATTTTATATACTGTACACATATTTATAATAGATTTAATCTCTACTATTTGTATATGTGACATAAAAACACAATATAGTTTATAATTTAACACGATATATTAAATGTTAAATTACATACTATTTATCGTTATTTCTGCATAAGACAAGCTTTAGAACTGTTGTTGTTTCATCAAATATATTAGATATTAAATCTTATGGCAATTCGGTGTATGTTAAGCCAAAATCACATCTTAGATAATTTATTATAAATTCGATTAAATGTTTGAATTGAAAAAATAAATGGTTATTGCCCACCTTTGTACTCAGTTATTTTTAATGTTAGCAACTTCTGATTTCAAAGATTAAGCGAATAGAAAACTTGTTTCTAATAATAGCTTTCGTAGTAATCTGTTTGAGATACTTTTGCAGCAAGTGAACTTTTTTTAACCAACCTCTAAATAAATAAATAATCTAATGGTTTATTCTGGGTAAGTTCTAAGAAGTTTGAGTATTGGATATTAAAGCTAAAACAGCAATCCATAGTCCCGTGTCAGAATTCACCGTTTTACTATTCCTCTAAATGTACAGAGTAAAGCTCATCAAACATTTTATTGCTTAGGAGTTCATAATGGTTAAAAGCTCATCAAAACTATACCACAATTTGTATGAAGTCCTCTGTCTGTCTAAGCATTAAGCTCATTTGTAATTAACAAATGTAAGATACTTTTCGCTACACAAAAAAATGTTTATCCTACTTTTTGGGTGTGTTTTTATGTTATTTTATCAATATTTTTTCCATTAATTTTATATTTTATCTTTACTGATTGTAAACTAGAGATTTACCTCTATAAGACATTATTAACTATTATTGAAATATTCTTTGATTGGATGCATTTTTCTGATTCTGTATATTAATATTCATTGAAATTTATTTTCTACATTTGAACTTACTTACATAAATAACTTATAAAATGAAAAAAAAAAACCCAATAAAACTACAGAAAACTTTAAACAATGATTATCATTGTTATATCTTTTTTATTGCATGCAACTTTTTCTATATAGTAATACATATTTTATTTTCAAAGTATATATATTAAGATAATAATTCTTCTATCTCAATCTCTAATTTATTTTAAACATATCATGGTTGGCAAATTATAAATCAAATTTCAGCTCAAGTTTATATATATATATAAAATACATATTTTGCGGGTTCATCCGTGTTAAAAACTTTTAATACCAATACACTGACGTTTCGACTTGGTCACACAAGCCATCCACAGAGTTATATAACTCTGTGGATGGCTTGTGTGACCAAGTCGAAACGTCAGTGTGTATTTTATATATTTAACCCGTGCAAATCTTCGTTTTAACATATATATATATATATGACTGGTATTATAAATACATATATCTTATTAAAGTTTTGTTTATATAAATAATTTTAGGCAATTTTATTTTAGTTTTAAAAAATAAAGAAACTCTATTATAGTAACTGAAGTTATTTCAAATAAATCTGTTTAGAATTTATATTATAGGAACAACAAACACTTAATAATATTCTATAAAACTTTTCTCAATTCCTTTTTTATTTTTATCAAAACTTTTAGTAAATTATTTTTTTAAAGTCTTATTTCTGATTTTGAAAATATTGAATTTCAATTAATATTATTTTAAGCATTATAAATAAGAAAAATTATTCAATAAAAACATTTTTATTTTGTAAACCAAATGAATGAAAATAATTGCTAGCTTATCTCATTAGAGAACCGGGCAAACAGATAATCATTATCATTGTTAATTAATTTTTTTTTCTAAAAGAGGTTTGTTAATTTAAAAAGTTTGGTAAATGAATGGGCTTCTTAATTAAGAAAAGTGATTGATATAAAAAGACCAGCTTAGAATTATTTTGGCCAATCTGCTTCTATTTGTCATTGATTCTGCTTCTCCTTGTACTCATTGCTGCTTCCTGCTTAACACGACATGACCTGAACATTTATTGGTAGGCAAGATAATAACCATAATTAGTTAAATACCATGAAGTGAATTTAATTTCTTCAGTATGTAGCCACAACTATGAAATTTCTAATGTTTCTTGCTCAGATTAAGCCAACAAAGTGCTAACTATCATCAGATACATGACAAAAGATATGATTTTCAACCTGACCCCCAGTACGACTTTTGTACGACTTTCTAGAAATTTCGATTTTGAGCTGAATTTGCGTGTAAACGGTAAACGTCACACATATGCAACGAATGTCATTCTTTCCGCTATTTTGACTTCTACTTGAAAATGTAAGAATTTTTTCTGTACAGCAATTTTTAGATTTTTTATGAATATTTTTAGCGAAGGGTACCTAAAAATTTTTTTTTATTTTTTATTTTTATCAGTTTATATATCATAAAAAAGTTATTCCACAATGGTTGGATCAATTACTGAAGATTTTATTCTGATTTTCCATTGAAGTTGTCCACGATTCTAGGCCCTTTTCTCAAGTTACGTTTTTGGATAATGTTCAAGGGTATGTAATTACTTTTTTTTTATTTTTTATTTTTATAAATTGGGTAAGGTAAAACTGACTTATAGCGGCTAGAACACTTCGCCCTCTATTTTTAAAAAACTTAACTACTCCTCCCCCTAATAACTGTATCCAAATTTAATAAGTGTATGTAACTATATCTAAGTCTAAATGTTAATTTAAAAAAAATGAAAAAAAAACCTTACATTTACATGCGTATTTTTCACTTATAGTGGTCTTTGCTGTATATATAACTGTAAATAAATTACGTATATTAACTCTAAATGTTTTTACATAAAGAAGAATAAATAACAAAAAAAGTGAACTTACATTTTTAGGAGTAGTTTGAAGCTACACAAGCGAAGAAATGCACAAATATGTCATCGCGTTTGTGAAGATTTCTGAAAGAAAATTCCTGCAGGTAGGATGAGAACAAAGGTCTGCTCATCCCAAATTGGTATTTTAACTTACGCTTTGCTCTCATCCACAGATTTTCCACATTATTGGTGTATATAAGCTCATCCTCCGGGTCAACAAAGTTGTGTTGATGGACAACGACAGAATGGAGATAGACACCATTCGAAAGACCGCTAATATTATTATACGCATGCCAGCCGTCACTGATAATATGTGTTCCAGGCAAAAGATGTTGCTGTATGAGTGCTTCCAGAGTGTCAGCAGATCTGTCTGCGATTTCAGATAGGAAACATTTTTTTGAGCCTCTTTCTATACCACCGAACACCCAACGGCCTTCTCTGAATGCCCCTCTGTTGTATTTCCGATGGAAGAAATAGGACTCATCAATTTCAATTATCTGTGGTTCGCCGTTGGCATCAAATCTTCCGAGAGTGCTGGATTTTTGTTGAAATATGTAGCACATTTTTCCCAGCAAAAATTACACCAGTCTATGATCACTCGTTCACTGACCTCCGTCTCATGAATGATCATGTGAATAGGCAAATTATACGACCAGCAAAATGCTATATGAACAATGGTGTTCAAACACAGATGGCTGCAGAAAAAAAATGAGCCACTTCTTATTGCTGTACATTGTAGACACATTTTGCATTGCCATCTAACACCATCTATGCTGGCCGAATATTTTACCAGTGAACATTGAATGTTGCAATGTTGACATAGCATGCTGTTTTTTAACAGACGCCTCCTGGCCAGCCACTTTATGGTCAATTTCCCAGTTTGCAATTGTTCTATCAGATGACGAGTATTCCATGTTTCTGCCAGAACATCTGAAACATCCATAATCTCATTTGGAGGCACTATTGTTGTGATAGCCACTCTAAATGCCATTTTTTATAAAGACAAAATTCCACGTGCTAAAGCAAAAGTAGTTTAGAATTTTACATGTGTCAAAAATGACACGTGAGAAAAGTAGTTCATAATTTTTACAGCAGGGACTTTTTGGTTGAGACTAAATAGAGCCTAAAAAAGTAAGTTTTCTTACATCCATTTTATTTATTAATCTTCATGTAAAAATTACATTTAGAGTTAGATATACTTTGCAATTGCATAGTGAGAATGGCGTAGTTCGACACACGGATCCTAAATGTAAGTTCATTTCCTCGCTTGTGTAGCTTCAAACTACTCCTAAAAATGAAAGTTCGTTTTTTTGTTATTTATTCTTCTTTATGTAAAAACATTTAGAGTTAATATACGTAATTTATTTACAGTTATATATATAGCAAAGACCGCTATAAGTGAAAAATACTCATGTAAATGTAATTATTTTTTTCTTTTTTTTTAAAATTAACATTTATACTTAGATATAGTTACATACACTTATTAAATTTGGATACAGTTATTAGGGGGGGGGGGGAAGTAGTTAAGTTTTTTAAAAATAGAGGGCGAAGTGTTCTAGCCGCTATAAGTCAGTTTTACCATAAATTGTAATATTTTCTATGCACTGAAACAAATAAATATGCTATAGAATAATAAATTATAATATTTTATATGTGATGAGATAAATAAATACGCTATATAATAATAAATTATAATATTTTCTATGTACTGAGACAAATAAATATGCTATAGAATAATAAATTATATTTTCTATGTACTGAGACAAATAAATATGCTATAGAATAATAAATTATAATATTTTATATGTGATGAGATAAATAAATACGCTATAGAATAATAAATTATAATATTTTTTATGTGCTGAGTCAAATAAATATGCTGTAGAATGGAAAAAAGTTCGGGACTGGGGTAATCTGTCACACCGTGAGCTGATGCATTTTTTGGCATGATTATAAATATGAATAGTGTATCATGCGTGACCAAGTTTGAATTTATGGACAAATTATTGCATCAGTCCGGACTTGCTAAAGTTATGACCTGCAATTGATTTGTGTCAATTTTAGGCAAGTAATATAGGATATTGTATAGATTTTCTGGCTTCCTTAATCCATCCACTTATTGTTACAGTGCCATGTATTTGAACTCAGCCTTTCTTCATATCTTTTATGCAAAATAATAAATATATTTATATACAAGTTCATGCTACATAACTGGAATTTCATATAATATAAGATATTTTATACACACTTTCTGGCTTCATCAATCCATCGACTCTGTGTTATAGTGCCATGAATTTGAACTCAGCCTTTCTTCATATCTTTTATGCAAAATAATAAATATATTTATATACAAGTTCATGCTACACAACTGGAATTTCATGTAATATAGGATATTTTATACACTCTTTCTGGCTTCATCAATCCATCCACTCTGTGTTATAGTGCCATGTATTTGAACTCAGCCTTTCTTCCACACATGTAATCATTGTTAATAATAATAAAAAATTATATTTATTGATTTATTTTTATTCATTTTATTTTTTATGAGTTTATTTATTTATTTTTGAATACACTGTTCTGTTACTTTTTTCGCCACTAAAAACCATTCATATTGTTATAGGTACTTTTGAACAAATGAACATATCTGGCTCTAGAATAAAAATGGACCACAGTAAGCCCGCTGTTTTAGTAATTTTCTCAGTGAAAAATTACCTCAGATAAGACTTCCATTACATCATTTTTTGGGAAATTTTTTGTCAGATGCGATGAAGCTGTTTATGAAATTGTCATTTTATCATTTGAATTTCAAAATTTAGGATTTGTGAATCAGTGAAAAATAAACATTCTTAAAACTATTAAAAATATTTTTTTTCTTAACTTTTTCTTTATGAAATGACTATTTTAACAGCTTCATTACATTCTTTCATATATGACCTTTCTTTTAATGCATGTTTTTTTTATATTTATTACATTCAAACACAAAATATCTAAGTTATTATAGTTAGGGTAAATTTTTCTAAAAATTAACAATGGCCACCTGGTTTTCAAAGGGTTAAAGGAAAAATTTCATGACAACTCTTTACAAGATTATTTGCACATGTATGTGTATATAGAATTCAATCTTTCCAGAGAATATCATCTTTACTGTCTTTATCCTTAGACTTAAGATAACCTTTTATTTATGAACAATTTTATAAGACATTAACTTACATTACCATCAAGCCAGTCATATTTATAACTTAAGTTATATAATTTCATATGTCTATGCATTTATCTCTTAGAGAAACTACTTTTTAATGTTGATATGTTGTAATACCTTATCTAATTTAATGTGGCTAATATAGAATGGTGGTAGCTTTAGTCAGTCAGAAGAAACACTTTGTTTCTTAAAGTTAATTTTCTTTTTCCCCTCATAAAAAGTTCTAATTGAGAAAAAAGAAATCTGCTTCCCAGATTGTTATTATTTATGATGTAATTTTAGATCAATGTTGCTCTTAAAGAAATGTTTTAAACAGAAAAAAAGAAATTTTAAAAAGAAATAGAAGTTTTTATTTTATTTTATAGTTTTTATTTAATAATTTAGTGTCCCTGAAGATGTTCAAAATATTATTAATATTTATATGTGTTTAATGCAATGTGCAAGTAACTATATAAATCATTTGATAAACTGATTTAATTTGTTAACAGTTTTGCTTGTTTACTCTGTTTGTGTAACACACAATCAAAATTAAAAGAGTTGATATATGGTCTATAGAGATCCTAGGACTTTGTCCAGCACACATGAATTTATTAAATGTTTGCTCACCTTCATGTGTATATATATATATATATATATATATATATATATATATATATATATATATATATATATATATATATATATATATATATATATATATATGGTTCCTGCTTGAGGTACACATGGATGATTGTGGTTTGCATCAGGTAGAAAAATTTCTCCCCATAAATTATATATATTTTTGTTTTATAATATAAATGATTCAGAAGCCTATTTATTGTCATTCTACTTTTAATGGTATGGAGTCAAGTGTGCAGTATGCAGGCTTAATTTTGAAATATCCTACTTGTGTGAACATTTTTAGTGGATTAAGGCTGCTTTGTCATTGATTGTTTGTTTAATGCAAAAGTGAAATCTATGTATGTGTACATTATGAAAATTCATGGAGTAATTATCAAACTTCAGAGATGATTCTATATTATAAATAAATTTTAGTAAAATGTAATATTTAAAGCTACCTGGTATCAAGTGCACTCCATGCTAACATGAAAACTGTTCATTACTATTCAAATGCATTTGTATTTAAACTGGGTCATATTTGAACTTTGTCATATTTAAACTATGTTATATTTGAACTTTGACTTATTTAAATCTATCATATTTTAACATGGTTATATTTAAACTTTGATATATTTGAACTTTTCTTATTTAAACTCATATCATTATTTGAATCATGTCATCTTTAAACTCTATCATATTGAACTGTGTTCGACTGTATATACAATTTGTTTAATTTATTGTTAGAGTTGTTTTCACATTTTGTTTACTGTCCACTGCTCTACCAGTTAATATTAGTTAAAAATGCCTGCTCTCCTTCCCGTGATCTAGAGGCAATTTTAAATGACTGAGTGATGGTACAGTGGTGGTAGGAGTTTATACTTGATATCACCACAAGAAAATTCTCATTTTCTGGGCCATAAGTCTAATGGTTGATGGCAAATATGGTGTGCCTGCTGTCTATTACAATATATATGAAGAATTTATAACAATAATTATCATCAAATTTATTTTCAAGCATTATTGATTCATTGCAAGATAATCTTTACAAGTTCAATTGATTTTCCCTGATCCATACATCTCTTCTTCACATCATATCAGCAAATTTTCTTATGACATCCATTCTTTTTGCATGTAGTCTATTCTAGATCTTTACAATCTTTTCGTATCCAGTTTAAGTCTTATACTATAATCTATTATAATTTCTTCTACCAATACATTTAGCATAGTTTCATTTCAGTCTCTTAATTCTTTCAATGATATCAATGATACTGCTTGTTTTTTCAACCAAGTATTTCACTTTCAATATATTTCGTTATTGCTAATCCATTTCTATTCATATTTTGTTAAATGATATAAAGTCACTATAATGCTCTTCTGTTAAGTATCTAACTTGTTTGCTTTTAATAATAATATATTTCTGCCAAATCTGTATTAAATATCGCTCAAACTATTTGGAGTTATTAATTTTTTAAAATTCATAATTATATCTGTATTATCTTCTGTGAAAATTAATTGAACATTGAATTAGCATTTTAGATTTTTAGTTTTGTCTTATTTTTTTTTTTTTACTTTCATCTAATAATTTTTAAAACATTTATCGAAAATTTAAAGCACTGCTTGCAAAATCTAAATGACATAAAGAATCTTCCTTAGCTTCCATATTTATTCAAAAAATATTCCTTGCAAGAATGTTATGAAAATTTGGGGGATCATTTGGAATGACTCTATTATATACTCCTATCATAAACATTATTTAGAATGACAATTATCCCAGATCTATATCTTGATGTTTCAATGTTTTAATCACCATAGAAATGCTTACAAAGTCAAATGTCTTTTCATAATTTATAAATCCAAAACATAACCATAAGACATATTTATTGAAACTTTTTAAAAACTTTCCTTAATATCTGGATGTCTTCATTAAGCTAAAACTATTTTTAAATCCAGCTTGATCTTTGGGTTGATTTGAATCCAAAGTTTGCTGTAAGCAATGTTGTAATTTTCTTGAATAACAAGTATATATAGAGCTAATAGAAGATTGATAGGCCTATAATTTCTAATATCTTCTTTATTACTTTTCTTAAATATCATTATTTACTACTGCATTCTTCCAGTAGTTTTTATCATTTAGATATTTAGCAGTTAGTTTTGACAACCTTTACCTGCTTCTTTTAAAAGGCCATTAATAATAATTCCATCATTTTCTGAAGCTTTTAATTTTTCGAACATTAATGGCATATATCATGCTTTAATGCTTGAAAATTCTTAAGATATAGTAATTGTAATGATTACTTTAATTTCTCATTCTTCATTACTATTATAATGAATATCTTCTATGTGTTCCAAATTTGCATTGATATTTATAACTGAAATGTTCTCATTTCCAAGTTGAAAAAGTAATTTATATAACTGATTACTGTGATAGTAGGGACCTCTACAGGTCTCAAACCACAAGCTTACTCTTTGGAAGAAAAGAGGCTACAGCCTTAATGAATATTACTTACGTAATCAAAATAAATTTATAATTATAACTGATTACTGTAAATATATTAAATTTATTAAGCGCAAGCAGATGATATAATAATAACATGGAAGGTTGAAACCTCTGACAGATGCACCTTAAAAATGCTTATGTGACAGCTAATCAGGTGTAATAATGACCGCACATGGAACTCTCAATTCTAAAACACAAGCCAGAAATATGAGAAAAAGTTGAAATCCACCTTCTTCTATACTTAAATTTATATATAAATAAGCCAGACCCAAGCATTCTGAACTAAGAGTGTGAAGCTTACAACACCTTCACATTTAATTCACTAAATATTATATATAAACAAACAATGTGGAATCTTTTGATTTATTACAATTTTCAAATTCATTGTTTATTTATATATAATATTTAGTGAATTAAATGTGAAGGTGTTCTAATCTTTAAAAAACTCAATCTGGTTTTTATTTTTTAAAGAACAGATCATTTCTGGTACAGAAAGATGTTTCAGGAAATGAAAATTCTAGAAGAGATAAATGCCAATTGATAATAATTGTGGTATTATACAATGTTAACTTTTGTCAACAAAATAAAACTAAAATTAAAGAGAAACTTTGAGCAGACTTTCTGAACTTGAAGCTATTACTCACCTAAAGAACCTGCTTCATGAAAGTTAAAATAAAAAATACATAGAGAAGTAAAATAACTATTTATGAAACCATCTCTTGTTTGACATATATATGTGAAGGGTGTGTGTAAACAATATATATAAATGGAAAAATCTGTAGTAATTATAAAAATCCACCAATGATATTTCTAGACAACCAGCAGATAATATGGTTATCTCCAAACTGAACAATATGCTACTAGTTCTTTTATCTGATGTACTATGAGACAAGGATAGACCTTTTTTTTTTCAATGCATAAAGTGTATGCACAGTAAAGAAAAATACATATTTGTATAAATAAAAGACTGAAGTTTCATGACATGCAATGTAGTGTGTGTGTGCATATATATTTAAAGCTTAAAAAGAAATGTCGAAATGAATATTGTAAAAATTTAGATATATAATTATTTAAATAATATCTGGAGTTACTGAAATATTGAATAAATAATATTTCTTGAAATTTTTTTAAACACTATGTTGTTTAAAATTTTTTGATTTTGAAAAAAAAAAAAAAAACTAAATTTTTGAAGTAATAAAGAAAAGTATTTTGACTAAAATAAGGATTTTTTTTGTTAATTAAAAAACAGGACAATAATAATTTAGTTATTATCTAGTTTTTATTAATCAAAAAGAAAAGACTTTCTGTCATTTCTCTGTTTTTAAATTTATTTGTATGTACTTTACATAGAGTTTAGATTAATTAATAGTTAAATGTATAGAGAGTATACAGAAAGTCATTTTTGAAAAGTAATCCAGTTTCTGTCTAATCTCTGTATTGGTTGAGTTTAAACACACAAGGAAGTAAATTAGAAAACTTCTCTGGTAATTTCAAATTCCAAAATGTGGGAAGTAGACCATGTACCTGGCTGAGGTTTGTGAAATTAAAAAGCTGAACTGAGTTGAGGATGATCAGCATTTCTGTATATGTTGATCAGCTTATCACACCAACAATCTATATAGAAACCAGCCTACAAATATTGATACTCTGAATACTATATTTTATTTATGTATACTACTTTATAGATGCATGAAAACACAGATGGAAGAAATGTTTTGTCAGTCATATCATCGTCATCATCAAACAGTATCAACCCACTGCAGGATGAAGGTCTCTCCAAGTTAAATTCATCTTCTCTGATCTTTAGCTTTTTTTCTCATCATCCCTGCATACTTTCTTATTTCATCCATCCATCTCATATGTGGTCTCTTTCTGGGTCTTTTACAATCTCCTGCAATCCAATTTAAGATTTCAATTGTCCATCTACTATCATCTCTTCTAGCAATATGCCCAACCCAACTCCACTTCAGTCTTTTAATTTTTTCAGTGACGTTAGTAACACCTGTTTGTTTTCTTACCCATATATTGCATTTTCAATCTTTTCTTGTTACTCCCAACATGCATCTCTCCATACTCTTTGAGTGGTCTGAAGTCTCTGTATTGCTCTTCTATTAAGTGTCCAAGTCTCATATCCATAAGTAAGAACTGGTAAAACACATTTATTAAAAACTTTCCTTTTTAAACACATAGGCATATTTCCTTTTCAAGTTATTTCTACCAAAAGCACTCCAACCAAGTTTAATTCTATGATTAATTTTATCCATTATATTTCCATCTGTATTAATAATCTGACCAAGGTATTTGTAACTGTTAACTTTTTCCAACTCACCATAATCAATCTTTATTTTCATATTTTGAGAAAATCCATTAAACATTACTTTAGACTTTTTAACATTTATCTTTAGTCCTACTTTCCTATTTTCACCTGATAACTCCTGCAACATTTCCTGCAGCTCTAAAGCATTATTTGCAAAAACAACTACATCATCTGCAAAATCGAAATGATTTAAATAATCTCCATTTACTTTCACTCCTTTAGCTTTCCATTTTAATCCACAAAATATTTCTTGCAGCACTGCTGTAAAAAGTTTTGGAGATATAGAGTCCCCCTGTCTTACACCCTTCTCAATGTTGATTTTCCAGTATCATTATGTAATCTAATTGTTGCTAATTGTCAGTCATATAATGAGATCTATTTTACAAATGCATAAAGCATACATGACAAAATTTTCAAGTGAGTAAAATATATTTTAATATTGACATTATTTCAAACATTAGCTCTGTTATAAATGAAAATATATATCTATTTATTATCTAAAAAAAAGAATATCTGACATCTACTGTACCAATTTATTTTAAAACAATATATGAATAAATTAGTAAACAGTGAGAAAAAATGGTAAACAAGAAAAAAAAGTGAATGATCAGTTTAAAGTTTCCAAAGTATAAAAACTCTAGATATATTTTCTTTCAATTTTATTATGTTAATCATAAAAAACTTAATTTAAAGACAAAAAACAAAACAAAAAACATATACAAGGTAATCTGTTAATGACATAAAAATACTGATTTTTGAGTGAGATAAGATACTCATACTCTCTATAATTAGATTGTGAAAATATTTATAATTTAAAAAAAAAAAAGAGAATTAATTGAAATAATTTTTATATATTTACTTATTACTTAATCATTTACTATTAATATATGGTTAAAATAGCATAATGTTCAACTATAGATTTAGTGAGTGAAGTAATTTTATATTATAATGCATACTATGTGTGGGTATAATATATATATATATATATATATATATATATATATATTGTAACCATATATTTTAGTATAAAATATAATAATTGATGTAACTAGTATAAAAATTTCTCTTTCTTCTTTTGGTGATTTGATTGGCTTGATTTGCACTTTGAACAGATTACTCTCTTATATTATTTTAATAAATTTAAATTTGCTTCTTCCCATATACTAACTCATATCAAAATGTTTAACTTTTTAAAAATTTGACAACACATTAAAATTTGGTAAAATATTATTAAAAATAATATTTTGTTTTTATTTGTTTAAAATGATCTTAAATTATTATTTCCATTGAATTAAAAAACCATTTGTTCAATTAAAATTAATTATTAAAAATAAATACAGTAATTACGTATGCGTCTCAATGTAAAAAAAAGAAAAGAGCGCGAATTTAAGAGAAGATCGTCTGATAGTTTGCTTTTGGAGGGAGAAAGAAAAGAAAATGGTAAAAGGCAAATGGTGTAAATTTGATAAGCTTATTTTAAAATAGTTAACAAGTAAACGGATTACCACAAAGTTTGCTATAAACGTAAAAATAACCTAGTGGTATTTAATTATAAGATGAATTGCTAAATTTAAAAGTCTGTTCAAGTCGGCTGGCCAAGTGGATCAAATCACCGGTAATAAATTTTCCAATATTACATTTTTAAAATGTCGGAGCTTCCCAGTTTAAAAGAATTAATTGCAAGAGTTTGGTATGTTTTAAAATGTTTATTATTCTACAATTTGGAAAAATTAAATAAGTATTTTAATTACAGAAGTTTTATGAATATGAAAATTTGCTTTTTAAAAAAGAAGAAGTTTAAATTAAAGTAAAATGTTAAAGTTATCAACATAGTTTAATATTTCCGTTTCTAATTCTAATAAAAATATAGTATTGATTGATATTTAACTTTACAATGCCAGTAATATATTTGCTAGTTAATTTGTTTAACATTTGGATAATAAACAGTCTTCAAATAATTAATCAAAGCTATTTTCTAATTTTATCGTCAGTTTGGAATGATTAAATTAATTGCTATAATTAGTATTCCTAGATTTAAGCGTGGATAAATAAATATTAGCATGGATGTGATAAACTTGGAACATTTTTAATAGAGAAATGTAGAGATTAATAACTTATGAAAAACATTTTCATTTAAATTCTGCGTGTCATGTTTTGAAATTGTTTCATGTTTATGGAGCCACGTAAAATCGTTAATCTAATAGTGATTATAATAACTAATACAAATGGATAAAATTGCATGTATGGAATTCAACTATAATTATAGCTATTACTTCGTATATTTATTGTTCGACACATCGTACATGGATTCCACGGATCATATTTGGAGTTATAAAATGCTATACAATCCAATTTGTGATACACACACCTGCTAAAATTCATGTATTGAACTATAAAATGCTATACATTTAATTTATATCACACACACACCTGTTAAATTTTATGTATTTGATGAATAATGCATTACTTTAATTTTATCGTTATATGAACTTGCATGTGAAGTTCATAAGTTATATTTTATTAAGTTTAAATTAATAGGGGTTGAATAAAATATTTATTCAAGAGAATAGCGCTTGCGAAAAAGCTTGAAAAGTACTAAATGAATTCATGAGATGTATCAATCTTTATGAGGTATTTTGTGAGTCTTTCCAGATTTATATTCCTATACTAATATTACTTATACTATATTACATATGTTTTATTTTAAGCAAGATAAGTTAGTACATTAGTTGTCCTGATTAGTGTAACATTTTATTATGCAAGAACCCACATTTGCTAAAGTGTTAGTGTTTTCTGAATGGTCAGAATAACTGAGGAGGATGATTTTGCACTTTAATGTGAAGTAAATAGTAATGTTGTTTTAGAATGTTAAAAGGCATTAATCTGTGCTGGTGGTTAATCCGCAGATTACTTAATTGCCATTTTTGTATTTTACACTCATTCCTGCGCTGGTGGTTAATCCGCGGAATGGTGTACTTATACTTATTGCTTTATGATGGTGTATAAATCCACAAAACGTTTAGTGTTATTTAATTCCTATGTGTAGATGAATGCATCCACAGGAATATGTTTTACTTCATAGATATAAGTTGGGCAAAGTATTTTAGTTAATCTGCTAAATCATCTTCTTTCATTTGTAAGTATAATTTATAAGTTAGATCATCAAATTGTAGCAGGACATTCTATTCAAGTTACTTCATAATAATTAACTGTTGGTTGATTATTATTTACCGGAATGTAAGTTTAAATTTTCACTTTATTTAATGATTGCATTATAGCTAAATCCTACAGATATAATATTATTTATTATATTATTATAAGTTTACGGTATGGATTTATTGAATCTGGAAATGACGTTAAATATTTCATGAGTTGATGCTGAATTTAGTATAATTTCCTCAATATTCATTATATCAAATTGAAATATAAGGTATGATTAGGTTTTTAAAAACTGTACCTATGATATGTTATTGAAGAAAGTCGATGGAATTATAATTTATTTATTTTATTTGTTTATTTATGTCTTTAATTATAACATTGGAATTAATTACTTATTATTCATAAATTTGTAAATAAACGTTGATTTATAATTAAACTTACTGTGCCGTTGCTATGTGTCATTCGTAAAATCAGAAATCATAAACCTTGGATAGAGCATACATTGAAGTACATACTATCGTCAACATGATATAAGAGTTTATTGATATTTTTGAGAAAACATTTGGATGCTTTTCGTCTTTGGTAGTTTATGATGTGTAAGGTACAATAAAATCCCATTTACCTTTTCCATCATTTTGGCTTTGCGTAGTTGATTCTAGTATACAATACAAATTGATTATTAAACTTGTAAACAGATTTACCAAATAATGACATGATTGAATATATTTACTTAACGTTTTTAAATTGTCATTTGTCAGTATAATAAGAGTCTCAGTAATATAGTAAACTATAAAAAAAAGAACCCAAGTATTTATGTTTATTTATTGCAAAGCTTTACCTGGACTAGCATTTGTATTAGAAATCATATAGATGGTTTAAAATTTCATAATCTTATGTAATTCCACAAATTATGCCATCTTGTACATGGTCGGCCATCGGGTCTCATACAATAAAAATCGCAAATTAAGGTTTGAAAAATAATAACATTACACTTATAATTTGTTTAATGTATTTTATCATACTACTATGGTAGTTCTTCGCGGTACACCCTGGCTGCGATCAAATTAAATCATAAAAAGTTTATGTTAGATCATTAGTTTGGTCTGTGGTAAGTTGCTCCAGATGTTGATTGTGGTCTTTGGTGCATAAAATAGATAGCATGATATGCTTTTGGATACAGCTCTTAATAGCTGATAATGTGCAACGGGAATTGATCAGTGATCGAAGTTAAGATTCTTAGCGCACTTACGTTATGTAATTGGGACCACACAATTTGCGGTTACAATTTTTAGTGCACGCAACGTGTTCATACACGATAGGTAGTTGAGAGGGCAAGCGAACGGTTACAATATATATATATAAAGTACATCTAAAATGATTTACTGTTTATGTATTATTAAATTAGATTAATATGGGATAATTATTGGATTATTTTATATTAATATATGAATGTGTGCATACATATATGTATATTTAAAATCAATTACAATTTACATCTATTGAAATATTTTCTTATATTTGTAAATGGTCAAAATCAGAATATTCTATACGTATTGATACTTTCATTTTATTATTTTTAATCAATAATTTTATTGATCATTATCCCTTATTATTTCAGTGAAGTTGTTTAATACTATCACAGTGTCTGTAATGAATGATAAATAGAAATATGAAAACATAAATAATGTCAAACTACACAATTTTAAATTCTACAAAAATCAATTTATTTACAAAATAATATTTAAAATTTATAAATCAATATTTAAGTTTTATTGTACAACACACAAAATTTAAGTAATTTTTGATTAACATGACTATTTACAAATTCCAATAAAATAATTTTATACTCACAAATTCTCCTAATACAATGAACACGATGTCAGTTTGGTAATACATCCATCTATCCAAAATGAATTTACTTAACCTTGGTAATAAACTATAAGTATTTCTTAATAACACTATATTTCAAAGTGGACAAATATTTGAATTACCGCTGGTATAATTTAAATTATATTATATCTTCCCTTTTTTATTTTAAATAAAACGAAACAAACAATATAAAATATTACTTTTTTTTGTGGTGATTTTATAAATTACTATTCACCTTAATAAAAATCAGGTTTTACTTTTTCCATAATAGATTTATGGTTACTTTATTGCGTTAACCAGGAAATAATTGAACATATATGCTATTTTAATTGACTACTAATTACTTGGCAGTTATTAAACTTTTTAAAATATAAATTTTAAAATACTATTTTATAAACAAACATTCTGAACTAAAGAATAGCCTAAGTCCTATCTCACATTAACTTACAGGTTTAAAATTGGCATATATGAATTAGTCCTATTATAATCCTTTTTTTAAACAAATCCCATTTTTTTTTAAATAGCAATTATTAAACATCTTTCAAAAATTAATTGCAATTTAATTATCTGTTTCCATTGCTCTCAGGATTATTTAGCAAAATCACGATTATGCATTTGGAAATATTTAAATATTTATTATTAAATTTTGCTTATGTGAGATGCTAACTAACATTTATAATACTAATAACCTTATACTCACAGAGGTCATAAATCCTAGGTTTTGTATCTATGTAAACATATACAAGCTTATGTGAATGAAATAATTTTTCTCAAGATTTTCAAATATATATCATTGGTATATTAGATGTGATGTCTGTAACCAAGTTCTTTATACAAACACTTTTAATAATCCAGATATAAAAATTTCATGGGAATTATATAAAATGGCCTATGTGCCTTCACGACTAGATGATCTATGTTCACCCTATAACTTACACTATGTGCTATGGGAGTAAAATATAAAGACTGAATATCCATGTGAACTCAAACAGTTACATTTGACAAGAAATCCTTAGGTTTAAACACCATAAACACATCCAAGCATTAAACTGAAGATATGATATATCAATACATTTTATAAAACAGCTGAAATGTTCCTCAGAACTAAAATACAAAATTCCACCACAAAAATTAATAAATGTCCAATAGCAGGACTAGACACTCTACATTACCAAAATGAACTAGCATAACTTAATTGATAATAACATACACAAAGCAAAGAAAAATTAACACATGTAAATAAGTGCTTCATAAAATAATTCATTATCTAAATTATAATAAAAAATTGTGACTGTACTAATAATTAATCTCCAAATAAACATCTTTCATTCAGAAGCATATTTGCAAGATATGAAGAATAATTTTTCAGAACAAAATACTTTAGGTTATGTTACTTTTTAAATTTGAAATAGAATAATATTAAATGAACTAAATAAGCATATATTAAAACAAACAATACAAATTATGAATAAATGTTATAATTCAATAATATTTGTCCAGCGATGTTCCATTTGAAAATAACCTATCATTTACCACACTTTCAATATATCTTAAAATATAGATAACTATTATGTACTAAATTATAGTATACCTATATATATCTATTAAAATACAAAATAATTATAAAACATTAAATGTAAATTTCTTTTAAATATAACGATTCCAAAAATAAAATTAATCAAAGTTAATTTTCTTTTACCAAACACATCTTGAAAAGTAAGTTTAAATAGAAGTTTGAACAGTCAATTCATTTATTATTATTTTTTCCCTTTTTTTCTCCATTTTCTTGCAATGTAAGAAATTAACCTTGAAAATTAGAAATGACAAAAATCATTTTCTCTTAAATAATGTTAATTAATTGTCTGCATGTATTCTTGTAATTTTACAGTTCTTTTAATATTCAACTCCAACAATTTAAAACTAAGTAAAAAAGAAGCTTTCCATTTATAAATGGTTCCAATTGGACTAAATATAAATTATAATCTTTAGCTTTACTGCAGACAGCTAGACTAAATCCAGAAATATTTTATTTCTCTGAGTATAATCTTAACATAAATTTCTGTATTTTTTTCTCTTTTAAATATAACAGAATGTTATACTGTTGTAATAAGTTGATTTAAATATAACTTATATTTTAGCAGTTGCATTATGTAATATAACATGTTATATGAATAAGTTAGTAATTCAAGTTTTAAATGTCTTCTTATATTGTAAGTCATTAAAAACATTTACAACATTAATGCAGAAGATTAAATAGTTCAATTCAGGAGATAATACTATGTTATTTGAGAATCATATAAAAGTTTGTAAGAAAATAGAAAAACATTTCTATAATATGATAAACAAATTCTTATGCAATACATCCTTGTTTTGTCCATGGTTTCTACACAGGTCAATGTTTTCCATAGATTAAAGCAAAAATTCCAGTAAAATTGTAAGTTTATCCAAATCATTGACATATTTTTCTTTTGCCTAATTGTTATAATAAGTAAATATCAATATTGCTTTCCAAAGAGTAGACTAATTATTTTTTATTTCATTTTAATGCTACTCAAAATAAAGATAAAATTTGAACCATTTTTTTAAACAAAAATATTAAACATTTCTTTTAAATTGTTATCAATTTCTTAATGATTTCCCCTCACACAGGACCCATACATTATTATTCCTCTTTTATATAGCCAACCCAATTAATCAGCTGACTTCTGAAATCAATCATCCAGTAAAATAGATTTCTGATCATCAAATTTAAGTTCTATTTTTAGATTTAATTAAAGAATGACAGAAGGAAAGAAAAATAAAATATTCTAAAAATAGTAACATAACTTATGTAATATTTAAATTTGTAATAAATATTTTTTAATATACTTATTTAATAAATTAAATATTATTAAATAAACATTGCATAAAATAAATTATTTCCCATATCTGTTTAGTATTTATTAAGTATTAAATACAGGTCAATTCTTTAATACTTTTTTTAAACTAAAGTAATTAAAAAATAATTATTGTTAGCAAATTAAATATTGCAAAATAAGATACATGCAAGCACCAAAATAGACACACATATAATTAGAAATGCTTTCATTGGGCAAGGCTTTGTCTTACTTAATATTATTTAATAATTTAATAAAAATATTTTACATTAACTAACTTTATAGATTTAATGGATAATTATTAAAATTTAGATTTACTTACAATAAAAACTGCATTACTTTAATACATATTAGTATATTATCTATACTCTAAACAACATTATTATTAAAATTTGTACTTATAACAGACTATTAATGTGTACTTTAAATATTACTTAATGCATTAATAAAATTATATAACGTAGTTTTAAGTGCAATTGCTACAGTTTTAGTTCTAAAAGGTGATGAAGAATATTACTGACTTGAAATTTAAAATTTTTACTATTTCGTGTATCTAACTATTTTAATTAAGGCACAATTAAAATGTGTAATATATATATATATAAAGTCATAAATGGTAAATAAGAGATGATATGAAAAAAAGGAATTATATATAAAATTAATTGTGGAAACTGCAATATGATTTACTATGGACATATAGAGAAAACAATTGGATAAAAGATCAAAAAAAGATAATGCAATTAATAAAGGAGATGATAAATATGAATTATATATTTATTATTTAATTTATGGATATAAAATAGATTGTGTAAAAAATATAAAACATTTAAACTATATTAAAGAACCTAATAGAAGGAAAAAATATATGAAAATAATTAATTTAATTACAACAAACATAACTGTATACATAAAACATTAATTAATTTAACTAATTATTAGCTAGTGAAAAATGAATGAAAAATTATATAGTATAAATTTATGTAAGGTTTATTTTCTTTATACATATATTATTGTTATGTTTGATTCTAGTTAATTTTATAGATAAAAAAGATAGATATCATTATTTATGCAATGTAAATTGAAGCTTTAAAATAGTTCCGTAACATTGGTAAGGGCAAAAAAAAAAATTTGACAAAAGTGCTTTATTATTTTTATTATATATTGTAACGATATATAAATATGTTGTTACATTAAATTGAAATAAAAACTTTTAAGTTCGCATATAAAAATAAGTGTATTAAAAAGAAAAAAAAAACTAAACGCTAAAATTAAAATGTTTGTTAAACATATATATTCGCACAGATGCTAAACTTTAAAAATATTTTTTTTTAATAAATAAAAAAAGGTATTTGAATGTATTTTTTTTATAAAAAAAGATTTAAATATAAAAATAGTTTAAAAAAGAAATAACGTAAGTAAAAATAAAAACAGGTATTAATTAATTCCTGTAATCTGTAAATGGAAATGATTGTTTATTAATTATCCAAAAGCTGTCTAATTAAAAAGTCAGAGAGTAAATTAGATAAGAGAATAAAGAGATTTTAGCTTGACCAATGGAAGCACCAAGCCTCAGCCCGGACCCGAACGAAAATTTGGATTAGTGACGTCTTTGTTCATTCAATCTGGAGATTTACTATAAAAAGAGAAATATTGAGTTCCAGACAGTTTTTTTGGACTTGATTTGATGAGAACGGTAAGACGCACTTGCCGTTCTCTCTCATTTTTTTTTGTTTTAAAAAAATATAAAATGAAAAGACTGTGATACAAGAATGGAACCAGCTAATGCTACCTCCAGAACATTATCTTCCAATGGAGACATCGTGGGAATTAAAAACAGGAACCTGGACTCTTCTACTGTAAGCTATATTGACATGAACTCTAAATTTAAAAATAACTAAGAACTTTAGTTCAAGCTTATGAACTTCTATCTGACTTTTAAGTTTAAAATCAATTAATAATGTTTAATTTTATATGTTTTCCGATTGATAAAAATCATTTCCATTTTTTTTTCTCTTATTGTATAAATTATTTGTTGTTTAAATTTTAAATGAGGGAATTTAAGGTTGGGTATAGACGTTGCATAGATTCGTTAGCGGTTGATAATGTTGTGGTTTTCACATTCGATTAGAATATATGTCAACGATATCACTGCAAGCATCTTACGATGAATGCTAATGGGATTTGTATATTCCCTATGCAAGTGACGTTTATCGATGACTTTGTATTTTGATCGGTTGTGTTTAATTTGGAATGTTTTTGACCATGGAATCTGTGCAGCTGATCTGTACTCAACATTTTAAAACAAATTTTATAAAATGCATTTGTGCGAACGTATCTAAATGTTAAATTTAAGTCGGGCGTGAATGGCTATATAGTTTTGTAAAGTTATATTAAGGGAGGGTAATCTTAGGTTATTCGTTTCGTGGTTGAATTGGCTCAATGGATTGGATATATTTGTGTAATTAGTAGATGTAGTATGAGGTCCGCTATGGGCAGGATTGCATATATATGCCACACACCTTCTGTTTGCCTATGGATGGGTTTGTAAGTCGGCAGAAGACCGCAGTCCATTCCTATGGAGTTTTTTGTTTATTGTTCTACTTGCCAACAGATGTAACATTCCTGTTGGTGGAGAGTCAATGTCTTCTCTAATTCTACTTACTGTTCAGATGTCCATTCCTGACAGTATAGTATTTTGTGTTGTCGTATCATGCTACATTGAATACATGAATGTATCAGATGGATTGGCGCCAGTTGATTGCGAAATTTGTTGCCTAAGGTTAAATCAGGGAAGAATATTTTCTTTTCAAATGCAGATCTATGTAGTCTATTCATACTTGACTATCTAAATAAAATATTAAACTCATTGAAACTTAGTTAAATGTAAAATTAAAAGATTAATAGAAAAATCTAAAATGTTGAATTTATTCCTCAAAATTTAAATGTTATTTTATATGTGCGTAAATAAATATTTTTATGTGTTAATTTCTGGCAGTGGCTTTTATTTATTGATATTTAAGATATAAATTAAGATATAGATTTTTATCTCTGCTTCTCCACTGAGCTAGTGACTTGGGCTAACGATCGGAATATTTAAATAAAGTGGAATCTTAACAGCGCGTATCTGCCTACTTTATAAATTTTTCTAGGTTTAAATGCCTAGATGGCGCCTTGTAGAGCAGATATCGTAGTTTGCGGTTAGAATCGATCTTCACTTTCATTTCGATCGTTATAATTGGCGCCCAATGTAGGGCCTTACCTCAGAGATTGACCCTGAGAAGGGGAATTGATGATGATGAAATTTTCTATCTTTAATAAATCACGAGTGCCCTGAGAATTTTAAAAGTGAATCATGCCCGTAAATTTTTTTCTGAAATTGTATAAATATATTTGTTGTATTGACGTGGAGTTACAGTTTGAAATTTTGTCTTAAAGGTACTGCCAGTAAGAAAAATTGCGCATATGTAAAGAGAAATACGAGGAATAAAAAGTAATAAATAAAATGTAATTAATAAATATAAATCATAATTTTTTTAAAAAAAAAAAGTCTTGTTAAATTAAAATCTAATCGTTCAACTTGCCTAAATAATACTTAAAGGTAGGAGAAATGAAACTTGGAAGGGAGGGGGCAGAAATTTAGCTGGTAGTAAGGAATCATCAGTCAACTTTTTTTTATCATTATATTTGTAATTACTGTTTTGTCTTTTAAAAAAAAAGTTTTGTCCTTTTGAAATTTCATATATAACAAATTTGTGTAATGTAATTACTAACACTAAGTAAATTCTTTTTTTTTTTTAATGTTTTTATTTTTTTGAGGAAGTTTACTGATAATTATAAATTATAACGATTGAAATGAAAGTGAAGATCGAATCTAACCGCAAACACAATATCTGCTCTACAAGGCACCATCTAGGCATTTAAGCCTAGAAAAATTTATAGAGTAGGCAGATACGCTGTTAAGATTCCACTTTATTTAAATATTCCGATCATTAGCCCAAGTCACTAGCTCAGTGGAGTAGCAGAGATAAAAATCTATATCTTAATTTATATCTTAAATATCAATAAATAAAAGCCACTGCCAGAAATTAACACATAAAAATATTTATTTATGCACATATAAAATAAATTCATGCACATATAAAATAACATTTAAATTTTGAGGAATAAATTCGACATTTTAGATTTTTCTATTAATCTTTTAATTTTACATTTAACTAAGTTTCAATGAGTTTAATATTTTATTTAGATAGTCAAGTATGAATAGACTACATAGATCTGCATTTGAAAAGAAAATATTCTTCCCTGATTTAACCTTAGGCAACAAATTTCGCAATCAACTGGCGCCAATCCATCTGATACATTCATGTATTCAATGTAGCATGATACGACAACACAAAATACTATACTGTCAGGAATGGACATCTGAACAGTAAGTAGAATTAGAGAAGACATTGACTCTCCACCAACAGGAATGTTACATCTGTTGGCAAGTAGAACAATAAACAAAAAACTCCATAGGAATGGACTGCGGTCTTCTGCCGACTTACAAACCCATCCATAGGCAAACAGAAGGTGTGTGGCATATATATGCAATCCTGCCCATAGCGGACCTCATACTACATCTACTAATTACACAAATATATCCAATCCATTGAGCCAATTTAACCACGAAACGAATAACCTAAGATTACCCTCCCTTAATATAACTTTACAAAACTATATAGCCATTCACGCTCGACTTAAATTTAACATTTAGATACATTTGCACAAATGAATTTTATAAAATTTGTTTTAAAATGTTGAGTACAGATCAGCTGCACAGATTCCACGGTCGAAAACATTCCAAATTAAACACAACCGATCAAAATACAAAGTCATCGATAAACGTCACTTGCATAGGGAATATACAAATCTCATTAGCATTCATCGTAAGATGCTTGCAGTGATATCGTTGACATATATTCTAATCGAATGTGAAAACCACAACATTATCAACCGCTAACGAACCTATGCAACATCTATACCAACCTTAAATTCCCTCATTTAAAATTTAAACAACAAATAATTTATACAATAAGAGAAAAAAAAATGGAAATGATTTTTATCAATCAGAAAACATATAAAATTAAACATTATTAATTGATTTTAAACTTAAACGTCAGATAGAAGTTCATATGCTTGAGCGAAAGTTCTTAGTTATTTTTAAATTTAGAGTTCATGTCAATATAGCTTACAGTAGAAGAGTCCAGGTTCCTGTTTTTAATTCCTGTGACGTCTCCATTGGAAGATAATGTTCTGGAGGTAGCATTAGCTGGTTCCATTCTTGTATCACAGTCTTTTCATTTTATATTTTTTTTAAAACAAAAAAAAATGAGAGAGAACGGCAAGTGCGTCTTACCGTTCTCATCAAATCAAGTCCAAAAAAACTGTCTGGAACTCAATATTTCTCTTTTTATAGTAAATCTCCAGATTGAATGAACAAAGACGTCACTAATCCAAATTTTCGTTCGGGTCCGGGCTGAGGCTTGGTGCTTCCATTGGTCAAGCTAAAATCTCTTTATTCTCTTATCTAATTTACTCTCTGACTTTTTAATTAGACAGCTTTTGGATAATTAATAAACAATCATTTCCATTTACAGATTACAGGAATTAATTAATACCTGTTTTTATTTTTACTTACGTTATTTCTTTTTTAAACTATTTTTATATTTAAATCTTTTTTTATAAAAAAAATACATTCAAATACCTTTTTTTATTTATTAAAAAAAATATTTTTAAAGTTTAGCATCTGTGCGAATATATACGTTTAACAAACATTTTAATTTTAGCGTTTAGTTTTTTTTTTTTTTTTTAATACACTTATTTTTATATGCGAACTTAAAAGTTTTTATTTCAATTTAATGTAACGACATATTTATATATTGTTACAATATATTGTATTGCAAAGCAATATACATAATCGATCATAAGAGTAGATAAATGCTGGTTACCTTAGAGTAATAATTTTAATATATTTAATAATAATGATAATAATAAAAAAAGAGTAGACAAATGAGTTAAATAGAAAGAAAAAGATTTTTTTTTAGTTCACTGAAATTTGCTTGCATTTTCTCTACATTTAACATTCAGAGTTCAAAGTTTAAAATTCAATTATTTAAAGTTTGAAATTAATATATGATAAAAAAAGATTCAAGTTTTAGTTCATTTATAAAAAAGAATTTTGTTCTGCAACAAATATATATATATATATATTTTGTAAGTAATAAAATTAACTTAAAAAATGACGAGAAATAATTTGGTCATAGTTTTCTAGACAAAGACACCACCTGATGGCGCTGTTTATATGCTAAAGCACATAAAAATGGCATTTCTGTAACCAACAGCATGTTTGAACCTGCGTTTACTATAAAACAACATTTTTGTTGTGTTACAGATTGAAGGCCACTTTGTCACATCGCAGTACAGCATATTCGAACCAATGTTCACTATAATACATTTGTGTTGTGTTACAGGTTGCTTTGTCGCATCGCAGTAAATAAATTTTGTAAACTTGCACACTTCATACATTTTTATGGCTTCATGGGAGGGTGTGTGTATTTGAATTGTATGAAAATCATTATTTTATTTAACTTTTTTTTTTACTATTGAAGTATTGTGATTTTCTTAAGTAATAATTATCCGACTCTTTACACCATTCTGTATTGAAGTTTTAAGTGGCAAAACCTTGTCCAGATAGATGTGTGAAGATAGTTTGAATTAGGTGATGCATACAGTTACATACTGTCTGTAACATTCCATGAGACCAACAAAATGGCACAGGAAATCCCACATCTTGTTCGATTCTGTGATTTATCAGCAACAGAATCAGATGATGTGTCTTATTTGCAAAGTTTCAATGTGCTTCCACATTCAAGGAAATGCATTTGTGGATCAGCAATGAAGTTATTTTGTTCTAAAGGAACCACTTAATTTCACTGTCCATTGCATTCATGCAAGCGAACATGTTCTGTTCAAAAGATGAGTTGGTTTGATGGCTCCAGAATACCATTTATTCAAGCAGTACATGTTATATATTACTGGATCTGTGAACAGCTGAGTGTCCAAGCCATCCAGACAGAACTGTTGATCAGCAGAAATGCCATTTTACTTTGGACCAACGGTCTGTGGGAGCTGTGTTCTGAAAGTTTGGTAGCTCGACCATGCTGCCAAATCGGTGGGCCCAATTTGACAGTTGAGGTGAATGAAACTTTTTAGCAGGTAGAAAAACCATCAAAGAAGAGTACTACTTCAACAGTGGATTTTTGGGGGGGTGTGCCATGAGACACATGAATGTTTCTTGAAATGTGTTCCCTGTCGATCTGTATCCACACTTTTGCAGGCCCTGAAAGACATCAAGTCTGGATCGACTATCTTCTCAGACTGTTGGAAGGGTTATAAGTCTGCTGATCTTAAAGCATCAGGATTCCATCATCTGACAGTGAATCACACCTACAACTTTGTGGATCCTTCCACAGGCACTCACAGACAAACCATTGAACATCTTTGGAGCTTTTTAAAGTGGAAAAATAGGAAACCAATATGGAACTCACCTTCAAGTTCTGCCAAACTACCTTGCAGAATTTATGTAGCAACGTCTCCACAAGGATGATGTTTTTTTGGCCATCCTTTCAGAGATGTCTTTGACACAGCACTCCCAGTACTATTTTACAAATAGCATTTGAAGTTATTCATATAAATCGAAGTTATTTTGAATATTTGTTGTTGTTCTTTTGACTTGTTTACTTTTATAAATGTTTTCATTTTTTAATGTTTATCTAACAAAAATTTCCTTTTTACAAATACCGTTTGAAATTGCTCATGTATTTTGAAGATATTTAAAATTTGTTGTTGTAGTTCTTTTTTGAAAAAAAAAACAGTTTAAAGTATTCATTGATTATTTGGATAATAGTTTTTAAAGTTGTTGCTCTTTCATTTTAGTTGTTGTTATTGTAAAAAAGTTAAAAAGTTTTCAACTGCTTTTTAAAAACTCAAGAAGCATATTATTTATAATACTTTTTTAATTTGTTGTTGTTGTTTATAGTTTAAAAAAGAAAGACTAACAAGTTTTACTTTTTTTAACCATTATTTTTGAAACAAAAAATAGCAGGTAACACAAAAAAGCAGTAATAAAATTGCAATTTTTTTTTAAAACAAAAAAAACGTTAAAAAAAATCTTAATAAGTTTAAAGCCATTGCTGTTTCTCTGTAAAATTGAAAATGTAAAAGAAAGATTAAGAACTTTTTGTTCCGATTATTGATTTTTAAACAAAAAAAAAAGCAGACACAAAAACGACTAATCAAATTGAAAATTGTTTTTTAAAACAAATAGCATCGTAAGCATAATAAATTTAAAACCATTTTAGTATTTCTTGCTGTTTCTATGTAAAAATGAAAATGTAAGAACTTTTATTTTTGTTACGATTATTATTATTATTTTTTAAAAAGTGTAACACAAAAAAACTAATAAAATTGAAATTTGTTGATTTTATTTCATTTAATTTGTTCATGTTAATATAAAAAAAAAGTTAAAAAACATGATTTTTGTATTTTATTTTTTTTGACAACAAAAAACACTACAAAATGATTAAAATAGATAGCATGGGAATGTTAATATATTAAAGTTTTGGCATGATAATGGCACCATCAGGCAGTGTCTTTGTCTAGCAAACTACTATCAATAATTTAAACAATGCTCCGGGTAATTAAGATTTTTATTAAAAGTTCTTTCTCTTCCCAGGTTTTGAGTTTCTTTTTTTCTCACTCGTCATTAACAGCTTGTAAAAACTTCAGATTATATATTTTTTAGCAGCCAAGTTGTCAATAAAAATAACTATTATAAAATGATCATGATGACACATGGGTAAATTCACTGGGTGTGACTGCTTACCCTGGATATGATGAAAGTTTGGATTGATTACTGTTGATTTAGTAGTATAAGTGATTAGAAAATAGTGTTTTTTTGCCAATACTTCAATTATATGCTTTAAAAAAATTAGAAATAAACAAAAAATAAAAAATATTAAAAATTTATAAATTGTTATAAATTTTATGGTATGGGAGCAGACATTTTTTTCATCCTAGGGCACTGCACACAATCATGTTTGCTAATAACATTTTTCTAGCTACCATTGAGAGTGCATTTTATTCTAAATTTTTTTATTTTTTTGAAAGTTTGATATAATGCAGCATTTCATTAATAATTTTTTTTCTAGGTGTAAATGTAAAAGGTTTATGAAATTAAAAAAAAAATCATAAGTATCTTTTTTAAGTGGTAAAATAAAAGTTGCCATTTTAATATGAGCAAGAAAAAAAACTGGTAAATATTCTTAAAGTTTATCTGGAAATCTGAAATGGGTATCTTGCATTTAGATGTGATTGTATAAATTCTGAAGTTGATACAGATTCAAAAACATCAAAACAACTAGAAAAAACAAAAATTTCTATTATATTATTTTAAGGAAAAAAAAGTATTAAAGAAAAAAAAATTGTTCAGAGCATGTTTTATTGTTTTGAAAGTATAACACTATACTATTTATTTTATTTAAAGTTTTTATATTTTTTGAGTGAATGTGAATGAGTGAACATACAGTAAATATATATATGAGAATATTTAATATTCACTTTGATTGGATCTTAGCACTGGTAGTGTGTTTTTTTCCTCAGCCATGGCCAGCTAATCTTGATTAACTGCTATCTTAGTAAGATTATGACTGTAATTAATAATTAAAAAATGGAAAACTTTTTATTAATTTTTTTATCTATAACATTCATTAAATATTAAATTCTAATATATCCATGTAAATGTATTTTCTCAATAATAACAATAATACTAATAATAACTTTTAAAAAATTGTTTATTATACATTCACAAAGTGATCTGAGTTATATATACATGTTGAAAAGTATTATATATTTACAGTATAGTAAACTATGTGTGATATATGTGAGAGTAGTCCTGAAACAAAACATAGTGGATATCATGGTTCCAATGTACTGTTTATAGTTATGAAGACAAGCATTTTTGCAACGGAGAATTAACATTTCATTTGATACAAAATCTTTAAATAAAAATTAATTAAATAAAAAATATTTTTAAGATTAATATATTCATTTTCCAATTTACTTTTAGTACATATTAATTCTGATTATAATGAAAGTACACATTGAATTAAAATTCATATTTCTTTATTTTATTTGTTTTTTTATTTTTTTTGCAGAGATTGCTTATGTTTACAAAAAGTACCGTTTTTCCTTTCAGTATGTTAAATTTTTTTATTGTAGATTGTAATACAAATATACTGCATAAAATTATATAACTAAATAATATTTTCTATTTAACATAATTGCACTTTATCATTATATACTATAATTTTGATATGGGGTCAATCATCTTTCACACATGTGCCATGATTTAATATTCCATAGCAATGTTAGATGTTAGTAAACTCTCAGTAATATTTAACATCGCTATCAAATATTAAAACACAGCATATGTGTGAAGGATGATTAGCTTTCTATCAGAATTAGTTTGATACTGCACTAGTAAAATATTTCTAAATTATTTATATTATATACTATTTAAATTTGTTTTTAATTAGATAATGAATAAATCATGGGCAATATGTTCTATCATTTTGGGTTAAAACTCATTTATAAAATAGCTGCCAATTAAAAATATATAAGGCATTTTTTTAAAAATAGCTATTTAATTTTTTTAAAAAATTCACTTTAATGAGTAGTTGATTGTTAATTGAATTAGTAGATATGCATTGACGATGAGTAGTTTGATGAGTTTTCTTATAAACGATTTTTGTATATGGAAAGTTGAGTGTATTTTAAAATATAAACTTATTTTTATTATAAATTAACTCCATCAGCATTCTCAGATATATATTTTTTATAATAAAACAATGCTTTTTTTTGTTTTAAAGAACAAACCTGCTTTCATTGTTGATTTTTTCTGTCATTCTCTGAATCTAGTTTATTTATTAATACTTGATTTTAAATCTTTGTTTTAATGCAATAATAAGTAAATATATCATATAAATTAGAATAAAAACAAAATCTAAGTTAATAGTTCAAGAGTTGCAGACTGGCTTCTTAAGTAAACTACCTGGTTTGACTCTGGATATGATAACATATAAAATATATACACATAAAAAATTTCTGTGCTGTTGAATTTTTATTAAATTCACTGAGTCTTTTTTTGTGGCATTTGAGGAATTTTCAATTAAAAAAAAAGAGAATATTCAGAAATGAAATTAATAAAACAGACCAATTAAGAAATTATCAAATAGTGTCATTATGGATGTTTTATTTACAGAAATTGGAAGAGAGGAAGAAAGAGAGATGGGGAAAAAGATAGACAGAGAAAGGAAGAAAACCAAGAAAAAAATTGGAGAGGAAGAGAAAGAAAGAGTCACAAAGAGAAAAATAAAAGAGAGGAAATAGAAAAATGAAAAAAACAAAGAGAAATAAATAAGAGAAAGTAAGAAAGAAAAGGAAAGAGAGGGAGTAATTCAAATCACTCTCTTCATAAATTTTCTTTATCAGATTGCTCAAAAGTGTCTGCATATTAATCTTTGCATTTTTAAAACAAAAAACAAATTTCTATATAAGTAGAAGATTCTACTTTAATTTTTCACCATAAATTGTTATTAAACAATGTATTACGTTTATAACTTTATAAAGTTGTTACTTTGCTTTGGCGCTTGTAATATAAATATTGAATGTATTGATTTGTAAAAAGATATTGAATTAGACAAAATAAAAAAAAAAAAAAATCCAACAATTTATACAAAACTTAATAATAAAGTTCTGAATGCTTAAAAGTACAGTTACAATCATATTTCGAAATTATCTATGTTTGCACAGACTTACATTAAGTTTTTTATTACTTGATTGTTGTCGAGTATAATATATTTCTTAGCTATGGCTGAATCATTTATTTATGAAGAGTTATTTTGTATTTAAAGAGAATTTCCTTGATTATTGATGTACATTTTATCTTATTTGTAGTTTAATTTTTGAGATTTGTTTAATATTTAATATATAGTGAAAGATTAAAAGGTTAAGTTTTCTATAAGCCTAATTTACCAGTTGAAAAATGTTTACTTCACAACTAGTGAAGTTTGCATTTACAATTTTTAAATCTTTAAATAGATTACAAATAATTTACTCGCACTTACACATGTATATCTCAAATATCATCAGCGCTAATGTTATTTTTTTAAATATATAGTTATAGGCAAAGGAAAAAAAAACATTCATATAATATATTTTACACAATTCACGTCTTGTTAGTTAGCCCAAATCTTCACGCTGAAATGGTTGTCCATGTTAAAATGCATTTAGTGATTATATGTTTTAAAATATTAATAAATAAGCTCTATTATATTTGGGAAGTATATAAAACCTGGCGCATGAGTAGAAAAAGTATTGGAATGTAGATTTAAAAAACTGTGATCCCATAATAAAAATTAATAGATATATTTAATTTTTAATATAGAATCAAAGTATATACCTGTTTTAAAAATATAATTTTTAATCTTAAAAGTGGCTAAGAGTAGTTAATTTGAAGAGTAGTTAAGTTGAAATATATCAATTAAAAAAGGCAATCATGACATCTGGTGCTAAAATGATGGCGATTAAACCTTTATTTACTATATATAATTTTAAACTTTGAGATATTAGAAAAATCATATAAAAAATTTAGAAAAAATAGCAAATAATCACTTATGATGATCAAATGTTGTCCCTTGATGATAGTTTCTTAGTCCATTTATCTCAATCTGTTTTTTTGTTAGTTGTTTCATTTATTATCTTTTTCTCTTTTTTTGCAGTTTATAAACGAAAATAATTTGAAGACAGCAATTAATCACACATGGTCGGCGGGCTTAAATTCAGAAGATTTTTATGTTCAGCTGCTAAAAAATCTGAAAAACTTAGAATTAATTGAAACAAAGTTGCACGACGTCACTATTCCATTTCAAAGCACTGACGAGTACAGAGGTATATTTTTTACATAAGAAAACAATAATTTAAAAAAAACAAACAACTTTTTTTAAAATTAAAAAACTATTTTTTAAAAATTTATTTATATTACTATTACGTTAATAGTTATTAAAAAAAGGGCAGGCTATTAGTAAAAAAGAAGAAAATATTGAAAAATGGAAAGAAGAGATTATAAAAGAAAGAATACAAAAGAGAAATTATGTTGCTTTAATTAAAGCCCAATTGATTGTTTATTCCCCTAAAGCATCCTGTGTTCAGTAACTGACAAAACAGAGCTGACATGTATCATTTGCATCAATGACAAAAAATATCTACTTATGATCCATTGTAGCCTAATATATTCCTGTTTTAACTGTATTTGAAGAAAATATTACTTGATAAGGGCTCGGAATTGATTTTAATCTTTTAAGCAATTATCGAATTTGTCATAACTAACACAACAACTATCATTTATCAAAAAAGTCAGCTCATGAGTTAAAAATGAAAGTTAAACAACTGTAATCTGTGTAGCATGTTTTCTGTGTATAATTAATGAATAAAGGTAGGATTTTAAGCTTGCAAGTTTGAAGTAGTAAAGTATATTAATACTAATGTATATTATACTGACAAACAAATGACTTATTTAGCTTCATGTCTTATATATTTAACGTTTTAACTATATCTTACCAGATTAGCAATTATTCCTTCAAAATTTGTTATTAATTTTTGAGTTGCCATCCAGTGTAAAAATTATCAGACTAATCTTTCACTAGACATGAATTTCATAAACACCAACCCTCTATCAAGTAAGCTAAAGATTTGAAATACTTGTATACCCACATAGAGATAATAGTTTGATTTTTTATTTTACATTTCTCATTCACTTTACGGATTATTCATGAAGTATATAAAATGTGTGCATAGCAAAAGATATTGGTTGAGAAATTTGTAAGAGAGCTTATGATTTTAAAAGCTTTGGAGAAGTATGCTGCAAATATGAAAGTTTTGATTGATTAATATGTATATAATATTTAATTATATGTATATTGTCTATACTAAACTTAATATAATTATAAGGAACTTGAACTCAGACTTTCAAACTCATCACAGCTATTCAATCCATCTCATACATATACACATGACCACATACATATGAAAGAGATAAATGATCTCCAATATATGTATTTTGTGCAGAACAAGCACTCATCAGTTGGTCCAGATCATCATCTAACAACATATATATACAATCACTGCCCATTTTTATTAAGATCACAAATCTCCACTCTCCAACTCTGCTGTCATCCATCAAGGACTTTGAGCATTTCATCCTTGGATTTTCAATGACATGGATGGCTGAAGAGTTGGGATGAGGAGAAAATTGAAGCTTGTCCATTAAAATTTGAAGATTTGCTATTTTAATATAAACTGAGCAGTGATTATATATATATATATATATATCTATATATATATATATATATATGTGTTTTTCTGAAGGTTTGTGATGATGGTGTTTTAGTTGTATTTTTTATATTAGACTATTCCATCATCTAATATGAGTATTGAATGTCTTTAGAAAAATTTAAGTTTATTTAAATATTTCAAATACATTCAACTGTTACTAATAGCATATAAAACAGGTTAGTAAATTACAATGTATTGAGAGGTATTATTTACCCCTCTTCTTTAGGTGTTGCTGGGCTGACCAATGTCAGCAATAGCATGTGATTCAAACCTGGATCTTTAGATTATTGAGTATTAAATTTTAAAGTAACACCCTAACCAACTGAGCCGTCCTGCCAAAGGCAATAATCAGTAAAAATTTTTATATACTTATCTATGAGGTTCCTCCTGATTTCTCCACTTTTTTCTAAGAGCAAAGTTGATTAGTGGTTTCCATACATTATGTAAAGTCACAGTAGGTTGACTTATGGGATTGTTTGCCTTTGTTGAGTGAGCAGCTTCTTTAAATTGTTTTTGTACTTTTTCTTCTGTATCCAATATTTTTGTATTTTCCCAATTGATCATATGTTCATTGGTATATACATGGTCTGCTACCTTAGACACATCTGTTTTTTCTCTTTTAATTATCAGTTTGTGATCTTGCAAGTGCTTTTTAATGGAATGACTGGTCTCACCTATACATGTTTTTCCACATTCCCATGGTATTTCATAGATGCAGTTTTTCTTTTCAGAATTTCAAGTTTAGGTTTTGTAGATGTTAGATATTCCTCATAGGGTTGTATGGCTCTGGAAAGCTGTTCTGATGTTATACTGATTGCAGATTTTCCTTAATTTGTCTGCTATTTTGGAATGTATGGGTACATTACATTACCAATAATTGTTTTTTCTTTTGTGGTTCTTTTTGTTGTCTATTTAAGGTTTTCTTAATAATGGATGATGGATATCCATTTTTCATAAGAGTGTTCTATATAGATCTTTTCTTTTTCCAAATCACTGGTTCCTGAAAAAAGTTATTTTGCTCTGTTGCATAGTGATAGCATAATTTCATGTTTATAGTTTCTGGTGTGATTGGATGTATAGGCTAGGTATTTTCCTGTATGCGTGGGTTTTCAGTAAACCATAGTTTTGATTTTTCCACAAAGGATTCTTATCACAAGAACATTTAAGAATCCCAATTTTTGCTCTTGTTCTGATTCTTTTGTGAATTTAATTGAAGGGGATATATTGTTGATATGTTTCCAGAAAGTTTGTATCAATGCTTCACCATGTGGTCATACAACAAATGTACGATCTACATAGTGAAGCCAAGCTTTAGGAGGATATGAAGTAGTTGTTATGGCTATGGTTTCAAGTTCCTCCATGTAAATATTGCTAATCAGGGTGACAATTGTGAGGCCATAATCATTCCTTGATTTTTTAGGAAGAATTCCGTGTTATATTGAAATTAGGTTATTTTTATGCAGAATGTTAATAGTTCCATTATACTATTAATAGAAAGAGCTGTTTTGGTTTGTAAGCTATTATACACCATTTAATCTTTTCCTCACAATAGACAATGCTTTGTCACATGGTACATTTGTGAATAAACTTTTCACATTAAAGCTACCAGTAAGTCAGTTCTTTCAATTTTCATGTTCTTGATTAATTCTACAAAGTGTCTAGAATCCTTGACAAAGGACTTGGGTCTAAAGGAATGTCAAAAGAAGAAATTTGCTAATCTACATGAATATATCAAAAATCGTAATGTATTAAGGAGTGTACCAACTTCATCTGTTAAAAATCTCAGTTCAAAACATCTAACAGATACTAAAATTTCTGTTCTTGAAAGATGATTAAACTTTGCTATAACACTGTCTAAGGTCTCCTTATTAGATATAATGGCAGCTGCTGAGGAAGTCACTCAAAATTAACCTTTAGAAAAAAGCAGCAGAATTATGCTAGAGAATAAAAAGAACACCTGACAAACAAGTAAAATCGAAGTCAAACATATCCTATGGTGAGAGGAAAGCAGTTAAATCTCTCAAAGTAGATAAATATATAATTATTCTCCCTGCTGACAAATGCAATGCAACAGTTGTAATGGATACAACTGATTATGACAACAAAATACAAGAACTCCTCACAGTGGGCCAATACAGATAGGTGGCAAAAAATCTGATACCGAGTACAGAAGCAAAGTTACAAGCATTACTCAGAAAGCATCACAGGTACTTCATGAATTCAGAAAAAAGTAAAATTATCATATTTCAAAAAAATTCCTTATCTTTATGGTCTACCAAAATTCATAATGATCATGTTCCATTAAAACCTATTATTAGTTTATGAAATTTATCTTGCCAAAATTTGTCAAGATTTCTACTCAAAGTTATGTTCTTTGCCACATGGATTTCTAGACACTTTGTAGAATTAATCAAGAACATGGAAATTGAAAAAACAGACTTACTGGTAAGCTTTGATGTGGAAAGTTTATTCACAAATGTACCATGTGAAGAAGCATTGTCTAATGTAAGGAAAAGATTAAATGCTGTTAATCACAAACCAGAACAGCTCTTCCTATTGATACTATAATGGAACTATTAACATTCTGCATAAAAGACAATCTACTTTCAATGTAACATAGAATTCTTCCAACAAAATCAAGGAATGGCTATGGTCTCACCATTGTCATCTTTGATTAGCAATATTTATATGGAAGAACTTGAAATCACAGTCATAAAACTACTCCAAATCCACCTAAAGTTTGGCTTCACTATGTAGATGATACATTTGTTGTATAACTACATGGTAAAGCACTGCTACAAACTTTCTGGAAACACATCAACAATATACCCCCTTCAATTAAATTCACAATAGAATCAGAACAAAAACAAAAATTGGCATTATTATATGTTCTTGTGATAAGAATCATTTGTGGCAAAATCAAAACTAGGGTTTACCAAAAACCCACACATACAGGACAATACTAAGCCTATATATACAATCACATCATAAAAACAAAACATGGAGTTATACTATCACTATGGAGTAGTGTAAAAGAGGTTTGTTCAGAAACCAGTGATTTGGAAAAAGAAAAGATCTATATAGAACAAACTCTTATGAAAAATGGCTATCCATTAGCTACTATTAAGAAAACCTTAAATAGACAACAAAAGGAATCATCAAAAGAAAGAAAACAATTGTTGGGACTGTAGTGTACCCATACATTTTAAAAATAGCAGACAAATTAAGGAAAATCTGCAATCAATATAACATCAAAACAGCTTTCCAGAGCCATATCGCCTTATGAGCAATTCTAACATCTACAAAGCCTAAACTTGAAATGCTGAAAAGAAAAAAACTTCATCTATGAAATACCATGTGAATTTGGAATAACATATATTGGTTCAAACAGTCATCCCATTGAAAAGTGCTTGCAGGAACACAAACTGATGATTAAAAGAGATAGAACAGATGTGTCTAAGGTATCAGACTATATATTTACCAATGAACATATGTTCAATTGGGAAAATACAAAAATATTGCATACAAAAGAAAAAGTACAAAGAAAATTTAAAAAAGCTGCTCACATGAAAATAGCAAACAATTCCATAAGTTCACCTAATGAGACAATACATAATGTATGGAAATCACTAACGAACTTTGCTCTTAGGAAAAAGTGGAAAAATCAGGAGGAACCTCATAGATAAATATATGAAATTACTACATACTGTTGCCTTTGGCAGGATGGCTCAGTTGGTTAGAGCATTACCTTAAAATTCAATACTCAAAAATCTAAGGGTTTAGGTTTGATTCCATGCTAGTGCTGTCACTGATCAGGCCAGCAACACCAAAGAAGAGGGGAAAATAATACCTCTTCAAACATTGTGTATTTGCTAACTTGTTTGATGTGCTATTACTTCCAGTTGAATATATTTGGAGTATTTAAATAAAGTTAATTTTTTTAAGACATTTAATACTCATATTAGATGATGGAAATAGTCCTCTATAAAAATATATATTGGAGATCATTTATCTGTTTGGATATGTATGTAGTCGTGTGTATCAGTTGTATAAGATGGATTGGATAGCTGTGGGAAGTTTGAAAGTCTGAGTTTAAATTATATATATATATAAAGTTTAGGAGTTAATTTAATAATTGACTTTTAATAACAATTAGGTTCATATTTTATTTGCTTTTTTATATTATTTATACAAGTTTTGTTTTAAATTCTACCATATCTTTTTAATTTTTTATAATATTAAGTTACAAATATTTTACTTAAATACATATCTTATTTATTATAATTGCAGAAATTATTTCTATTTTAAATTTCAGGTTTTGTTCAGTCTGTCTCTCCACTTCTGAACCATATTCCTAAAGATTTGCAAAGTATTTTTATGGATGAATTTATGGAAGAAATGTGTAAAATAACAAAGAAAGATTCTGATCGTCGATGGATTTGGAATTTAGCAATTCTTAGCATCTTTTTTAAAAAGCTGAATTAAAGCAGTTGAAATGTGATAATAAATATATTTCCAGATATTTAGATTAATAAAAAAAATGTTAAAATCTTTAATAAAATAAACATTTTAATAATCAACATTTTTACTTATATTAGAAATAATTGAATAAAATTAATAAACAAAATTATGCTATTTTTTTTTTTAATTTTAGGAATATTTTTGAAATAGTGGATAATTATGCTTAAAATCGTTTTTTATAATCTACTGATATTGGATCCTTATTTGTAATTCCAAAGATTATTATTGTTATTATTGTTTTAAATTTAATTAAATATAAACACCAAAACTTTTCTATTGAAACGATTCATTGTGAGGTATTTAGTAATTTGAATTTACATGTAGTTTTTTCAGATAGCTGATAATTTTAAAGCAAACCTAAGATTTTTCTTGTAGTCTACATATAAATTTTTTTTAGTACTGGTTAGCAATTCTATCTGATTATTTTGCTGTTTTTAGCTGAAGGCAAGGATCATAGACTAATCTATATTGATTCGATAAGTATGAAAGTAGACAATAAAGGTCTGGAAAATAAAATATTATATTTGTATAGGTACTAAGATTATCTTTTTATTATGTGCTTATTATTTTTAATTGTATTGAAGTTTTAACCTCACGTTTTGATTGTATTTATCATATAAATGAAAACGACTGGTAAAAATACTCATTATTAATGAAAATTAAAAAAAGCAACAATCTAAGAATAAATCTATAAAATATAAATTTCTTAATATTTTAAAATATTAACTCATCAGAAATAATTTTCAAAATAGTTAAATTTATTAATATATTTTATAATAAGCAATAGATTATACAGCACAAAACAGCATAGTTTTTTGATGAATAACTTTCTTATATTTATGTTTTTATATCATTCTTTGAATTTTACTTTTAAATGCTATATATTGCTTATGTGGCTCCACATTTATTATTTTGCCAAAAATGTCTTTAAGACATTAGTAGGATAATAATTACCAAAGAAACAATTAAAATTCTATTCTGTAATGAACCTAAAAATATACTTATACATATTTATAAAAAATTCCTTTGGAAAGATTTCTACTTCAATAAACATGACAAGTTTGATCATAAATTGACAAATAAGTGTTTCACAGATATTACATTTTAGCATTAATAAGATTCTAAAGAAATAACATCAAATTTTCTAAAATTAGGCTTGAAATAAGATTTGTATTTTAATGTAATTATTACTTTGACGTTCATATCTTAGCTTGGTCCATTTAGCTTCACATCAAAACATTAATTTATGTAACAAGATTATAGTCTATAAGGTGATACTGTATTGAGTATACATTTATCCATTTTTTTATTACAAATTTTTCTTTAGACAACTCACCTCCTGTATAAAAACTTAAAACCTACGAAATTCTAAACTTCACAAAAGCAATAATATTATATGCAATAACTTGAATTGTAGTTAAGTGTTTCTGTCTCCATAACAAAAATTTAATACTTAAATGATATCATGAAACAACATTATAGAACAAGAAAAAAACATTACTTTTTGGACTGGTAAAATGAACATAGATATCATTATAAAACCAATTTTTAATTCATATATACATCCAGAAGTGTTATCTGTATATTTATGTACGTATAGCTATATGAGTCATCAGAATGAATACCACCATTATCAGCAGCAAAAGTGGTTCCCAAGTAAATGTATATTGAAGTAGATTGTCTCATAGTCATAACACATTCGATCTTTATTTTTGATAGTATGGGTCTGTACACTGCAAATGTATTAAAGAACAAGTAGAAAAAAAAAACCTACAAAAGTTATATATAAATGTTATTGTTTAGAATGATTTAAATATTAATTAAGAACTTATTGTGATATTTTGAAATAAATTATTTAAAACTAAAGACAAAGTCCCTCTGATGCAAATATATTATTATTGAGTCTGATAAAAAGTTCTAAATTTTTAATGTAATTAAGAAAAAAAAAATGTTTATATAAATTAAGATATTTTTGTAAAGATACATGCAAATATAAATGGTAGTTTCAATATATTTTGTACTTAAAAAAAAGATTAAGAAAAAAAGTAATGAAGTAATTAGTTTTAAACTTATATTTTTTTGATGGATGTTTAATGAATGATGACATTGTAATACAGTTATAAGTGGAGCCATGATATCATCTGCATCAACACCTACTAAATAAAAAAAAAAATTTTTGTAAACATAACAAATTTTTAATTGACATTTAAGTTGCTCGGTGATGCAATTCACATGATTAATCAATTTTAATATCACTTAGACGTTTTGTCTTTATTAGTTTCATTAATCGTTTGTAAAAAATGTGTCTATATTTCATTTTAATATATATATATATAATTAAACTGATTAAGTAGTGAACTTTTTTTTTTAATTTGTTGTATTAAATTCTTATTGTTATTTGTAGTGCTTTAAATTTATGACTGATTAAATTGAAGGAGAGAGAAAAAAAGATTAACACTAAATTAAATTGAAAGAAACAAAAAAATTGGTTTCAGCACTATTTGAAATTTTAAATAGTCGTAAAGGTAATTTTTTTTTTTGAAAAAAAAAAAAAAGACTGTTAATTCAGTCATAGATAAATAGAAGATAAAAAAAATTCCATTACCAAAAACTTTCACACAAAAAGAGAATAACTCAAAAACAAATATTTTGATTTTAAAATATTAATTAACTCTTTTTTTTATAATACAGTTTCTTGTATAGTTACTGTGATGGCGCTACTGTGCTATGGCTTTAAAATGCTTTTTTTAAAAGCCTTTTTTAAACATTATTTACACTCATTTTGCACTAAAATCTTGAATTAAATTGCTCTGTGAACTATTGATATCTTCAGATTGTTTTTGTAACTAATAAATTGTAAGGTTAAATAATTTGACAAATCTAAAGATTGTTGATGTTTTGAATATATGAACATTAAGAATCTTCATTTTATTATTTAAACAATGAGAAATAAAATTGCATAATTTTTTTTTTTAAATATTTTTATTTTATATAAAGTGTTACAAATGAATTTCTCTAGACAACAAAAAAAATCTAGTATAAATTTACATTTTTAATAATAACTTCCTAAGTGTTTTTATGAATTTCTTGTACTAAAAACCAGTCCATGTGGATAGGTAGATTTCTTTGGGTGCAAGAAGCTTATCTTTTTTTCGAATAGAATTAAATGTATCTCTAATAAAAAGTTGTGAGTCCAATGGAGAATTGGTTATAACTATATGACATCTAAGTAACCATATTACATGGTTAATAAATATGCATCTTCTGATATTGCAGAAATTACCCATTTTAATATTATGAATCATATCAAAGAGTTCTGGATTGTGATTATTGAAATAATTTTGAATTATATATTTTGCTTCTCTTAGTCCCGAGCAAGAAACAAGAATATGATCAGATGTTTCACTATCTTTTTTACACAAAATACATGAAGAATCAATCCTTTTAAATCCTCTATTTGAAACAAGGAAATCGTTGGTAGGAAGTGAAGATAGATTTATTTTAATGATAAAATCAATATATTTAGGCATTAAATACCATTTTCTCATTTTATTAAAAAGATTGTTGTTAGTCATTTCAAGATAACTAGGAAGGCATATCAGCTGAGGATTTATCATTTTAAACGTGTCCCAATATGTGTGTTTATTATTAAAAAAAATTTCACTTAAATCCATTTGTTTATTAATAATTGAGATGAGAAGTTGTAGCCAATTTTTTTTAATAATCGGGGAGGCCTATCTGTGGGAATGATTGTGTCAATAATGTTTTGCATAATTTTGTGATATATTTATAATTATTTTTACAAAATATTTTCATTATAATTATATAAAAAAAAAAATTCTGTTTTGAGTTAGTTTTTTAAAACTTATATTTGACTATACTGGAAGCAGCAATAATTAGGTCATAACATTCTGTCAAACTGTGATTATTCTGAATTTTGTGTTAATTTAATAAATACAAATGCATTTTTCAATTTCAGACAAATATTTCATAGATTTATTATGACTTTATAATAATTCATTCAGTTTAAAAATTGAAATTGATTCAACAATTTTCTTTTTATAGTAGTATTATAACAAAGAAGTAGTAAATGTAATGTTATTGTTCTCATTATATATTTCATACATTTATATATTTGGACAGTTCAAATATGATTTTTTAGAATTTTTTTTTTTTGTAAACTTAAATATTTAACAAGTCAAGCCTCTTTTGTTGATTAATAATATTAAATAAAGATTTTAAATATTAAAATGTTGAACTATTAACTCAAATCTTACTAATTGTGGGTGGTATATTAGAAATACATTTTAAATCATAACTTATACAGTTTTTCTATCACATATGATGGATTTATGCAAGAATTCCCCATTGTGATTGTCATCAATTTATACTCACTATTTCTATTAACAATCACATATTTGCTACAATAATTTTTTAAAAAAGGTCATTTAAAAAAAAGTTTGCCATTTTTTTTAATGGGAAACATTTTATAAGACTGATGAAATCATAGGTTAGTAACTTGATGAAGAGACCATCATTGGAAACTAACATGGTGATATTTATGGCAAATAATTACAGTACAGTATAACGTTTATTTATTATACATAATAAGTATTTTGATTATACTGTCAAAACATTATTATTGTATTAACCTTAATTTCATCTAGTATCAGGGACAATATTGTTCTGTAATTTTTAAAACATCCAAGATAAACAAGACTTTCACTGTAAATAGAAAAAAAAAAAAACATACATATTTTGATTATATACAACATAAAAAAAATGCAGTAATAATACATATTGAAGTTTGTATATTAAGTAAAGTGAGATGTGAAACAAAGTTAGTATAGAATATCTAGAAAAGAAAAGAAAATAGAGAAACTATGAAGAAAAGGCAATTTTGATTTATAATTTACAATAGAACAATGTTGTTTGGATAGGGAATGATAGAATCAAAGCAATAAAATAATGTCTGGATATAGAATTGATAAATTATTAATAATAAAAAAAAGAGACTAAAATATATAATAAAAATAATAAATTTTTATTTATCTTAAGAAAAAAAAATCAAAGAATAAAAATAGAATAAACTGTGCGGTAAAAAAAAACATTAATCGAGACCGATACTCGGTAAGGCTTTTTCTACGAGATCTTCAATTTATAGTTAAATTTATGAACACACATATTGTGGGTATTGTATATTTGCATTAAATTCAGTCCTTTTTTTGTAAATAGGAAAAGACTAGTAGTTATTGACATTTGGCATTTTGACATCTATAAATCAATTTTATTATTTATTTATTCGGAAAAAAGAAAACTAACAAATATTTACTTTCAACGAATTTAACGCTTCGTGGCTCAAAGGTTTTCAATAAATTCTCTAGAGCTGTAATCTTATTAAGTTTTAAAACTTTAAAAAAATAAATTGAACTTATTATCTTTTAATCATTTAATTTAAAAAAAAAAAAGTATTTACAAATGACTTATAAAACCAAAGTAGCTCATAAAATAATTGTTATTAATAATGTTTGATTACTATTAATTTTTTTTAAAGTGATATGAATATAAACTAGTTTTCTGAATTACTTAAAAATATGTATATTTAAATAAATGTTTGTGATATATCTGTACATATGGAATACTTTTACTCTGCATTTTGGTTATGGTCAAAAATAATAACATTTAAAATACTAAATGTTAATAAGGGTTGGAAATATTTAATGTCGGTGCACAAATTGTAGAAATGAGATTATTATTTAAAAAAAAAAGACAAAAAACAAATGATCAATTAAAAACAATAATAATAATAATCATCGTCATCTATGTAGTGGTTTCTTGTTCAAGAATTCGTAAGAAATTTGATCACTGGCGGAAGTAACAAAGCTGTTATGCCATGGTACATGCGCCCTAGAGATTGCTATTCTATCATTGCACCAAATCACGTAGGAGTAAATTTAAATAAAAGATGGAATTATTCAGAAACAATTTAAAAGATGCAATAGTAAAAACAATAAATTATAAAGAAAGTAATAAAACAAAAACAAAAAGTCTTGTATTAACAGTGAGATGGTAAATAAAAAAGTGGGAGGCAGAGAGAGATAGAGAAAATGTGAATTCTATAGAAAGTAAAAAATATCTGAAGGCTTAATAGAAAACTAAGATGATAAACAATTAAAACTAGTATAAAATATTTAAAAAGAAAATAGAAGCAAATAGAAAAACCACAAAGTAAATGCAGTTTGATTTAATATTTACAGTAGAACTTATAGTTTAGATGGTAAACGCTTGGAAATAGAAATGGTAAATTATTAGAAAAAAAAAAAAGGTGGTGAAGTATATCTGATTTGTATAATATAAATAATAAGCTTTCATTTATCTTTAGAAGAAAAAGTTAAGAGAATAAAATAGAATAGTTTTTATTGCAATAAAGCATTAATTAAGAGGAGACTTGATAAAGTGCTGGTAAATGAAAATATTTTTGTTGAATTCTTGAAAGTTTTTGAGGTAAATATGGTTGATATTTGTAGGACAATTCAGAAAGGTCACAGATTTTCTTTTATCAGATATTGATTTTACTACAAATAAAGCATGATTTAATATAAATATCAGAATTTTAAAACAATTAGCTTAAACTTTCAAACACTAATATGAGTTTCAGGTCTTACATATTTATAATAGACCAAACCGATCTTTATAAGAAAAACAGTTAAAAAAACAAGAGATTCAATGGCAATAGTGAAAATTATTGTTGAAAAACTGAGTGGATTGATACGATTTAATGATTTTGAAAAAAAAAAAAACATTTGATAGTGAATTGAATTATTTTGTTAAATATATTTTATGTAGTAAAATCATATTATTGCTACTAATATGAATTTTTTTTAAAAAAAGTATCTTTTAAGAACTCTCAAAGTTACTGAAGAAAGAAGCAGAGTTATGGAGAGATGCGCTTGTGAAGTTATTAAAATGATCCAAAACAGCAAAGAAATTGAATTGAAAAAGTAAAAAAAAATCATGCATTTAATCAGAAGGAAAAGCAAAAGATATTAAATATGTGTGCACATTAGAAATTATTGCTGAATTTGTATAATAATGGTGTTTTATAAAAATGTGTGTGCATGTTATACATGTTAGGGCATAGAGAAATGTTTTAATATTTAAACACTTTTATTAAAAAAAAAATTGAATCCTTTGAATAGATTTAAGAATTTAAATAAAACATTTTGTTACAACTAAAACTGAGGAAATATTATAAAAGTAATACAGATAATAACGATTAAAATTAATATTTATTGTGATATAAAAAAAATCACATTGGATTTTTTATGTTAAGTTAAAATCATCATGATGAATCAAAACTTTATTGTGCATAAAATTTATAAGTATTTCAAATGCTGTTTTATATAATTAAATATTATTAAAATTAATGAATAAATTTAAAGTATGAAATAAATTTTTGTTTTTTTTGTAAAGAAGTTTTTTTTTTTTGTTTAATACACAAATAAATTTATGTACAGATAATTTTAAGAGTTAATTAATTACTTTTATAAGCTGCAATTTTAATATATAGGGGGTTTGAACTCAGACTTTCACATGACCCTCAACTATCCATGCTATCTCATACTGCTGATACACTTAATCATACAATATCGAAAAGATAGCATGGATAGTTGTGGGTCATGTGAAAGTCTGAGTTCAAACCGCTTATATATTATATATTGGAGTGCAGGTATGAAAAAGCCTGTACTGTAGAAAAAATTCATATATTTAAAAAAACTGTAATTTTATAAACTAAAAAATGTTATTTAAAGTTAAGAAGAGAAAGTATAATTATAATTAAATTATTATTTTGCATTCAATTTATTAATTAATTAAAGTTATAAACCAAAAATTGATTGAAAAGTAAAGAAATCATTTGGTAAATAAATCAATATATTTTTCAAATATCTTATGTGTTTTCAATTTGAACACAAGTTATCATGTGAGAATATAGTAAGTACAAAAAAAAGAGATGCCAAACAATACCCCAGTTAGTTATTTTTTGCATCATTTAGTTGCAATGTGTGACCATTGCAATTGCTACTATTAAACCAATTGGAGGTGAATTTCAGTTGTTAGGGTCAGGGTTTGAAAGCATTAAACACATAACTTTTCCAAAAAAACTGAAAAAAAGTATCTGCAAAAAAAAAAAGGTTAATATTGAATTTACTGGTTAAGCAAATCTACTCCCGCTTGGAAAAACTATAGAAGCTATCATTATTTTTTTTCGAATTATAGCTTTAAGGAAATTTTTTACAAGTATAAATTATAAAATGATATTCTATTGAACTGTTATTGCTCTCTAGAAATGTAATCATTAGTGGCATAACAAATTTAGAGCCTAAAATTGTTTTATAATATGCCTATGTCTGTCCTATAAGATTAGTTGTTCATCTGAATCGACAACAACTAAAGAGCTATGAAAAATATAAAGTCAACAAACAAATTAACATAAAAAAATATCATGATGAAAATTGAACCTTCAGAAAATAAAAATTAGCAAAACTAAAATATTAAAAAATAGCACAAAAACCCTAATATAAGAAAAAGACAAATTTAAACTAGAATATTTGTTCTCACAAAAAAGATAGTGATTTTGAATAAATGTGTTTGACAAAATTTGACATTTAAAGAAAGATAAAAATCAACAAAGATGGAAATATAAGAGATAATACTAGAAAAGTTCTATAATAATGAATATGGATAAGAAATTAATTTAAATTATATGATAGTTAACTAAAATATTTTAATATGCTAGCATTTAATTGATAATAGATAAATTAGTGCGTGCACTTTTTATCATTTTTTTTCTTTTTGTAAGATTTTATAATTTTGTTTATTTTCATTTTATAAGGATATTAAACAATATGAATTTATATTTTAGCAAGATATCTCATAATCTTTTTGTATATAATTAATGAATGATTTTGTGTAATATGTATATAAATTTTTGAAGAGATTAAAGATGAATTAAATAAGACGATAAATCCAGAACAAAGATATATTAAATAAGTACACCACACAAGATAATTGCTGTATCTGGAGATATTGTCAACATATGAGTGATTTAATGTATTTGTATGGGAATGCAATATGATTTGTTTAATAATTTGGTTTACATTTGACATTAAGTTAATGTATGGATATTACTTATATTAGATTGTAGATTTTTTTAAATAAGTATTTATATGTCTGCTGTTGCATAATGTTCATTTATTTATTTTAGCTAAAGCTTTGGTAATAATTATAAAAATATAACAGCTGTAGAAATAAAACAACTACATTGAAACGTAATAATAAACAAGATTTGAAAAAAAATATTACTGATAAGAATTAATTATTTAACTTTTTTAAAAAAAATTCCTGAGTAAAAACAATGATAAATTCATCTATGTGCTGGAAAAAATTGCATTAATTTAAATTTTGTGCATTAGTCCTTTAAAATAACAATAATAACAAAAGATAAATGGTTATAGTTATTTAAAATTTTAGCGCAGAATAATGTTTTTAAATTATAAAATCTATTAATTTTTAAACACTCGTTGACTTCGAGTTTGGTTGAAAATGTAATCAATTAATAAGTATAAACCAATTAATAACACTGAGTTGCTTTCGGCAAAACACTCCCAGAATCATAGTGTTGAATAAAATTATGCAGTACAGATACACTTATATAATATTTAAATGAGACACAATATGCAAATAAGGCAATTAGATATTCCATTTTCCAGATAATGGAGCACACAAATCCTTTTTGTTAATGGTACGATAAATATTAGCTTGCATGTTTTTGTTCCTCTTTAAATTAACTCTAAAATTTAGAAGATTAAATAATGTATTGTATAAGTAAAACAAAAATGCCAACAATGCCCAGAATACCATGCCATAGTTCACACACAAAAAATCATAATGATAAACTGTGTACCAGCATTTTATTTCAAATAGGAATATCAATAAATGTGGTAATAATTTCCTTTGATCATAATAATTTGTGTATAATTTATTTATGAGACTTTCTCAGACATTCTTTATGATATAAAGGTAGGGTAGGCCAATTTTTATAAACTATTGAAAGAAGTAAATTTTATATTGAAAAGAGCATGCATATATACAGGAGAGTAAGTAATAAAGCATTCAATAAATCAAAATTAATTTTTTATCCTAACTTACAAATATTTTTAATTTATGAGTACCATGTAAATGGGAATATTTATCTAGTGCATGCTCCTGCTAAAACTCGTTACTCTCATTGCATTACCCCAGTGTGACAAGCACATGGTCAATATTAATAAAAATGAATAGAGCACATGATGAATTAAAATATAACCTATATGAATAGCTGATATGCATAGATAAATAACAATTTCAAAATAGAATAAATAGATGGTGGGATAAAAGTAAGAATGACCAAGTAATTAATACAATATAATTTTATTACAGAAACATATATAAATATTTTTATTTTTATACAGCACAGTATTTATTGCAATGCATAAGTAAATAAATCTTCACAGAAGCCCTGAATAATGCACTGTAAGTAAAGGTTGGATTATATATAAATGAACTTCAAGGAGCAAGTGAATTCACTAGTTCTTTTAAAATCTTTGCTTATGGGGTGAGTGCCTGCGATCAATTTATATTAAAACAATGCATGTGTGAAGGTTGATTTACTTCCATATATATTACAATAAACAAAACAAATAAATAATAATAAAAAGTGCTTGACAAGAAAAAAGTAAATGAGAACCATGAAGTAACTAACTAATTAAATAACTGATAAGAAAACTCTTGAAAATTTTGCTTTAAGCGAGAGCTTCTAAATTTTATTTTATTTTTTTTTTTTATTTTGAAATTTCCTACTGAAATTTCAATAGAAAATAAATAAAATATATACATTTCTTGAAATTTATTTTGTATAAATCGGAGAAAATTTAGAACTCTATAGGAGTTCAGGCATGTTTGAAAGATAGTAAGTAATTAATCTTAAAAAGATGATACATATCCAAGTCAGACATTCCAATTATTCAATATATGTGTTGGGCACATGTAATATGATGGTTTCATTTCTGAATCTGGCTGAGATTTTGACTAGAGATTTGAAATTAATTATCTCCCAAAAATCTTTTGAAACATTTGTATTATAACATATACATTATAACCTATCGACGAGAGAGAGGAGGGAGAGAGAGCGAGAGACCGACCGAATCGCACCCCTCACTCCCACATCCCTCATCTCATGATCGGACATCCTTAGGATCGATGGCGATAGGCAGCATAATAATAATAATAATTGCCAGAGTGCCAAATTGTAACTTTGATAACATTTTCCTATACTAAATATTATTTATCCATAATTACTTAATAATTTACAACAATATCTAATGAATGGGTTAATAAACCATTAATTATTAAACGAATAAAACACTGAGAGCGTTATTCCAAATATTAACATAATCTGGTAAATGCTTATATTTATTGGAGAGGAGGAAAATTTAAACTACACTCCCCACTATACTTTACATCTCTCAATGCATTCCCATCCATTAACATCAAAGCCACAATTAAATTTAAAATAAACTAAATAATTTTTATGCCCATCGTCATCCTCCGAATCCATCCTTCGTCATATTCTCATTCTTAATCATCTTTACGAACATTATTTAACTCAGACTATTTTCTCTCGCTCGGTTTTCAGATTAACTTCCCATTTTGACTAGCTTCTCCCATACGACAAACTTTTCTCAGGGCTTCAGAATAGCAAGATATGAGATTTTATACACTCCATTACGAATTATTGGGTGATAAATGAATACTATCCCAATGATTATATCCATAGTTGACCGTGGCTGAATCTAACATAGCCAATATCCACTTTCTCTAATTTTCCAGTAATTAAGATCAAATTTTGAATATGAATTTTGAAATAAAGTACGATAAACACTTTTACAATTAAAAGGAATTTTGATTAACAAGTTCATCTGGGAAGGTACTTGAATCCAGTGGATGGATAAATAATTTTATGTCCACCCATCGCACTCTATATCACCCAACAACCCTACTGCCTACTATAACTCTATAATTCTAATATTGCTAAATTATTATATTGACATTCTGTAGTTACTATTTAAATTCTGCATTGCTAAAATAACTTTCTCTTGTCTTAATTTTTTTTAACCATAAAGTTTTATAAACCTATTTTAAATAAATTTTACCTAGTATAATGTAACAAATTAAATCATGTTTAAAATTTAAGTAATATTGTATTGATGTATGATTGGGATATCCAGAATTTAGTGAACCACAAAACATAAAGACATTAGACAAAGAGTTTATTTTAAAAGAATAACAATTTTATTCATAAAGATAAACACACACAAAAAATATTTACAATATTTAAAAAGTTCCTCATTGCTTCCCCTGTTCTTGAACCATATAACAAAAATTATAAAACCAAACGAACATCTGGTTTTGTTAAATTATAAGATAATAAAATATTATTTAATTATTAATGAATTGGGGACTACAATTGCTATGGATTAACTTGATATTTAAAATAAATGATTATACTATTTTCTTTAACAATCCCGTAATATATAAATATAATAATTTTGAACTTTCTCAATATCCTTTTACGATTTCCAATAAATAATTTATTCTACAATTATGAATATTAATAATAAAGATAATTCTTTATATACCAATGAGCTAGTAACTTATATATAAATTAGCTCAACTAAATATGCCTTAACGATATGCTTTTAACTTTAAGATATTTTACAGCATTGCTTACCCTCGCGTGTATTAAACTACTATTGCAGTGTTTAAGAATCGATATTCAGATCGATCATTCCTTCTTTTATACACATGTAAATCATATATCAACGTCCCTATAGCATAATACATTCATTTGCTTACCATTCCAAAAAAGTTCTCAGCTGGCTGTAAATTAGAACCTATGATACGCATTGCTTATCACCACTATTTCACATGTTTTGTTTCTCAAATTTAATATTTAAATTTATCATAATTCTTGGCTCTTATTATTTACATAAACATTTAAATTTACGCAATGCCTCAGTACAACTAATCGCACATTCAAATCCCCACTCAACTAGAAACATCAAATTAATTTTGCGACCCTGTAAACAACATTCATTACTTATACTTTACTGTATCTTAAATAATGTATTACCCGTAAGGAAACGAAGTCAGTATCAACATGAGGATTGGCAAAGACCCAAATAAGAGAAAAATACCTTTTCATTAAGGCTAAAGTATGCTAGGATTCATTTCTAGTCATACAAGGATAAATGGGTATGCCCAACATACTCTGGCTATCAATAAAGAGACCATCTTACGGTGTATAAAATAACCAAGTGGGAAACTCATCCACTACTTCTAAATACTTCATAAAATTTTACTAAATATTTTAGTGAGCGAGCTAAGCTACAACTTCACTGGCTAGGTGGTGATTCTCTGACCAACCAAGTAAAAAATGGTCTCATACCAATTTGCACACCTATATGAGAATTCACACATATACTACCTCCACGAAATATTGTACTGACACATGAGCCAACAATTGTCCAAGCATAAATCAGCTTACACCTAACTTATCTTAATTTTAGTAATAATAATAATAATAAAATAAAAAATATGCATAATTTGCAAAAATTATCATCTCTTTTCACTTTTGGGACACAGTTATTGCATTCCGTCATAACATGCATTCTATCTTAAATGTAATATTTATTAGCATAAATATTTAATAGTACCTGATCTTTAAAATTATGCCTCGTATAATAAACACTTTATTTATATCTCTCAACTTTTCCAATTAAGGGTAAAGCATAAATTTAACAGTTAAATACGGCATATTTTAAAAATTTTATATTACTCAAACTAAGAAAAACTTTAAATATTGGTTAAATTTAAACTTAAGCATATAACTAACTCTTTTACGAATACACTTAGATAAATATATAAAAAAAAATAACGAATAAAAATTTTACTTAAACAGTCCTCCGAATCTTTTTTATATATTATTGCAGCTATAGATCTCAGTTTTTTGTTTTATTTTGTTTGGTGTTGTTTTGTGTGCACACCTATTTAACCACATAATCCATTGGAAAACATTAATAACTTTTCTCTAATTACAAGGTTTCACATTTTGTTGAAAGTTTTAGCACATAATTCCTTTTTAAGATGTAAAATATTAATCTAAGGGTCTTTATTTATCAAATCACTTTTAAAATTGGTAATCCTTGCAATTTAAATTAATAATTTCCATTTCCAATTAAGTGCTTTTTTATTTTTGGATTTATTTAATTAGATTATATCTAACATTGGAAGATAACCAGCTTTTTCTAATTCTGTTTTAAACATATACATTGGGTTAAGGTAGCTTCATTGAGAAAAGTTTACTGATCCACATATTTTTTCCCCCATAAATTCTCATTATATTCCATTACTTTTGTCATTGGTTGATAGCATATTGATTGAGGTAATAGTTATATTTCCTTTTCTACATTAGTCTTTTATTTTTCATTGACAAATTGTCACTTTGATTCCACAATCATACTTTAGTATTTCAAATGGGATCTAACATGTAACATTAGCAATAGAATTCAGTTCCACCTTTATTTTTAATAAATTAGAATTATTTTCTTTCTGAATTTTTGATGGTACAAATAATGAAGTCCATCTATATTAATAAGTAAAAATTTGAAATAAAGATTCACAAAATTCAATGTTTCCTCAATTTTCCTTAAGCAAAATTTTCTCTGCGGTCGAAGTTTCATTGTTTGCCGATTGCCAAAACTGCTTACAGTTGTATAGAAAGAAATCATGAAATTAGTTAACTTCAGGAGAAACAAATATATGCCCAATAGAAAAAATTTACTCACTAATCATGTCTTACAATATTAATAATTTTGACTAAGTTTCTCATTCAGAAAAAGAACCAGAAAAAAAACAGTAAAACTTAAATTTTTAGTATTAAAAAAAAATGATAATTTAACCTGATGAGGTTCCTCTAGATAGACTGATGATGAAGAGAGCCCCTCCTTAAAGATGGGTTGAGTTTTTATACTATCCGGACCCCTCCCTCAATTCCTGAATGATCTACTTGCCAATCTAATTATATCTAAATTTGACTGGTTGATTGCTATTGTTTTACCAATTATTTATTCACACTTTTTAAAGACGGCACATGGTTTTGTTAAAAATTTTCCCGCTCATGGAAATCCCCCTGAAAGAATAAAATGATTATTTTTAATAAAAAATAAATAATGCATAGCAACCTAACTTTAAACCAGGATTTTGAATGGGAATTGGCTACTATGTATGAGATATTGAAATAAAATAATTCTCTAAAAGAGCTTTAAACCATCGATACCATGCACTATTTCTATTGATTATTAATTGATTCTATAATTAAAAATTCTTAATATATTCTCCACATATGCACTTATACACACATGTAAAATTCTATCTTACCAATTGCTTAATACTTTTATTGATTTTTGATTTTTTTTCTTAGACAATTTGCTTTTAATAAATTATAGTGTTATAATTCATTTTTATAAAGATAGGATTTTTACTAGTCACTTTTAAGAAGTTAACTTTATAAATTCTAGCCCTCCTTTTTTTTTCAATCTCTAAACTATTAATAATAATTTTGAAAATATTTTTAACAAATAAATTCTCAACTATGACTGTTTCTGATTTAATATAACTTTACTAAACTGATACCAAATAAAATAAAATAATCTCTGTTTATAAGACTTTATGAATGAATTTTGTTTGTGTACTAAGTAATTTACGTAAACCTATTCAAACTTTTATTTTGATTTAAACTTAGCACCCTATAAATAACTTATATATTACCATAAAATACATTTTATGAGGAAAATTTTAATAATCACTGTCATATATAACTCAGCTTAAAATTAATGGAGTTTTGTCAAAACCAAAGGCTACAATATATATATATAATGTTTGTTAATTAAAACAAAATTGTAATTATAATTGAAATAATACATTTAACGGTTTACAAACTATTATAAACAATCCTTGGATTTAAGGATTGTTTATAATAGTTTGTAAACCGTTAAATTTATTATTTCAATTATAATATATATATATATAATATTATAATTCGATGTCTGTATTTCTTCAAATCAATATATGTAATCTTATAATTGAATATTTATAAATACAGTAATTAGATACATGTAAAGTATAACTTTACATTTTTTTATTCATTTAGAAGCTTTCAACTATCCTCTTAGTCTTTGTCAACTAACACTTTGAAAGGCTAACCTTCCCACAATTCTGTGATCTTAATATTTGCTATATGTCTGTTAATAAAGTCTTGTTTGTATTTGTATATTAGCATAGCTTCCTTTATTTTTCTTTTGTTGTTATTTTTTTCAATTTGCAATATTTTTACATTATTGTAATTGAAGTTAAAACCATAAATACATGACTTATTATGGTTGTAAAAAAACATATGCTGAAACACTATTATTTACTTTGCAATTTTGTGTCATCTTCTAACCCCTTTTTAATAATAGCAATTGCTCTTTAGTTCTTTTTTTCAATGGGCATCTCGATTTCCCTATATATCCACGACCACACCTACATAACCATTTATAAATGATGCAAGTTTTATTTATAAATGAGATTTTATCTTTAGAGTTATTTATTAATTTGTTTAATGTAGGAGGTGCATAAAATGCAATGTCACATATACTTTTATAAGTTTTCCTTATAAAATTTACTTGATGATTCGAAATATATGGTGTTGATATTTATATTTTTTTTATTACCAGGAGAATCAATATTATTATTTATATTTTTATTCTTATATTTCATATTAAATTTTTTAATAACATTATATATATGATTATAATTGTAGCCAACATTTAACAATTCATTCAAATACATTTCAATATTTTTGGCTTTATTTGATGAATATTTACAAACTATTATTTTTAAATAAGAAGGACTTTAAACCTGCCATTTTATGTGACATTGGCAATCTTGATTTATATGGAATATAAATGATCATACAGTAATCCAACTTACATTGATTTCTAGTTATTTTAAGATCAAGAAACTGAACACACATTGAATTTTCATCTGTTTTTATTCATTTTAAGCCATTTAAATTATTTAATTCTTTAAACAATTCCTTAATTGTATTTGGCCTCATGCATACAAAACATAATTGACATATCAATAATATACAGTAATATTTTTTGATAACATTTCTTTTTCATAATATTTTCTTCATATGTAGAAATTACAAAATTATACATTTGAGCAACAGTAAGTAAATCCATTGTCCAGCCATTGCCCATTTTATAAAAATCCTTTTTAAAAATTGCATAAATATTTTTATCAATAAAGCTTAATGTTTCAATTATAAATTTTGTTGTTTTTACATTGACAATTTTTAAACTTAACATGTTGGAAATAATTTTAATAGACGCTATTCGACCAATTGATCCGTACATTTTTTAGAGTACATATTATATCATTAACATTAATCATAATGTTACAGATTATATATATCATTGTTAACCATTATTGATCCATTGAAGGAAGAAAGTCACTCCAAGTTCAATCCACCTCTTCCAAACTCTAGTCTTTCTTCTCCACATCACTTCAGCAAACTTTATTGTTTCATCCATCCATCTCACATGTGGGATCTTTCTAAATCTTTTACATTCCCTTAGAATCCAATTTAAGATTTCAACTATTCATGAATTATTATTTGTTTTAGCAATATGTCCAGCCCAACTTCATTTCAGACTCTTAATTTTTCCAATGATATCAGTAACAATCTGCTTGTTCTCCTACTCATGTATTTCATTTTCATTCTTTTCATGTTACTCATAATACACATATCTTATTATTTATATATTGGAACATTTCCACTATCTAATATGAGTATTGAATGTCTTTAAAAAATGTAACTTTCAAAGTACATTCAATTGTTAGTAATAGCACACAGGTTAACATATGCACATTTTGAGAGATATTATTCTCCTCTCTTCTTCAAGTGTTGCTGGCCTGGACAGTGGCAGTATTAGCATGGGAATTGAACCTGGACCCTTGGATTCTTGAATATAGAATTTTAAAGTAACACTCTAATCAACTGAGCCATCCTTCCAAAAACAACAGTCAGTAGAACTATCAATTACTTATCTCTGGGGTTCCTTCTGATTTCTTCATATTTTCCTAAGAGCAAAGTTGATTAATGGTTTTCATATATTATGTATAATCACAAAGATTGATTTATGGGGTTATTCACCATTTCCATGTGAGCAGCTTCTTAGAATTAATTTTTTTTGTACATTTTCCTAGCTATCCAATATTTTTGTATTTTCCTAATTGAACACATGTTTATTGATAAATACATGGATTGCTTCCTTAGACACATTTGTTTTCTCTTTTCTGATTATTAGTTTGTACTCTTGCAATCACTTTTCAATGGGGTGACTATTCTGACCAATATACATTCTTCCACATTCACGTATTTTATAGATGCAATTTTTGTTTTTTAGAATTTCAAGTTTAGGCTTTATAGATGTTACAATTCCTCATAGTTTTGAATGTACTTTAAAAATTTAAATAAAGTTAAATATTTCTAAAGACATTCAATACTCAATATTAGATCATGGAAATAGTCCAATATATAAATATATCTAAAATACCATCATCGCAAATCTTCAGGAAAACACATTTCTCCATACTTTATTGTGTAATCTGAAGTCTTTGTTTGCTTGTCATATATCTAAATCTCAGATCCATAAGTAAAAAGTGGTAAGACAAATATATGAAAAATCTTTTTTTTTCAAACACATAGTCATATTTCATTTTAATATTACACTATTTCTATTAAAAACACTTCAACCAAGTTTAATTCTATGATTAATTTCATCCATTATGTTTTCATCTGTAGTAGTAATTTGACCAATATATTTGTAGTTGTTACTCATCATGATCAATCTTTATTTTATTCTTTTAAAAAAATCCATTGAACATTACTGTAAACTCTTTAACATTTACTTTTAGCTCTATTTTTTATTTTTATCTGACAACTCTCACAATATTTTCCGAATTTCTAATATATTATTTGCAAGAAACAATTACATCATCTTCAAAATGAAGATTACTTAAATAATCTCAATATACTTGTACTCCAATTTCTGGAAAAAGGTTTGGAGATGTAGAGTCATTCTGTTGTACACCCTTTCCATTGATAATATTCAAGTATCATTCTGTAATCTAATTGTGTTGTTGCATTTTTATAAATATTCTTCAGAATATGACAATACCCTGAATTGATACCTTAATGATCTAGTGCTTTAATCACTGAAAAAATGCTTAGAATCAAATGCCTTTTCATAATCTACAAATCCAAAACATAATGACAACTCATTTTTATTGATCGTTTCTATAACTTCTCACAACACGTAGATATAATTCATTGTACTAAAACCACTTTTAAATCCAGTTTATTTTTTGGGTTGATTAAAATCAAAATACAGATGCCAAATGCAGATAATTCAGGTTTATGCCCCAACAAGTTTTTATTGTGATGAAAAAATAGAGAATTTTTATATTGTTGTACAAAAGACTTTTGATCAGACCAAACAACATTTCAAAATAGTAATGAAAGACTTTAATGCTAGAATTGCTAAACAATTGAATGATGAAAGTGCTGTAGATAAATTTGGTTATGGTACTAGATATGAGAGAGAACTTAGACTTGTGGAGTTTGCAGAAAAGAAAGTTTATTATGAATTCCTTTTTTGAGAAAAATGCTAAAAGAAATGGACACGAAAGCATTCAAATGAAGGTACAGCAGAATTGAATTATATTTTAACTAATAGAAAGTATTTAATGTACTTAATAAATTCAACACACAGAAGTGGCAATCGATTAGTGAGATGCAAAACGTGTTAATATAAAACTAGAGAGACAGAAATTATTAAGAAAGAAAACAGTATTCATAGTTAATATTTCTAATCTTCAAAAACATTCCTATAAATTTAAATTAGAACTTTCAAATCGTTTTCTAATATTAACATATTTTAAACATGATTCAGATTTGAACAAAATCAATAGAAAGATAAGTGATAAACTTTTTAAAAACTGCAACAAAGTTGACTTGTACAAAAGAGCAGCAATTGACCAGTAAAATTACTACCAAGACAAGATAATTTATAAAGAAAAGAAGAATATGAAAATATTTAAAAACGATGTATTAAGAAGGATAAATATATTGAATTTTGTAAAATAGTATAAAAAGAGTTGATAACGATATAACAAAGAATAATTGTTGATTAGTAAGGACAGCTATAGAAAAGTCTTACGAATATACAACAACATCTTGGTATTGATAGAAAAGTTATTTCTGCAATAAGAATAAAACATGAAATTATTGCTAAAAAGAATGATAACATCATGAAATGCATAAAATGAGTTGTATTAAGAATTATATAGCAATAAAGAACAAGAAAAAATATCTCCTACAATTATTATATCTTCTGAATTACCGAGGAATTTCAATGAAGAAGTGAGAAATACAATTAAATATATTAATAAGGAAAAAGATCCAAATAATAATAGAATTATAATCGATATCTTAAAAGAAGCAGGCGAAGAAATATAATTTTTTGGCAAAATTATATATCAAATGTCTAAACAATAAAGATGTACCAAATGATTGAAAGAATGCATTATTAATATTAATATTTAAATAAGGTGATGAAAAAGATTTTAGAACTTGCAGACCTATCAGTCTTTTATCAGTTCTATATAAAAATTATAACTCTTCTACAGCGAACTTGGAATATATATATATTCTTTATTTCTGCATTCTGAGTTATATAAAAAATAAATATAAACACATTCATTTATAGCCTTCTCATAATTATATATAGCATGGATAATATATATATATAACTATTCAAAACAATACAATAATTAATACAGTAACAATATTTTAAACAAATATATACCAATTTAATAGAAGTACTTTCAACTATCTATGTAGTCGTTGTCAACTAGACTCAAATTGTATTAGAAAAAACCGTTACAAATGTAAACAAAAGCAATACGTCATACATCAATTTTCCCACAATTCATTAATTTTTATATTGGCTGTCTGTCTATTTATCAACTGTTGCTTTTCACTTTTTATTAACATAGCTTCTTTAATTTTGCGTTTATTATTATTTCTTTCAATACACATTTGTTATTATATAAACGAGTGCAAAAATCAAGACAAGAGAATGTTAGAAATGATGATGTATCACCATCAGTATTTTTTGATCATAATGTAACATGTAATTATGGTTTTGATTTTGATTTTAATAAAGTTAAAATTCTGTGTATTGAAAGAAATAATAATAAACGCAAAATTAAAGAAGCTATGTTAATAAAAAGTGAAAAGCAACAGTTGATAAATAGACAGACAGCCAATATAAAAATTAATGAATTGTGGGAAAATTGATGTATGACGTATTGCTTTTGTTTACATTTGTAACGGTTTTTTCTAATACAATTTGAGTCTAGTTGACAACGACTACATAGATAGTTGAAAGTACTTCTATTAAATTGGTATATATTTGTTTAAAATATTGTTACTGTATTAATTATTGTATTGTTTTGAATAGTTATATATATTTTATTATAATTGGAATACAGACATTGATTAATAATTTATATATATATATATATATATATATATATATATATATATATATATATATATATATATATAATATTTTTCTTTTATGTGTCACAATAAATGATATAATATATTTATTTAACTTACACAATAGACATTTAAGTTGATCTTTTAATGTAAAATTTATATAACATTATATTTTCTTTAAAAGTTACATCATAAGGCAATGTGAATTATTTATTCTTTTATTAAAAAATTAATATACCTGTCCAGTATTATAAAATACAATTTATTTTAATATAAGATAACATTATTATTTTATTGATTCGTTTGCTATATGCTGGCTCTGCCGAAGTACATCAAAATGTTTCAAAAGAAAATCAATATTTATAATTGCATATTGTTTTAGCTCTCTATACTAACACTATAATATCATGCTAAAACAATTAAGTAAGAATGTCTATATTTAGTTATTTTATCAAGCACATATATATTTATTAATGTATGTTATTATTATTTTTAACTAAACCAATAGATGCTATTAAATTAATTTTTTTTACATTTATTTTATAATAACAATAACATAAAAGCAGAATTCTGCACTCAATTGAATTATATATTATGCTTTGTATTGCACATTGTGAGATTTGTTTCCTTCTGTTTGATGTTCTTCAATCTTGAGGTTGATTCTAATCCACAGATGGGATTTAATGCCATTATTTAATCAGACCATTAGTGCTACACTTGTCAGGGTATTTACTTTACTGAATTGTCTTAGCATTTGAAGATTTCATGAGTCAGTCACGAAAAGAGAGGTTCTTGAATATCAATTATTTTTTCAATTCTTAAAAATGGTAGTTATGAGATGAAAAGTAAGACCTTCCCTCTTTCTCTTTACTTTTTTTAACTAGCTGTTGTGTTTATAACTAAATTTAAAAATATTTTATTCTTTTTATCAATAAAGCAAGTTATATATAACATAACATTACTTTTATAAGCTTATATTTACAAAAATGTAATACAGAGAGCATACCAATAGCTCAAACAAGCTCTTAATTGATAAGTGTGGTGAGAGAAAATTTTATTTCGGATAGAGATTATAAATATTTTCTCTTACCACACTTATCAATTAAGAGTTTATTTGAGATAGTGGTATGCTCTCTATATTTATTCTTTTTATTCTTTTTAAATCAAAAAAATTATGTAAGTTTTATAACTTCAAAGTTTTTTCTCCTTTTTTTATTTTAGAATATATAATAATGCAATCAGTTTTCACATTTCTCCATTTTATAAAATAAACATAGGAAATAAAATAATAAATGCATTTTATAGATCAATATTTTATTGATAGTTCAGATTTTTAAAAAAAATAAAAAAAATAGATCAAAATGATTTGTTTATTATTATTTTTTTGAGTTCCTAAATTAATTATTTGTAGTATATATTTTGTCCAATAAATGAACTTGTCAATTGTTTGTGTATATTTACATCCATTCAACACCAACATGTGTATCTTCACTCACCCCACATTTATTCCTGAGATACATAATTAAAATAAATTCTGTTTTACTATTTTACCAATTTATTATTTTCTTATATCTGTAATAAGACCTACTGGTTTAATTACACCTAATTAAAAACTTCAATAGCCTTGCTAGCTTTTTTGTTTTTTATTATTTTTAAATAATTTTCTCTTCCAATAACTTATTTTCAGATTAAATATAATGAAAGAACATTATTTGTTTCTTTTTTGAGACTTTGACAAAATCAAACAACAACTTCTTAATATCACCTACACATATATATACACATATATAATACAAGATTAAGATTCATAATACTGTACAATAAATATAATACTGTACAATAAATATTTTAAAATACTCTCTAATCTAGCATAAGACAACAATTAATAAGAATAAAGCAGCCTCTATTGTCATGTGTCATTTATTAATACAGAAGCTTGTTTAAAACACTTTTGTTAGAAAGAATGCATAGCATACTAGGCTTTATATTAATAAATAAGGCATGAGAATAAAGGATGCGCTATTCTTGTTAATTATTGACTTATACTAGGTTAGAGAATATTTTAAAATATTTATTGTACAGTGTTACCAATCTTAATCTGAAATTATAAATATATATATATATATATATATAATCATTAAAATCAGTCAACACTTAGTTAATTACAGTATCAATAACACACTGAAAGTATTTTATATATATATATATATATATATATATATATATATAATAAAATACAGTATCAATAACACACTGAAAGTATTTTATTATATATATATATATATTAAACCATATTAAAATATGTATAGTTCACGAGTGCTTTGGCATTTAGTAATATTTTAAAGCTAAAACTAAAATTTAAAAATTGTTTAAAAAATTCAATTTAGTTTTTTTTAGTTAATATAATTTATTTTAGATACATACAATGAAAGTTATTTGTGCATTTTGTAATTAAGTTTAAAAGTGAAAAGATTAGATATGCATACTGATTGCTAATCCAGATAAATAAAAGAAAGAACAAATGCAAGAGATTACAATCAAAGTTTTAATGCCAATTAAAGATGGCTGAAATAATTTGTATAAAAAATATTATAACTAAAAAAGAAAAATAAATGTACAAGATTATCAAATTGTATCCTGGTAAAAGACAAGAATATATGTGCAGAAATCTAAAAAACTGACCTGAGATTATAAAAGAGGCAGAAAACTTGCAAACAAGGTCTTTTGCTAAAGGTTTCATGCACCCTGGATGGATGAGAAGCTGGGGTCTAATTGTTGCTCTCCTGTTCTCTCAACTGCAATAAAAATTCAAGAATATTCATTTGCTGAACCAATGCATCAGGCAGGAATAGAAACTGGAGCATTTTGTGAACCTTCCTCTCATTGTAAAGAGGTCACTCCAAATGTTTCACATCTAGCCATACCTTGCAACTAACTAGAAATGTAAAAATGTTGACAGAAGAAATTTGTTAACTTCTAATGAGCTCAGGATTCCAAGAAATACATGTATGCACAAGAATCTATGGTTTACACAAACTTATTGGTAAGCTACTATTGTTCATATCCTGATTTGTGACTAATTAAATGTTTGTGAACTAATCTTAACTATGTAGCTTCTAATACCAACATAGATATTCCTAGGAGACACTTTAATGTAATATGAACTGTTTTAATTATTTGATCATTATTAACTAGATGAGCATGTGTATATTCTTTCAGTTTTATTAATAATTTATTATTAAATATTTTAATTGGTTTTAATAAAATATTTAGCATTAATATAACATTTTGTTGTAGATTCTTAATTTTAGTTATTAGAATTTATTATGTATAAATTACCTTTGCTAACATGCTTGTTTAATAGTTAAGCCCAGAAAAATTTTTGAAAAAATATTGAATTTAGTTATTTACTGCGAATCCATTAGTGGTGCCCTCATAAATAAATTAAAAACTAGCCCTGTCAGCAATTTGAGCTCAAGAAATTATTAAGTCAGTTAATCAGGAAATATAACTATGTTCTTGAGATATCTAAACTTGTACATGAATGGAAGATTCTTTTTTTTCATAATTTGTTTAACCAGCATTGTATAGTGTATAATATAAGGCCTAAATCAAAATGTAAAATGTTACTATATATATATAAATTTAATATTTTTAACATACAAATATAGATGTATATTAATTAGTAAATGAGAATTTCATTATATAAATAAAAATAAATACAGAACCAAGGTGTATTGTGTTATCAACCAATAAAACTGATTCTTCTGGCTGAAAGATAACAAAAATAGCTTGGAAAAAGTTGCTATTGTTTTCTTTCAGCCAGCAGAATTTGTCTTATTGATTGCTGCACATGTCTACATCTTGGGCTGCAGATTTATCTTTATTTATATAACAAAAATTCCTCTTACTTATTGATTTACACACACACACATACACATATATATAATTAAAATTACTCCAAATCCAAAATTCAAACAGACCAGCATAAAAATAATAAAATAGATATCACTTAGATAGAAGGCAAGATTTTAATTATTCAATTTTGAATTTTTTTATGAGACAATTTAGACAGAATAGGTCAAATTTCTATTGTAAAAAATATGAAAGAAAATTAAAGTGGTTGTTTGGAAAAGTTAATAAAATTTATTGTAGTGATAAAGGCTATGAGAGTAATGCTTCTGATGATAGAGTTGTTAATCTTTCTGATATAAAGTTAAATGATAGAGAATTAGATATTCTTGGTAAAGGTCCTAATTTTGTTCCATTTCATTCAAAAAATATAGTTTTTGATACAATTTCGTCTATTGAATCTAGTAACTTGAGTGATGAGCAGAAAGTTAGCATTCAATCTATTTTGAATAAAAGTTTAAAAATGAAAGAAAAATTTGTTATTAATCCTGCTGAGATTAAACATCTTAAGAATAAGTTAATTGCTAATGATGTAATCATTTCTTGTGCAGACAAAGCTGGTAGGTTTGTCATTATGTAAGGAAATGAATTCAAAGAGATAATGGATAGAGAATTAAATAATGGTAAATATATGTTTTTAGATAAAGATCCATGTAATTTGATTAAAAGAAAATTGATAGATATTATGAAGAAAATGGTTAATTTAAAATTTTTTAATAGAGTAGATTATTTAAAATGCTATCCTAATGATTTTACATCAGCTAAGATGTTTTGTGAATATTAAGACTCATAAAAATGGGTTTCCTTTAAGATTTATTTTTGATTTTACAGGCAGTGTTGTAGATGATATTTCTATATTCTTGAATAATTTTTTAAAACAATTTATTGATTTTGGTCATTATACAGTTTCTTCTTCTTTTGAGGCTTTTGATAAGATTAATAATTTTAAAATGGAAAGTAATTGGGTATTTGGCAGTTTAGATATTGAAAATATATATCAGTCTGTTAATAGGTTAAGCAGTATTGATATTCTTATGTCTGTATTGATTAAGAAAGGCTCTTTATAAAAAAATAAAATTAAGATAATTAAAGATTTGCTTTTGTTATTGAAAGATTCTATGTATTTTACTTATAAAGGTAATTTTTATAAGATTAAGGAAGGGTGGATAATAGGTTATATTATTTCTCCTTTAGTATGTTCAGTTTATATTAAATATATGGAAGTGGAAATTATTATTAAAAAGAATTGTTTATATGTAAAGTTATTTGTAAGATATGTTGATGATTGTTTATTTGTAGTTGAGAATGATAAATTGAAAGACCTTGTAAATGAGTTTAATTGTTTTGATCCTTCTATAAAATTTGTGTTAGAAGGAGGGGGGGTTAGATTTTGGTAAGTTAAATTTTTTAGATCTTTTGGTGATTAGAAATGTAGAAACTAATTGTTTACTGTGCAGTCAGTTTGTTAAAAGTAAAGAATTAAGATCTATAATTAAACCTGATAGCTATCAGTCTGTATCTCATAAAGTAGCTGCTTTAAGGAATTATTGTCATAGAAATATTAAATTAAATAATTCTAGTGGGGTAGCTTTGCTTCAGAAATATACATTTTATAAAGATTACTTGAGGGTTGGTTACTCTGATAAATTTGTTAAAAGTATTTTATTTAATAGTAATATTTGTAAGGATGTAAAGGTAAAAGAAAAATATGATTTATTTCTTTGCCATATAAATTGTCTTCTTATAAAATTGTATGTAGAAATAGTAAATTGTTTGGAAATAAGAAAATTGCTTGGAAAAGGGGTATTACATTGAATAATTTATTAAATAATACAAAAGAAATTTTTGATAGAAAGACTATTCCTGGTGTAGTATATTTTATTCCTTGTTTATTTGTAAGAAGGTTTACATAGGTCAGAGTAGTTTGAGTTTAAATGAAAGAATAAAGGTTCATAAAAGTAGAGTTAAAAATAGATATCTTAGTTCTGCTTTGTATGTCCATAAAAAAGATACAGGCCACACTATTGATTTTGACAAAGCTAAGGTTGTCTTCTTTGAAAGAAATGAAATCAAAAGAAGAATTAAAGAATCTTTATTATTGAAAATTTATTATTCTGAAGCAATTAATTTATTTAAGAGTTCTTTTAAGGGTGGATGGGAAGTGAATGTATTTGTGGGTAATGTATAATATTATATATATTGTGTAGTTTTAGTAGTTCTTTACACTTGGGAAGTCTGCTTGTAGCAGTGAAACCTTTGGTTGTGTTTTAATATTATTTTTTGCTGGTCTGGTTGAATTTTGGATTTGGGGGAATTTTAATTATATATTCAGTAGTTTAGCTTTATGCTTGTAATATATATATATATATATATATATATATATATATAGGCTGCCAGTACAGTGAGTTTGCTCATTTTTATTCTAATTTAAAATTTTTCTCAGCAATTCTGGACTTTCTCAGTGACATTAGGATAGTTATATTTTGTCAAGCATGGTATTTCCTTTGTGTACTAATGCCAATTTTGTAATTTTACATTTAATGGCTCCAATAGAACAGCAATACTTTATATTTGCTTTTTATTTTTGTATTTAGATATCAGAAGTTATCAAAATTTATTGAAATTTTATAGTACAAAAGTCAGCCTGCAAAAGACAAGTTGCACAAAATGGCTGGTGTTTGTTCATTTATATTTGTACATCAAAATAATTCTAAAGATAAATTTATGTGTCAAGTTTTATTTTCATTAATGACAATACTGTTTTTAATAATAAATGAAAATAAATTTTATTTTTATGATTATATCTTGTTTTTAGAAAGATAAATTTATAAGAAGAAATTATATTTTTTAAGTTATTTTAATTAATGTAAAAAGTAAGCTTTATTTTTTTTTTGTTTTCTTAAATCATTTTGTAAATTTCAATATTTTTTTATCATTTTTTAAAGTATTATTATTATTAAAATTTAGTTTTGTTTTGCCACATACTTAAACCAGACTAAAAGCCATATGCATGAAAAATCAAAATTTTCAAAGTTAGCCTCAATTTGATTCATTGCATAGCCTTAGGATGATAAAAACTAAATAACTTATGGTCTTTTTTTTATTCATAGTGTTTATGTATGTGAATGATGCTTTATTTATTTTTATATAAAAAAACAACTAAATTATGATGCTTATTCACCAGAAAACTATTAGATGTAATGAAAAGCAAATAATGTTTAACCCCAACCCCTTTAATAACTTAAGCTGATGATATATATAACCTCTGATTATTTTCAAGATGAGGAAGGTTTTATGAATTGAAAGAATTGTATAATATTAAATGAGACATTGTTGTATATTGTGACATTAGAAGAAAAGATGAAGAGATAATGTGAAAAATGGATATATAGTTTACTACAAATGCACCAATTATGGCAGCCAAGTGGAGTCACCTTTATCATAAATAGAAAATAAAAAAATAACATTGTCAATATTATATGGGATAAAGTGAGAAGATTAGTTAGTCAGTTTAATGAAGGTTCCAAATGCAGATAATTCAGATTTATACCTAACAGTTTTTTATTGTGATGAATTAAAGAATTTCACTCATACTTAGTGTATATACAAAGTAATTTCGATCATATTAAAGATTTAAAAATTGTCATGGAAGTTTTTAATGATGAAAAATGATTGAAAGATAGAAATTTTGTCAATAAATTCAGAAATAAACGAAGATACTGATATGTGAAAATAAACGCTATATTTTGTGAATTTTATTTTTGACAAAAATAATAAAAATAAATGAACATGGAAGTATTTATATAGAGGTAAAGTGAACTTGGATTATGTTTTAATTGGAAAAATATATATATTTCAAGACTATAATTTATCTAATAGGTTAAAAATAAGAATTGATCATTGATGAGTAAAATATAAGCCATCCTTCAAAAGGACTAATGAATTTAAAACTCAACTTGCACATCGTTTAAAATTTTGACAGAAGTCTTGATGATAGTTCAAACTTAAATGAGATTTATTAAGAAGAAAAGTAACGAATAATCTACTAAGAACTGCAACAAAGATTGGTAAAACATTAAATCAGTAATTCATTAATAAATTTTCAATGGAAACAAAACAGATGATGAAGATGTTTTTAAATGATTCATTAAAAAGAATTGAAATTCTGGAATCCAGAATTACTGATAACAGTATTTTGTAAGAAAAGCTAAAGGAAATAATAGAATTTTCAAAAGAATATAAAAAACAATTATTATATTAGAAAAAAATGTTTTTGTAATTAAAAAAGGGCATTGTTGCCAAAAGAAAAGAAAAATATAATATATGAAAGAGGATTACAAAAACATAGCAATTATAACAACAAACAAACAAACAAACAAACAAACAAAGTAACCACTAGAATTATATTTTCTGAAATGCCAAGCTTTTTAGAGAAAAAACATACAGTTAAATCTATAAAGAAGGGAAAAACTGTAAGAAATGAAGGAATTGTTATTAATATCTTAAAAAGAACAGTTGAAGTAATAGTTAATGGTTAACTACAAAATGTCTAAATAATAAGGATGTATCAGACGATTGAAAGAATACAGTAGAAGTATTAATATTTAGGAAAGATAAAAAAGAAGTTATTAAAAACTACAGATATATTAATATTTTATCAGTTTGCCTCAAGAACTTATGACCCATTTATAGCTATGTTTAAATTCAAACTAAGCTCCAAAATATGGCAATTTAAAAATGATTATAAAACAATGGATCATCACCAAATATTAAAAAAATTATAGAATAGGTCAATGATTATTAATTTTCATTATATTTTAGATTTATGAATTATAAAAAAAAGCATTGGATTATATAAATATTTTCATTGTGATTAAAGCCTTAACAGAGAATATTATAATATTCTGAAGAATGTTTATGAAGATGCAATAGCGAAGATTAAACTATATGTTGGCAAGAATAACATTGATATGAGTGTATCTAGGATGATTCCTTATCTCCAAAACGTTTTACAGCAATTTTAAACAGAAAGTTAATGAATAAAAATTAATAAAGATGTATGAAGATATTATTTTTGCAAATAATGCTTCAGAATTTTAAGAAATATCAGAATTTTAAGAAATATTACAAAATTATAGGCTGAAGGCATAAAATTTTTCAATAATTTTTTATATAAAAAAACAAGTTTAATAAAGATGAATTATAAGATGTTAACAATTATAAATATCATGATTAAATACTTAATAGAATTGGAAGCATAGCATTAACGTGCGATGAAATGCTTTTACTGTATTAATAATAATCTAACATTGAAGATGAATTGTTCTATGTGTTTTTTAAAAAGGGTTTCAATATATATGCTTTGCCAATTTTTATACATGGAATAACAAGAGGAGATCAAAACAAAAAATGAAAGTGAAAAAGAAAAGCAATCAGATATCACTGACATTATTAAAAGAAATAAGATCTAAAAGAGAACTGAGATATATACATTAGTATAAAAAATAACAGTAAATGGACGATTGCAAGCGATTATATGGGAGGAAGATGACCAAGAAAAGAAAGTTGATGTGGAGAAAAAAAGCTATCAATTGGAGAAACTAAATTAAACTTGGAAAGACATTCAACCTGAAGTTGATCGCTAATAGTTGAAAATGATGATTCATTCAAACGTCCAATAGGTTTGAAAAAAATAGAGGATAGAAATCCAAGTTTTCATAACTGGAAGTAATCTTTTTGTCCCATCTATTGATTATATCTCTGGTATTGAGTTTCATTTCATTTCGTTTAACAATCGTTATAAGAAGATTCTGTATTATTTATTTTTTTTAATCTTTTTGCCTTGCTTTTTTGTATTAATTTGGTCTTCTTACTTATTCTTTAATATTTTGTTTTTGATATCAATATTTGAATGCAGTGATATAAAAAAATGTTGAAGTCATCTAATCATAGTCATGCTGGGTTGAAGAGGAACATGCACAAGATTTCTTCAAGTACTAAGTTGATTTGATAGCACATAATAATAATACTAATGATGATGATAATATACCAAATAAAGTATTACATTAAAGATCAGCTTTTCAGGCTATTGTGCATACGCTTTTTACGAGAGTTAACACTCGTAAAAAGCGTATGCACAATAGCTTGAAAGGCTGATCTTTAATGTATTACAATTTATAAACATACGCTATACAAAATAAATGCTTATTTACAAATATAAAGTATTACATACCTTTCTTTTCTATTTTAAACATATTTATTATGAGCATATTTCACTTTATTTTGTCCTATTATAAAGCTATCTATTATAAACAATAAATACTGAGCACTAGATTCTTAGTGAAAGCCAGCAATCGGGAATAATTGAAGGATATATTTGTACAATGATTAATAAAGCTTGCAGTAAATGGTTTTAGAATAAATAGAGTCAATTATTGCTTCTAATGCAAATAATAATACTCATTCACAGAACACATAACTTTAAACATAGCTTAAAATTATTTTAGGAATTTGTTTTTCATTAACATTCAGACATCTCCGAATCTAGTTTACAAAACTTTAATAAATCTGAAGTTAAGAAAACCCCAAAATATCATATTTAATAATTACAATTTACTCTATATCTGCAGAATTAAGCTCAAGTTATAACATTAAAATATAAATATCGTTAAAGTAATTTAGCTCCAGTAATCTCAGTGCAAAAAATTTAGAAAAGCAAATATGCAAAATAATGCAGAAAAATAAATATGCAAAATAATCGATGTAGAAAAGCAGTTTTATAAAATGATAAAAAAATCAAATGTGCAAAATCAAGCAAAAAAGGAAATATCCTAAAAAAATTCAAATAAGCAGATATATAAAAGAAAGTCGACGATATATAGAAAGATATATAACAGCATATATGCAAAATTATCTGAAAGAATATATATGCAAAATAATGCAAAAACTAAATGCAAACAATGGAAAAATATATTTGCAAAATGATACAGAAGATTGATATGCAAAAAAAAAATTCAAAATCCAAATATTTATTGTTTTCCTGAAGGTTCTTGATGATGATATTTTAATTATATTGGATTGCTTTTATTATCTAATATTGAGTATTGAACGTCTTTAGAAAAAAATTAATTTTATTTCAATTTTCCAATTATATTTAACTGTTAATAATAGCATATTATATGTACTGCATTTCAAGAAGTATTATTCTCCTCTCTTCTTCAGGTGTTGTTGGCCTGACCAGTGACAGTACTATCAGAAAAATCGAACCTGAACCATTAGCTGCTTAAATATTGAATTTTAAGGTAACACACTAACCAACTGAGCCATCCCGTCAAAGTCAATAGTCAGCAAAAATTTCATATACTTATGTATGAAGTTCCTCCTGATTTTTCCATTTTTTTCTAAGAGCAAAATTGATTAGTGGTTTTCATACATTATATATCACACTAGGTTGACTTATGGAGTTATTTGCCATTGTCATGTGAGTAGTTTATTTGAATTTTTTTCTTTATATCTTTCTTCTTTATCCAATATTTTTGAATTTTCCTAATTAAACATATCTTTATTGGGATATACATGATCTGCTACCTTAGACACATCTGTTTTCTGTTTTGTAATCATCAGTTTGCATTCTTGCAATTTACTGGTCACACAATTATTCATTCTTCCACATTCACATGGTATTTCATAGATGTAGTTTTTCAGCATTTCAAATTTAGGTTTTGTAGACATTAGAATTCCTCATTGTATGGCATGGATCAAGAAAACTGTTCTGATATTATATTGATTACAGATTTTTCTAATTTGTCTGATATTTTTGGTATGTATGGATACACTACAGTACCAATAATTATTTTTTTCTTTCAATAGTTTTTTTGTTGTCTATCATTTTTATTTTTTCTTTCAATTGTTTTTTTGTTGTCTATCGTTTTCCATAAAACTTAATTCTATATAAATCTTTATTTTTTCAAATCACTGGTTTCTGAATAAACTTCTTTTGCTCTGTTTCATAGTGATAGTATAATTCAATGTTTTGTGTTCTGGTATGATTGAATGTATAGGCTAGGTATTTTCCTGTATGAATGGGTTTTCTATAAACTGTAGTTTAAATTTTGCCATGAGAAAGTTTTATTACAAGAACATCTAAGAATGCCAATTTTTGTTCTTGTTCTGACTCTATTGTGAATTCAGTTAATGGGGATATGTTGTTGATGTGTTTTCAGATAGTTTGCAGTAGTGCTTCACCATGTGGTCATACAACAAATTGAGTACTATTACAAAATTTCTGGAAACATATCAACAACATATTCCCTTCAATTAAATTCATAGTAGAGTCAAAACAAGAACAAAAATTGGCATTCTTAGATGTACTTGTGGCAAGACTTCATCATGGAAAAATCAAAACTACAGTTTATAGAAACCCATATAAATAAGAAAATATTTACAATATACATCAAATCACACCAGAATCACAAAACATGGAGTTTTATTATCATTACTAAACAAAGCAAAACAAAGTCCAGAAAATAGCAATTTGAAAAAAGAAAAGATCTATATAGAACAAACTCTTATGATAAATGGTTATCCATCAGGTGTTATTAAGAAAACCTTAAATAGACAACAACATACCAAAAGTTGCAGACAAGTTATGGAAAATCTGCAATCACTATAATGTTAAAACAGCTTTTTAAAGTCATACTATACTACAAGGAATTATAACATCTACAAATTCTAAATATGAAATGCTGAAAAGCAAAAACTGTATCTATGAAATAGTGTGCGAATGTGAAAGAATGAATATTGGTGAGACCTGCTGTTCCATTGAAAAGTAATTGCAGGAGCACAAACTGATGATCAGAAGAGAGAAAACCAATGTGTCTAAGATATTAGACTATATATATATAATAAAATGTCCTTAATTCAAAAACAAAATTGTAATTATAAATTAAATAATAAATTTAATGGTTTACAAACTACTACACACAATCCTTAAAATCCGCAGAAGTACTTTCGGTGAATTTTGAATTTAATGGCAGTTGAGGCAGGTTGAAGAAATTCACCGAAAGTACTTCTGGGATTGTAAGGATTGTGAGTAATAGTTTGTAAACCGTTAAATTTATTATTTAATTTATATATATATATATACCAATGATCATATGTTGAATTGGGAAAACACACAAATATTAGATAGAGATGAAAAGATACAAAGAAGAAAATTCAAAGAAGCTGCTTACATGACAATAATGAATAACACCATAAGTCAATCTAGTATAAATAGAGAAATCAGGAGGAATGTCATAAATAAGTATATAAAATTTCTAATGATAGCTGCTTTTGGCAGGATGACTCAGTTAGTTAGAGCATTATTTTAAAATTCAATATTCAAGAATATAAGGGTCCAGGATTAATTTCCATGTTAGTAAGTCACTGATCAGGCAAGAAACACCTAAAGAAGATGAAAATACCATCTCTTGAAACGATATTTATATACTAACCTGTATGCTTTTACTAACAATTGAATATAATTGGGAAACTTAGATAAAGTTCAATTTTGCTAAAGACATTCAATATTCAGTATAAGATGATGGAAATAGTCCAATATATAAATACGTCCAAATTTTTAACTCTTAAAAAAGATTTTTCTCATATTCCTTATTATAATCAGACAAAAAAATGTTAACATTATTATTTTTCTTTTCAAGTCTTAATATTATTTGTAAAATAAAAAATACTTTTTTCATTGTTTTGCATTTAATTAATCTTTTCTCAACTCTCTGCAGCATCTTATAATAATAATAACAATAATAATAATAATAGTAGTAGTAGTAGTAATTGTAGTACTATTACTATTAGTACTACTACTACTAAAACGACTACTACTATTACTACTACTACTAACAACAACAACAACAACAATAATAATAATAATAATAATAGTAGTAGTAGTAGTAGTAGTAGTAGTAGTAGTAGTAGTAGTAGTAGTAGTAGTAGTAGTAGTAGTAGTAGTAGTAATAATTGAATATAGACTAAGTCACAATCAATAGACTTTGATTTTTAGAGATCAGCCACTCTATCACTGCATTATAGACAGCAGCGCGACATTGTATTTAGTAATAAAATAATTTTATCATCATCATCAGTAATAATTATTTAATGCTATCTATTTAATTTATATTAAATCAATATACATCAATTAAAATGTGAAATTTGATGACATCCAAAATAATAATAATAATAATAATAATAATAATAATAATAATAATAATAATAATAATAATAATAATAATAATAATAATAATAATAATAATAATAATAATAATAATAATAATAATAATAATAATAATAATAATAATAATAATAATAATAATAATAATAATAATAATAATAATAATAATAATAATAATAATAATAATAATAATAATAATAATAATTCAATTCAATTCTTTATTTAATGTACTTATCAACAGCATTTAGCCAATTATAGATTACACAGTAATTTTATTATCATATACAAATCTAAATAAGCATTAAAAAAAATAAAAAATAAAAATAATACAAATAAAATATAAAAACAATAAAATGCACAAATAATTAAAAAAGCAATATATCAAATGAAATTAAGGATAATATTTTTTTATGAGGACTTTAGTGAATTGTTTAAAATCCAGATTAAAAACATCATCATTACCAAAATCTTTGTTATAAGTTCTAGGTAAACGAAATAAAGGGGAAAATCTTAATACATCAGATTTACAAATTTTCAGTTCAAAAATATTGTGAGTACGAGTATTATAATTCTGTTTCTTAATACCTAAATTAGAAAGCAAATTAGATACAGAAATATTCTGGGAAATAAATTTATGAAAAAGCTTGAGATCTCTTGTTTTTCGTCTCAGCAGTAAATCAATATAGTGTTCATTACCTAAACTATTCAATTTTGCAAATTTGTCAAAAACAGACTGAATTCTTATGATATCTGTCCTGTTATGAGGACTCCATATAATTGAACCATACTCCAAGATGGGAAGAACTAAGGATATAAAAAGTTTAATCTTTGTAAATTTATTAAATGCTTTTCCATATCTGTAAATAGCTCCTACAATTTTAAGAGATTTATTCACCATAAAATTAATGTGATTATGAAAAGACCCATTATTGGAAAATATTATTCCTAGATCTTTTTGATGATCATTTGTTATAATTTTAGAATCACCAATATAGTAGGAAAACCTTAAAATTTCAGATTTTCTAGAGTAAGAGACAATGGAGCACTTATCCATATTTATATCTATATAATTACATTCACACCAATTCAAGAAATTATCTATATCACTTTGAAGTAAAAAACAGTCATTAGTAGAATAAATATGCCTAAAAATTTTGCAATCATCTGCATAACATAGAAGATGTGAAAATTTAATGCATGTTTTTAGGTCATCAATGTATACATTAAATAATAAAGGTGCAAGAACACTGCCTTGAGGCACCCCAGTGAAGCAATAATATGGTAATGACAATTTATTATTAAACCTCACACAAGACATTCTATCCTTAAGAAAAGAGTCAAACCAATTAATTAATAATTTGGAAAAACCTAACCTACAAAGCTTCTGAAGAAGAATTTTATGATTAACTCTATCAAAAGCCTTGGACATATCAAAATAAACAACATCTAACCTAGATTGATTCTCAATTGAGTTTGAAATGTGATCAAAAATAGTTAGCAAATTTGTTTCAATGGACCTATTAGGCAAAAATCCATGCTGCTCTGGTGCCAAAACCTTAGAGACATCCAAGATAATTCTATTATATAAACATCTTTCAAATATTCGAGCAACAGTGTGTAGAATTGAAATAGGCCTATAGTCACTTACCAAATCTCTAGATCCTTTCTTAAAAATAGGAACAACTTTAGCAATTTTAAGGGATGTAGGAAAAGTACCATTTGCTAAAGAGCAATTAAAAATATGCAAAAGAGGAGAAGCAATGTATTCAGCACATCCTTTATAAATGAAAGCTGGAATGTTGTCAAGGCCCACACTAGAATGTAATTTAAGCTGCTTAATAGCAAAAACAACATCAGATTCAATAAATGAATCACATGTTATTCTTTCTTCAACTAGATCATTATTTGCAGTTAAATTAGTAAAAGACTGAGATTGTTTAAAAAGCTCTGAGAAATAATGAGAAAAATCATCTGCGGCTAGATTAGAATTATTACTCTGTAATTTTTTTTTGTAATACCTAAATCCTTAACCAGAGACCAAAATTGCAAAGGATTATCAGAAATATGACTTTCAGTGTTTTGTATAAATTTTTGAAAATCTCTATGATATATAACCTTTGACAATCTTCTATAATTAATAAAATTGTTATAATAATTTAAGTTCTTAGTTTTCCAATATTTACGATGATGAAATGATTTCCTTTTAATAATTTCTTTAAGAGAAACTGAAAACCAGAGAGGAAAATGGTTAGTTAAAATTTTTTCCTTAGGAATGTATTTGTCAATTAGTTCACTAAATGATTGTTCAAAAAACTTCATACAGAAATCTACATCAGATGAAGAATACAAATTTTTCCAGTTAAAATTAGATAATTGTAAACAAAGACCCAAATAATTTCCTTTTTTGTAGTTTCTTTTCATAATTTTAAAAGGACAAAGTCTATTAAATTTAATATTAATATAAAATTCTAAGGGAGGATGATGCAAATCAATGGAAAAAGGAAGAGAAGTAGTAGTTAAACATTCAATTGTAGGAAAATTACTAAGAATATAATCCAATGTGTGATCATTAAAATTGGTGTATGGATTAAATTGTTTTAAATTTAACAAATTGCAAAAACGAATCATTCTCAATGCTTTAGGTGAAAAAGAGACTGAATCTATGATAGTAGTACCTGAATATAAATCAGGAATATTAAAATCACCAGTAATAAGTATATATGATTCATATTTGATTAAAAAATCTTCAAGAATAGAAAGAAACTCATTAAACTCTAAAAAGGATAATGTTGGCTTTATGTAGATAGTACCCAAAAGAACCTTGACACTATTTTTCAAACATATTTCACACCATGTAGCTTCACAAGATGATGATGAAATAGGAATATACTTATGTATAAAATTACATTTAAAAGCAATGAGCGTGCCTCCACCTTTGGAAGCAACATCAGAAGATCTATCTGTTCGAAGTACTTTATATCTATTGTCCATAAAAATATCATCTGAAATGTGTTGAGTAAGCCAAGTTTCTGAAATAAAAACAATATCAAAATTTTCAGAACTGAAGAATTGCTTAATTTTTGCAGTCTTAGTTCTCATCCCATGAATGTTTATATAAAAACAATAAATTCCAAACATAATATCAAAAAATATATAAAAACAAACAATAATCAAGAGAAAAAAAATGTTAATAAAGGACGATATGGGCAAAAGAAATTAATCAGAAAGTATTAATGAACTAGCCAAAGAGCCATAAAAAAATTTTAATGTAGTACCGCAAGGCCATAAATGATTCGAAATAAACTCCAAATGCTTATGTTTGGGAATTGAAACAAAAAAACTACTAATATTAGAATTAAACATATTAATCTTAATACATATGACTTTAACCTGAAGTTTGTCTTCCAAAAATCTCTGTACATCAGAAGAATTAGCATCTACTGGCAAATTTGAAACCAAATATTTATAATATTTATCATTATCCTTAATTAATAATGAACCGTTACTATTATTAGGACTTCTATAAGAAATTGGATCTTTAAACCTAAGTTTTTCACTATCTTTAGAAATATCCTGTCCAAAATTAGAAGAATAATTATTACATTTTTTATTAAAAAATTTATTTGAATTTAGTCTAAAATTATGGGGTAAACTATCCTGTTTGCCAAGCTGCCTAACTGATAATTTTCTATTAGAAAATTGCTGAAAAGGAGAAGAGGTATTAGAAGAATATATTGATGAAACAGAACTGGAAGGCCACCATTTATAAGATACATTAGAATTATTAGGACCTCTATAAGAAATTGGACTTTTAAGCCCAAGTTCTTCATTCTCTTTAGAAATATTCTGCCCAAAATCATTTTTTCTTTTAATGTGTTTCTTGAAAAGTAAATCATCCCTATGATTTATAGAAGAACCTAGATCTTTCACTCCAGTCTCATAACAAGTTTTATCTTTCTCAACAAATGATTGAGACTCTGAACCAGTATTATTGTGTACAACATTTTTTATATTATTGTAACTCTTGCTAGCATATAAACTAATATTATTACTAGTATCATGCTTTTCATGATATGTATTATGAAAGTTTTTATTGTAAAATATTCTGGTTTTATGTGAACTCACTTTGGAAAAACAAGTTGACCTGACAGAAGGAAGAGAGCATTGAATACCTTTGCTAAAATTAGAAGAACAATTCAATGATTTATTACAAAGTTGAGACATCTTAATAATTAGAGAATGAATTTGTGACATAGAATAAGATTGTAAAACCTCTAAAGTAAAATGTTCAGGTTGTGAAATGATATCATTAAGACATTTATTCATGCAGTTTAAATCAACAGAAAAAGATTCAAACATTCCTGTGGATGCAATAGTAGAATTAACACCTGTCTCCACAACATCTGATAATCTAGTATTAGATTTAGAAATATTATTTAATTCACTAGAATCATGAGAATCTTCCCTAACAATCTGAACTGAAGTATTATCAGAAGAAGACACTATTATCAAATCTGAATTTTCCTTAGTAATATGACCATCAGAGACCATAGGTTTGACCAAGTTACACTCATTGTCTTCAGAATCTAAAGCCATGATGTTATTGTCCAATGACTCTGTTGAGTCATTATCTATTACCAATTCATCAAGAAGTTCATTATCAACATCTGGAAACTTCATATTTAAAGTTATATTATTACAAGCCTGACATTTAAAAAATCCATTACCAATTGTTTGAAAAATAATAGCATCAGATTTAGACAGCTTAGTACAAGACAAATGAAAATACTCCTGACATTGACCAGAACACTTAATCCTCATGGCCATATCAGAAATAATCAAAGAACAACCATGACAAAAGGTAACATCTGGAATACCATCTTTATCAGGAATAAGCTGACCAGCTATAGCATTCACAGAAGAATGATCCGAATCAGAAATTGATGAATTTGAAAAAGATGATTGAGAAGAAAAGGCTGCATCATTATTAAGAGAAATCTTACAACAATCACACATAAAAACAGACCCACTACAATCTTTATTATTAACAGAATTAAAACAGTCAAAGTGATATTTCAAACCACAAGGCCCAGAGCATTTCAAAGATTTTTGCCTTCCATAAATAACAGATTGACAAATTGGACAGGGAAAGGAATAGGGAGGCATGATAAAAACAAAAATATTAAGCAAAATATATAAAACAATGATGACTCAAAAAAAAAAAAAACTCAGAAGAAAAAATGTTGATAATATCTGTACAGTTATACCATCATGTTATTAAATATATTAAATTGTTAATTGATTTAGAGTTTAAATTCTTTTCTCTCTCTTAATATTCACAGTTTTCATTTTTCCTTTAAAAATCCAAATGAACACACACATATATAAGACAATGATGATAAAAAAAAAAACTCAGAAGAAAAAATGTTCAAGTATCTGTACATTTATACGATCATGTTATTAAATATATTAAATTGTTAACTTCTTTTCTCTTTCTTCATATCCACAGTTTTCGTTTTTCCTTTAAAAATCCAAATGAACACACAGATATTAAAAAAAACCATGTTAAAAAAAAAAAAAAAACTTGAGATAACTCATAAGTCCATTAAAAATAAAGTGAAATGTTATCATATGTAAATATAATATAATTAAATCTTCATAGTAAATTTCTGTATAATCCTATACAAAAATCAATAAATCCTATGACACCAATAAACGATAAAAATAAAATAAAAGATATTTTCAGTCATATAAAGTGAATCCTCAAACAAGTTTCCAAAAATAAAGTAATATAAGGTTTAGTAATAAAATTCTCCAGACAGTTTTAACTGCAGATCACTTACAAAAAAAAAGACTAATAAATCCATTTACTTGTTTTCTTAGCAAACAAACCAGTCAAAAGAACATTAAATAGAAACAATTAAAACAAACTATTCCATTAAATAATTTGACGTCAAAGCAGTTTTCAATTATATTAGAATAATAGAAATGCTGAAAATCTATTTTTTTTTAAAAAAAAAAACATATTTTGATCCAACTAATTCCACAGAAAATATGCGCACATTAATCCTTATATAATATCCAACAATGCTGATAAAAAAAAAAAACGAGAGGCTTGTTAACAAAACTAAAAATTCCAATAAGTCTTAAGAGAAAAAAAACACGTTCTACTTCTACAAGAGACAGCAGGATAATGATGATGATGATAATAATAATAATAATAATAATAATAATAATAATAATAATAATAATAATAATAATAATAATAATAATAATAATAATAATAATAATAAATGCCTGAAGTGAAGCAGTGAGAAAATAAATGATTATCGTCAAATAGTTTATATTTCTTTCCATTTGTTAAAAAATATTTATACAATCGCTAATTTTACTGATTAATAATACAAATTTTGTCAAGCGTTTGTGGCCTAGTAGTTAGTATAGCTGCCTTTCAAACAGGTTCGCTTCCCGGTGAACGCTTCGATATATAATAATAATAATAATAATAATAATAATAATAATAATAATAATAATAATAATAATAATAATAATAATAATAATTTTATATCAATTTAGTTTAATTAATTAAGACCATCTCCTGATTCCAATAGCTATTTAAAATATTTTAATAATTTATAAAACCTAATTTTTCAGTTTAATTATTTTATAACTTTTAATTAATTAACACTTCATAAAGTAACATATATATTAAATCTAGGATTTATTAATTTTCTTGACTTCAATCACCATGACCTGATCAGTCCATAACCAAACTCCGTCATCGGACAGCAAGCTCACTTGTTGAAGTTCCTTCATATAATCATCCATGAATTCATCTTGTAAACTTTCAGGAATAAATTTTATTATTGATGAAATAGCTTGAACAAAACCTACAAATAATAAATATTTAATATTAAATAAAAATATTAGTTAAACACATATTAAATAATATATTATACAAATATAAAAATCATAATATAGTTGTTGAGTAGAAAAAAAATTACACGAAAATGCATTTTTATTTTTAACTAAATTAATAAAAATGAATACATTTATGTATACATATATTTGTGACAAAGCTTGCCTTTTTTTAGGAATGGAAGCACACTTCTTTTTTTATAATGTTTTTATTTCACTTGCCACAACAATTTTTACATAACAGCACCTAATATATATATATATATTCCTGCCTGAAATGTACAACATAAATTAAACTGTATGATAATATTTTAACAAACAATAATTTTATTATTAATCTTTATTAAAGAATTGTGGTAGTGTAATATCTTGTTATTAATTATCTTTGATGCTTTAGAACAAAATACTTCAATATATATAAAATAGAAAATCATATAACGTTACAATACTAGCTAAAAACAAAAATTTATTAAAATTCTTCCACAATAATGGTTTCATCCACAACAAACAGATCTTTTCAAGTAAAATTCAACAAAATACAAACATCATATATATAGAAAACAAAATAGCCTTCACATAATTAACTTCAAAAATCAATTTTCTTTAACATCAAAGGATGTCCTTATGATTAAGATGACCTCAGATTCAAGAAAATTTATGACCCGAGTTTCTTTGACTCTTTTTTTTAAATTCATTTCTTTCATAAAACATAATTTCTGCATTGTACCTGTATTCAGTTCATGAATATACAAATCTGAGTTATGATATCTAATTTTAATTCTATTCTTATGAACTTTAACTCCTTCTCTAAAACTTAATTTACTTAGACTTACATACATTTTGCAACAACTGCAAGGAATATTGCTAATTACATGAGAAATAAGTTTATTATCAATTAATTGTTTTGAACAATTTATTAATAAATTTAAATCAAGACCATCAATTTCGTGAAGGCATTATTTGATGTTAAATTGGGTTTTGAAGTGAATTATGAGAAGCCTATTTTATTTTGCAAATGCAGTATATATTGTTTGTATCTTATTGAATTTCAGTTGAAACGGTCTGTTTGTTAATAGATGAAACCATGGACAAGGAAGAATTTTAGTAAAATGTTCTTTTTTTGGCTAGTGTTGCAATGTTTTATGATTTTCTATTTTATTTGTTATTACTAGTATAGAAGTAAGTAGTATTTACTTTTTTTAATATATATATATATATATTATTCCTGAGAAATATATATATATATATATATTATTCCTGAGAAAAATATATATTAAACTATTTCATATACATAGAGTAAACATTTTTGCCGTTAAAATCTCAACAAAATATAAATAATTTAAAGATGATTTATGGTCTTACCTCTATAATCTTTGTCTGTTTTAAACTTTGCTTCAATTGGATAGGACTGCAGTTGAATTATTTTCAAAGCTTTGTTTCGTTTAACAATTGTAGCGTAAATTAGGGGCAAATCAACCTCAGAACAGCACACATCAGTAACCGCTTTCCTAGCTACTGAACTATCAACATCCTAAAAATTGAATTAAAAGAGGCATCTTTACGGATACGTATATTCAATAAGGGAATAAAATGTATGTGCGCAAATATTTAATGTCAATGTAAAAAAAAAAAAAAACAACACTGTTTTTCGAAATAGCCATTTTTAAAATTAATTTTATATTTCCAGATTATAGCTTTCTATATTTTGATATATAATGTACCGATCATTCATCTTCCTGAAAGCAGTGAATATTATAAAGTGTCATAGGTAAATAAATATTCAAATAGACTTATTATTGGGAAGTTTATAAAAAGTTATGGCGTCAAAGTACCAGATCTGGATGACTTCCTGGATCTTATGCTCTAGAGTCTGCATCTGTCACTACACCAAATAGCATTGTGACTGACTTATAGTAAAATAGATTTATCTGCTTATTAAAAATAAATAAATATTTGTTTATTAACTCAGTTGCAATATTTATTACACTTTAAAATTGTAAGTAGTCAAGCGTTGGTGGTCAAGAAGTCAGCACAGCGGCCTTACAAGCAGTTGTCCCGGGCTAGCGAGTTCACATCTCGGCTGATGCTATGACACATGAAAAAAAAGTAAGTAAACTTATTTTGAACTAAATTACATAGGGCGTTTGAAAGTATATATATACACACACACCAGCATACACATGTAAATTCCTTATATGCACTTTATATTTTATTATTTTTCTTAAAGTACGCATGGAAATTATCTGGATTTTTATTTATTTAATTTCTATTCTTTTATTACATGGGTTAATTTCAGGACATTGTTTACATATTTAAATAGAATCTAGAAATTACAATAAAACAAAGAGAACATTAAAATCCTTGTTTATAAATGGGTTAATTGCACTGATATTAATTTAATATATATAAAGATAAAAACAATAGCATATATATCTAAACATTTATACAATAAAAACAATAACAATGGTAATAGTGAAAAAAAAAGAATATATTTTATGTAGAATATTAAAAGTATCTGCATATAATGATATTTATGAGAATAATGGTGCAAATTTTAAAGTGTAATTTTTTCATTTTATTTTAATTTACAGGTTGCACATATAAATATCTGAAGATAATTATATGTAAAGAGAAGGAAACGCAATAGAAAACAATAATAGAAAAGCAATAAATTTCACTATGTATTTAATAACAAAAGTAAAAAATGTATCTTACAGAAATAATAGAATATATCATTAATAATACTGCAGTAAAAGTAAAGATCATGGTTTACTGTAAGTGAAAGTAACATAAAGATCTGATAAATAAATTATTGATAAATATATTGTAATATTATAGACAGTGGCCAATTCTGAGCATGTCAAATTTACAAGCTTGTACATAAGTAAAGTTAGAATGGAGAAGTAATACTTAAACTTTTCACAATATTTTTTAGTGGTAATAAGAATTGATTAATTAAATGTTTTACTTTTCTTCAGCAAATGATATGAAAATTTAAAAATATTTTTATTTTCAACATAATAATGTGAATATTATTATAATGTGGTAAAAGGTTTCAAAAGTGAGAAAAAAAAGTATAAGATAAAATAAACAATTTCTTTCATTTTTTCTCTTCAGTAATTTTAATTACCTACAAGTTTTGATTTTAGTTTTAAAAAACAAAGTACTGGGGTTTTTCTTTTCAGTACATTTTGGAAACATTTATAAAACAATTTTTAATTTTAACTTTTTAAAGTTTAAAAGAAAACTTAAAAAAAGATTTTAATATGTTTTGTTTTAATTTTTGTTTTAATAGATTAGAATTGTTTTTCTTTTCTCTTTATCTCTCTCAAAAATAAAAAAGTCTTTATCAAATCAGGGTAATTAAAAGTTTATCTTATTTTTGGCATAAAAAATAACTACTGAGAAATTTTTTTCTTTTGAGTGGAATGTATTAATTAAAAAAAGGAGGAAAATAATTGAACAATTTTTAAAAAATAGATCTAATTGGTCAGTGTTCATGTAGGAGATAGGATTGTTTCAAAAATGTACCATAGTGGAGAGGGTAAAATCAAAAGATTTTAGAGACTTGTAAGAAATCATCAGTCTTGATGAAGCTATTGAAGAGGACAATAGAAGTTGCTTTTATTTCAACTGTTAAAGGAAACAATAACAGAAGTTTGTCTTGATGCAGCTGCAGCAAAAAGCAGAAGTTTAGCTTAAAAATATTTTCTAAAATGACAAATATGTGCTAAGTTTAGCTAAAAGTTAAACACAATCTACCTCCATGTAATCAGTTCACTGCATAAAATGTAAAAAAAAAAATACCCTGAAATAATCTGCAACAAGCCTTATTTTCATCCAAGAGCACAAGTGGCTCTACCTTTATGTGTATAGAAGACCTGTAAAATTATTAAAAAAAATAGATAAGCTCATTTTGTGTTAGCCTGACATGGAATTCAATATATGTAAGAAAATGTAAAAATTCATTCTGTGTAAATCTGTAAATATTGTATGGCAGAAATAGATAAATTTACCATGTAAATTAGCCTGAAAGGAAGAAGCCTTCAAGAAGAAAACCAATATGGAAAAATTGTAAATGTGACTGACCAAGAAGGACTCACAAAATAAATACATGGTAAAAAGGTTATTTAATGTGCACATTATATTTTCATGTATAGATAAAAAATTTATAGAAATAATAATTGATAAAAATGAATAATTTTATTAATTGAACATTTTCTTGTGAAACATGTTTTATTTATTTATTTATTTTACCTCCAAAATTATACAAAGATTTGAAAGCTAATTTAAAATTTTCTTATCCTCTATATTTAAAAGTTGTTTTCCAATTTTAATTATTGAAAAGGAATTGACTTAATGAAAGTAAATGTTAATTAACTTAAGGAATAAAAATCAACTGGTGAATTATTTTTGCTATATAAAATTATATCTTGATAAAAATGTATAAGTTTGAGTTATATTATCATGTAATTTTTATTTTTTAATTATTAATCATCTAGTTTACTAAATAATAATTTAAAAAATACTCGTGTTATTGTCTTTATTCCTACAGCTATCTGTTGTATAAATAAGCAGTGTGTATGATTTGATTTTAATACAGTTAAGTGTTTTAGGAATTTTTAGATTATCATAGTATAATTATTTAAAATAAGGGAGAGTAAACTGTTTTATTTATCTTTTTCTTGTTTTGAGTTACAGTCCCTAGAGTCTTATGATCTTGAGTTAACTCTAGAGGGCAATAATGGTTGTTATATGAATATAGGAATTTATGTTGGTGTTTGGACATGCAAATATTTCTCTGGATGGTGCAAATATATCATGTTTAAAGTACATTTACTATATTTTGTTTTTTTTAGAGATATAGTTTATAGTTGATCTGTATATTAATGGTATCATAAAGCCAAAGCATTGATGATGATCAGCATGTATTAATATTCCAGAATTATTTTTTATTTTGAATGATAGATCAGTACTTAGGTATAAGCATCCAAAATAATGTATTATATTTTTCTCTAAGTTTGGTAGTGATTAGATAAGTAACCTGTTTCCAATGAAACTCTTTTAAATCCAGTCACAAGAATTGACTGTTGATTATTTATGTCTAATGCTGATGCAGCTTATAAACATAATTGCTATAACTACTTATTTGTATTAAATTCTTATACTCTCATTTTATTTATTCCTTTTATATTTGTGTTAAATGGGGATGATGATAATGATATCTTCTATATACCCATTTCACTCCATCTTCCATGCTATTACAATATATAAAGCTGATCATTAACAGATACTTATCAAAGAATATGACTATTCTAACTTCAGAAAATAAAAACAAAAAGCAAAGATAAAACATAGAATAAAGAGTTAAAAATGAGTTTTCAATGATTACAAGTATTAATAACCACTATGGATCTACAAATACATTCACATATTTTACATTCTCTAGCATTTAAAAATTTATCAAAATCTTTTTTTTTAAATTCTTCAGTGTTATTGTTCATTGACTTCAAACACTCAATCCTAAAAAGATGGATAGTGTCTTTACAATAAAAGATATGTTTTGTAATTTGCAATCGAATTTTTAGAATCTTTTGAAACATTCTTAAGAAAAACATTTTCCAGTCCTTTTATGTTATGTTGATAGAAATTTATATCTCACTTCCATGCCTTAAATTAGACAAAATAATAGACATTTATAACTAATACTGTAGTTATATAACAATAATGAAATAGTCTACTGTTATTATAATTTATTAAATGCAAAAGGTGTATTCTGTCTTTTATTTAAAAATCTAATAAAATTATTAAACTTGATTTACATTCTCAAGTTGGTAGCTATCCATGCTAATATTTGGTGAAGTTTCATTTTTTTTTTACTAGCTGATAAAACGCTTAACTTTTTTGAACGTTAATAATTTAAATGTTTTTTTTTTTCAAAATTTGAATTCAACACGTTAAGAACATTCTGTAAACAATCTTTTAAGTTGCAAGAATAGTATAATCATCAGGAATACTGTAAATTTTGTTTGCTTAATGAATCACATGTAAACTATTCCAAATATCTGTGTTATAAAATGAAAAGCAAACCCTGCCATGTGTGGTTAATATAGTGGTAGAGTGACAGACCCTAAAATGTAAGGTCCTATGATGATTCAAGTGCTGAATTTTTCAGGGTAGAAACTTCTTATGAACCCAGACAATAAAGAAATAAACCCTTCTGATTATTTATTTTTAATATTTTAAATGGTAAAGTTTTTAATCATCAATAATAACATTTCCTATTATACCGATATATAGAAACTTTATAATAAAATAGTTAATTAATTCTAAACAATTCTATAAAACATTTTGGATAACAAATTAATTGGCTTGGCCAAATCAATAAAAGAATTATTTAAATAGTATTTTTGTTCGAGACACTCTACTTGAATTGCATGGCAACAAAATGATGTTTATGACGTTTTTTGATTCTTTAAAATCACAGTTTATGACGTTTTTTGATTCTTTAAAATCACAATTGTCTCTAATAATCATTCGTCTAGGATTAAAAAACAAATCCATTTAACAAAATCCTTTTTTTTCCATATGTCAAATGCATTGACCGAGAAGCAAACCCGGGCCAGCTGCTTGGAAGGTAGTTATGCTAACCACTAGGCCATCAAAACTTGACACTAAAATCTTTTTTATATAAATAGCAATGATATTTTGTGAAAATTGATGTATAGTAAAGTCTTATATATATATATTTTATAAATTGGAGTAATAAAAACTTTTTTTAGTTTAGAAAGCTCAATTTCATGGATTTATAATACTATATTTTAAAACTTTTCAGATGACTTATTACTATCTGCAATTGCTTCATTATTAAAAGTGAAATAAAAAATATTCCCATTGGGCATCTTTGCTCAAATCTAGATGAGAGTGTAATTATATATATTTATGTGATTAAAAACCATCATTTGAATTTTTATTTCATAATTAGTAGATGGTCAAAACATTTGTTCTATCGATTCATAATCTTTTTATTATATAAAGAACGCCTCTATAGATTTAATAAGATTATGGTATAATTTTTTAAATATAAATATTAATTTTAATCACTAAACAGATTTAAAATGAATATTTTGCAGTTTTAATACGTCAATCATTTTTAAGCTTTTTAAATTTTATTTACTGACTTCTATTTTTACTTAACAGTTTTTAAGGCCCCATAGTCAATTCATTCTTTTGTTAAGAAGAGGATGCAACATGTTTCTTTCAATCGAATCATCAATAATTAAGTTATTGTTGATAAAATAATAAAAATTACTTTTTTTAGTGAGCCATCAAAAGGATTTATTTTGATCCATAACATACATTTTAAAAGAATTTCAAACCTTAGTGACGTGCTCTCTTTGAAATCCAAAGATTAGTATTAAACAGCCGTCGAAGTTGAGTGAACTCTGTTTAATAGAAAAAGTAGTGCCTTCTAAAAAATGAAATCAATTTTTTTATTAATATATTTGGAATAGAACTTTTTTAAAATGCAATTATCATTTGAAACAAGTGTATTAGTTTATGATCTGTTCAACAATCTGCAAGCATTCACGTGATATTAGCTTCTTTTACATTACGATTGCTAATTTAGCTACTCCATAAAATGCTATTGTATAAAAAAAAATATCCACGTTCTGCCGAAAACAGTCTTTGTGATTGCTGTGTCCCCAACTTTGACTGGGTGACCAGCAAACAAATATACAATAAACTCGACAGATAACAGCACGTACATATTTAGCAATAACAATTTATTAACAATTAAGAAAAAGAATTACTATATGAATCTTTACATAAATATAAAGTCTGCATTTGAGCGATCCTAATTCACAGGTTAATTACTGAATAGCAGATAATGTTTAGAAAGTTTAGTTAAACTATTATTCATTTTACTTTCACTACCGTCTATCGTCTTTATAACACAACCCTTTAAGAACCTTTTGAGACGTTCAAAAAATAATAATAAAACCGAGACGATCTGTTAAAACTACTAGTCGGTTTAGGGACCTACAGGAGACGAGATCCTGGGATTGAAGTCCTCCCATGATCTGCTGCGCTACAAACATGGAACAGCGACAGTAGCAGCAATCACAGGAAGAGTGTGCTCAGTCCTTTTTTTTTTTTTTTTTTATCAATTTATAATCTCTCTCTTCTTTGTTTCATTATCTTTTTCTGAAGTATTTTTACTTCTGCTTTGTTCTCATACAATGAAATTTCTCTTAAGAATTCATTTCCATATAAGGTAATTTATAAGGTCTATTCAATTAATTAATATATACATGAGTTTCTGTTTATTTTAACTTCGTTAAATTTGAACATTTCTTTTCAACGATCTATTTAGCTGAATTCTTAAGTTAAAAATATTACTTAATATTTTGCAGTGATAAACTGCAGTATTCAAGGTCAAGGTATGTATACATATGTAATGTATAATGAATATGTAAAATAAGAAGTAATAATTGTATAATAAAAAGAGTATGTAAAATAAAAATAATAATTGTATAATAATAAGAGTACAATAATAAATGTAGAATAAAAGTAATAACTGTAAAATATAATGAATATGTAAAATAAGAATAACTGTATAGCAATTATGTATAACGATTGTGTAAAATTACAATGTTGTTAAATCATAGAAAGCCCAGCTGACCTTATAGGGTCAGAAAACTGTGTAAAATACCATATATGATGAGAAATATAAAAACACTGCGTGTATGTGAAAACACCATATATGGTTAGGAATGTAAAGACTCCAGAAGTCTTGAGGCAGGCATGTCAAACTGGCGGCCCCAGGGCCGCATGCGGCCCTCGAAAGGATTTTTCATGGCCCTCGTCTAAGATGCTATGTAATAAAATGAAAACAGAACGATATGTTGCAAACAATAAATTAATTTTTTTTAAAAAGCTCTTATATTTAATTACATGAACTGAAATATATACAGTAATTGTTGTCTACATACATAGCTAATTTATAATTCTCGGTTACACGCATAGCTTATGCCTTTATGATGATGAAGCATTTGAGATATGTGAATACCAAAGCTGGCAACGTTAATAATGTGCTGCTGTGCTTCCGAGAACATAAATACATTAGTCAGCTATTCGCGCCACCAACGTAGCAATCCTATCTGCAGATATTGTTTTTTTCTTTGAATTGTAACAAAAGGCAGTTGCGCTAGTTTCTTTATCCGGATTGGTGTGTTAAAATTTGCGGGTTGTTTCCTTTTATAACTCATTCAAAAATATAAGTAAACTGCTATATCCAAGAGTTTATATCTTTCTAAAACTAGTCAGACAGCATAAGAAATAACGAGCATGCATTTTGTTATATAATATTTTAATTATAATCAAACATGAGAAACAATAATATTTTACATATAAGTTAGTAACGATTACATTTCAGTTTGGAAAACACTAAAAGTTCTACAATTTTACCAGTGTATGTTCGGCCTTGGGAAACTTTAGTGGCTTCGACCATTTCTAACCTACGGCCTTATGCACAGCTTTCTTCTTTGTCACATCTCTATCTTAATTGCTCCGTGTGGGAAGTCAGGACTGAGAGAGAGAAAAACGTAATCCGTACCTTTTATAGCTACCTCCATTTATCGAGCATAATTCCAGGAGCGAGAATCGATTGCAGCGCTCTCTTTACATTTAAATACTAGAGTAGCGTTAAATTTTTCTGAAGCGTATTTTGCATAAACGTAGTTGCAATTTTTTAAATTTTAAAAATTTAAATCTAAAGCTCTATTTTTATTACAGAAAATGCCACTTCCAACGCTAAATAAAAAACGAAAGATTGATGACGAGGGAAGAAAATTTCAAGAAAGGTGGGAACTGAATTATTTTTGTGTGGAAGTGAACAATAAGATTACGTGCTTAATTTGCAAAGAAACTATTAGTGTTGCTAAAGAATACAATATTAAGCGACATTATAAGCACTAATCACGAAAAACAATTTTCGTGTTTTGAAGCTAAAATAAGAGAAGAAAATTAAAAACAATGAAGAATTCATTAAGTAGCCAGCAAGGAGTGCTTACAAAATTTATAAAAAGTAATGAATCAGTAACAAGAGCTAGTTATGAAATAAGCTATTTATTAGCAAAACATTCAAAAACATTCACCGATGGTTCTTTAATCAAGGAATGTATAATAAAAGCTGCCGAATTTGTCTGTCCAGAAAAAGTACAAGCGTTTGAGACATCTCATTATCAAGAAATACGGTGGCAGATAGAATTACTGAAATGGCAGATGACATCACTTCAGCAATTACAGAAAATATCTACCAAAATCCAGTTCTTTTCAATTGCTATTGATGAAAGTACGGATATAAGAGATGTTGCACAAGTTGCTGTTTTTTTCGTGGTTGCGATAATAACATGAGGATCACCGAAGAATTGTTGGAATTCATCCCTCTTCACGGAACAACAACTGGTGAAGATATTTTTGATGCCGTATGGAGCATTTTAGAAAAACTTAACTTGCCTGTTGACAAGCTTGTTTCTGTTACAACTGATGGTGCTAAATCGATGACAGGTGAAACTAAAGGTTTTGCGTCACGACTAGCAAGGAAATTACAAGACGAATATCCAGATAAACCGAAAATCAAAGCTTTTCATTGCCTCATTCAACAACAAGTTCTCTGTTTAAAATTATTAAAAATGGATCAAGTACTTAAAACAGTTACAAAGATAGTCAACTTTATTCGATCAAGAGCACTTAACCATCGCCAATTTACTTCGTTCCTTAAAGATTTAGAATCCGAATTCGATCTTCCTTATTACACAGAAGTTCGTTGGTTGTCCTGCCACAATGTCTTAAAGAGCTTCTATCTGATTTTGGAGGAAATAATATTATTTTTTTGAAATGAAAGATGAAAACAACGAAAATATATCAATTATAAAAGTTCCATTGTGGGTACAAGACCTAGCATTTTTAATAGATATTACAGGCCATCTGAATAATCTTAATATTACATTGCAAGGCAAAGATCAATTGATAACGAATATGTATGATGCAGTTGCAAGCTTTGTACAAAAACTGAATTTGTTTAAAAATCATTTGCAAAAGAACGTTTTGACGTATTTTCCTACATGTGAGCAGTTAAAAGCACAAAATCAAAGTTGCTCATTTTCACATCACTCTGCAAAAATTGAAAAAATAAAAGACGAATTCGATAAACGTTTTGATGATTTCAAGGAGTTCGAAGAAATTTTTTCTCTTTTCACGGGACCATTTGCCTTTGAAGTCGAAAAAGCTCCGACTTCGATACAACTGGAATTAATTGATGTCCAGAATGATTCGATTTTAAAAACAAATATCGAGAAGTAGGAACTCCGAAAATTTATTCCTATTTAGGTGAAAGATACCCGGAAATTAAAAAATTTGCTGCACAAATTTTAAGCTTTTTTGGAAGTACATACTTATGTGAGAAATTATTTTCATGCATGAAATTAAATAAAACAGCTTACAGATCAAGATTAACTGATAAACATCTATCTGCCATAATGAAAATTGCTTGTTCTCAGTCTTTGAATCCAGATATTGAAAAACTAGTAAGAGGAAAACGCTGGCAAGTTTCAGTAAAAACAATAAATTGTAGTTTTATAAATATGTAATCAGATAAAATAAATGTTTAAATAAAAGCAATACTATATCAATTGTATATTATTGAAGTGAATTCACTAAACTACATAATATGCTTTAATTACCCTATCTATATTCCTGCATTTTCACTTTCAAAATACAATTTTAAGAAAATTTGTGTGATGTGGCCCGCGAGAATCTTACCAGTAGCATAAAGTGGCCCATTGTTTGAATGAGTTTGACATGCCTGTCTTGAGGGATATATATCCCCCCCCCCCATAACCTGATCTAATTGTTCTGAGTTTTAATTATAAGTCAGAGACTCCTGCCTCTTTAAGTCCAAAAGCAGGACTAGGGTTATTATATGCAGGTCACCACAACCTTTTATTATTTTATTATGCCTTATAACAGGCAATGTATATAGTTAAAATTATTTGTATTAAACTATAATCTTACCATCTCAATTCTGCCTTTGTCCATTTATTTATTTGCTGATCATAAATCACAGCAAATTGGTGCACTCAAAACAGGAATCGAATCAGAAAGAAAGGGGCAGTCAATATCAGAAAGGAACTACAGAAAAAATTTGCTCGGTCATCATAGGATCGAATCTGGAAATAATTGCCTAAACAGCAAGCTGAGACAAATCGTAAGTGAATTTGAATCAACAAAGAAATGACGAGCATATTACAAGTTAGTATATGCGAGTTTAATTTAGAAAACCCGAGTGATTGAATTTGCTGTGACTTATGACCAGCAAGTAAATAAATGGACAAAGGCAGAATTGAGATGGTAAGATTATAGTTTAATACGAATAATTTTAATTATATACATTGCCTGTTATAAGGCATAATAAAATAATAAAAGGTCATTGTGACTTGAATATAATAACTCTAGTCCTGCTTTTGGACTTACAGAGGCAGGAGTCTCTGACTTATAATTAAAACTCAGAACAATTAGATCAGGTTATGGGGGTTTATATACCCCTCAAGACTTCTGGAGTCTTTTACATTTCTAACCATATATAGTGTTTTCACATACACACAGTGTTTTTACATTTCTCACTATATATGGTATTTTGCACAGTTTTCTGACCCTATAAGGTCAGCTGGGCTTTCTATGATTTAACAACATTGTAATTTTACACAATCGTTATACATAATTGCTATACAGTTATTCTTATTTTACATATTCATTATATTTTACAGTTATTACTTTTATTCTACATTTATTATTGTACTCTTTTTATTATACAATTATTACTTCTTATTTTACATATTCATTATACATTACATATGTATACCTTGACCTTGAATACTGCATAAACAATTCATCTTTTGCACTGATTATAACAGCTAATCATTTGAGTTCAAAATGCCAAAACCATTACTTTCAAAAACATTGATCAAAAGGTGTTGTTTTTTATTAACTGTAACTTAAAAGTCTCCAAAAATTAAAAAAAAATTTGACCTTTTAATAGCACTTATATAATATGTCTAACAAGGAATTAAAGCATTTTTCTTTCCTCTATACTTTCTAAATCTAATGTTAAAGCACATATACTTTATTATAGCATAAGAATTTTTTAACATCATTAGAAGTTCTTTGATATATCTAAGAATTCCAAGAATAGAAGATAGCAGTTATATTCTACCACAAAACTGGCTGCCAGCCCTGTTTATTTAATATTTACTTTAAACACATGCAAATATCTATCTGTTTAATTAAACTTTTCTCCGGAAGATTAATTTCATTAGAAGTTCTATCAGTGGAAAAACGTGACAACTTCTTTCACAAGTACGTTATCTGTTAGTGAATTGAAAAAATCAGATCAGGAGATCTTTGTTCATTGGATGTATGTTTCAAAAAAATAAAACAAAATACATAACTCATCATTACTTTTTGCTTTACAATCGTCACCTATTATTAGAACTGCTTACATAAACAATCCTTCATACATAGTGATTTAATCAGATTATGTGATGCAGTCATTTTTTAAATCATTTTTTTTCTAGTGGTCTTTCACTTTCAAGGTAAAGAGTAGATTCCAAATTTATAAGGCGTCTCTATTGCAGAAAAATATTCATATACTAAATCCAGTTTCAAGATAAATGATTAAGATTGCAATCAAAAAGTTTCAGTTCTCAAAACTTTTCCATTGCTTTTTTAATGTATGCTGGACTATTTAAAAAAAACTACAAAAGAAATTGGAATTGTAATTGCTTGTCCGGTAATTAAAGAATAGCAATATGTCTGCACAAACTTATAATATTGTGGGCAGGGCAAAGAATTATAATGATAAGACCCTTTATTACGTTAGTTGATTGAAAATAGTAAGGTAACATAAAATGAAGTGAGAATAAGAGACAGAGCATAGTTAAAGGAAATAAAAGACATTTTAACAAGATCTTATATTTTAAGATATCACGTGATATCCCTGGTCAAATACTACTGGTGAGTGTTTATGATTTAATCTTATATATTTGAGTAAATAGACGGTATGAAATAATGATAAAATACATTCAAATAAAAAGTAAAACAGCCATATCAAATGCTATAAATAAACATTATTTACATTGAAGAATGACAGACGTTGCGATTAAGCTGACAAAGCTGTCTAAGCAAAAACTTAATTCTCGTTAAAGATTTTCTATTATTTTTAGATAAATTGTAAATAATGTTCACTTTAATAAAACATTTAACTCCAGCTGTTTCAAATATTTATTTAATTATACTGTATTAGAATTATATATATAATTTTTTTTATAAATGTAAAAGACAATTTGCAGTAAATAATGGAGTTACAATATTTATAGATTTAATATCCTACGAGTGTGATTGTATTGTGTGATTCAAAATATACACTAGTTAAATTTACAATACAAGAAATGGTATTTCCATTGAACTAATTTAAAAATCCTCATCATTTTCATCAGTTTGCTAGGTTCAAACCTTGATTTTTGATTAGCAATTTCTCTCCACTTATATATATATATATATAAGTGAAGAGAAATTGGTTAACGGTTTATATATATATGTAAATCATGGTACATGAATTGGCAATTCATACATATCTCTACAGATGAACACATCTTGTATATAATGATATTACTTCTAGATAATATAAAAACCGTCTATTTAACGAAGATTAATCAAACTTAAATAAGTGTAATTAGAATTGATATTGATGTTAATCAAATCTTATGTTTAATTAGGTATAATTAAAATTAATATTGATAATAAATAATTCAGAAATAGTCTGTAGTGTTACATAATTATGAAATTCCAATTTATGTACAATCTATAGTTATATAATTTATGCACAACCATTCCAATTCCCTCGCCCCTTCTCTAAAAATAATGCTTTCAAACGCATATACAGTCCGTTAATGCAACAGTTTCTTACATATAGCTTACCTTTCTAGGAAAAAGTCTTTTTACTCCTCTTGTAAAGTTGTGATAGTATGTTCTTCTTGTAGCATTCTAGAAGTAATGCAATCTTCTTTGGACTCATTTATTTGATCCATATTGTTATCATTTATTTTCACTTAGTTTCAATCAATCTTTTGATCACCTAACAAAGTATTATTTTGTGGCACTTGCTTCATATCCGAGTTTTCTTCATCCTTCACTCATTTACTTTTCAAAAATACCAACATCAAGTAATTCACTTGGACTGAGAATATAAATGATTTATATGACTTCTTATTTATTTTCCATTTCTTAGTTTCATCAGTCATTCCTTGCATCCATTTCCTTTTTTAAAATATTGCGGATTCACATGCTTTCTTCAATTTAAAATTTTCATAATCAAAACCCTGCAAATTTTCAATTGTTGTTGGCAATAACTTAGTAAGTTTTGAGTGGGAAAATGTCAGCTTGGCTGCTATCTTGTTAGTTTCTGTTCACAAAGTAAAGTGTTTATGGAACATAGAATCAACTAATGCTTCTGATGCATCCATATAAAAAGTTTCCTTCTACATAAGTTCCAAATGTTGAATGGCTTTCTTATTTATGGGAATATTCTCAGGATGATTAAGCAGAGTAAGATTGTGCCGTATTTGTTTATCATCTAAATAGTCAATAAATTACTGAGAGGCAAACTGTCTCATTATCAGATACAATAATCTCTTAATAATCATGTATAACATAAAAAATTTCTAATCTCTTTAATTATACATTCTGCACTGTATTCTTCACTATCTTATATTCAGTCCAGAGAAAATGTATCAATAACTATCAAAATTATATATCCATGCCTCTGTATTTGTATGGTATAAATGTAAACATTTCCAAGATTTCATAACTTTAGGCCATGCTTCAAGTTTTTTAGATAGCGTTTTAGTAATTGATTGACAACTTAAACATTTCTTTACCATTTGTTTTATTTCACTACTCAGATTTGACCCTTAGATTTATAATTTAACTAAAGCACAAAACATAATGTTATTGTCACAAAAATAGTAGATGGCTGAAAATCTCATGACAACTAGACCATTTATCAAATTAAGTGAATGAAAATAATAAAGTAAAAAAATAAAGTGAGAAAAAAGATAATAGAGCGAAAATAATGTCATTGCATCAAAAACAGTATCCAATCTTAGTTACTTCAGCCGCACATATATGTTGTGTATTAAATCTTGAAGTTTTGATTTATTCTTGATTGGTCACATTTATAAATTAGCATACTATTCTCATTGATTTATTTGTCCTGTTATATAAGAATAGGGAAAAGATGGCCTTATAAATTCAGAGTGAAAGAAAAAGGCAATCTTTTTTAAGCTAAGATTTTCTTTTATATTACTTTGCATATAAAGATATGATTCTATATTTGGACCAAAATGCCTCTTTGGAGAAATGAAAAAATTAAATAGTGTAAAACCTTCCCTATGAAATATTGATATATGAGAAAAAAATATATCAAAATTGATGCACTATTTTTTGGTAAAAATATTTCTATTATCTAATTTTTCTAATTATTCTTAAATTATTAATTAAGTTTTATATTTAGCACAGCTAACAAAAAACAAGAATTTGTGAAAACATGATCTCATTTAATTTTTTTTAGTAGTTGACAAAAAAACTTAATAATTTTCATTCACAATATTAAATCAATTCTTTTCCATATATGATATCCAATACAACTTAAATGTTTATACATTAGGTAAACAACCACTTGAAATTGGCAATTTCATATTGAAATAATGCCATCTAGTCTTTCAACCACACCCTTTGGAACAACTTGTATGACTACATAACTAACTGGCATGCCATTTATTTTATCAAAAAAAAAAAAACATTATTCTTCATAAAGTCTTTACATTTAAAAAAAAATGTTACAAATGTATATTTAAAAATGAAAGACATTTTAAAAATATTATATTAATTTTTCAAATAAAAAAAAATACACAAAATAATTCACTTCTAACTTTCAAGCTAAAAATGTATTTTAATCCAAAGAAAAATTACTCTCAATTATTTTCTATCAGTAAAAGAAATTTTGGTAAATACATTTTAAATTCTACTTGTAATTACAAAAAATATTTTTGAAAAAGAGTGTTTCTTATTTAACAGTAGACATATCTCAAGTACTTTCTGTGTGTCACTAATAAAATTTTCCTTGAGTATTTTTTGCTTTAAACAATTGTATTAAAAAAAGTCTCAATGTAAACAATACATTCTTACTGAGAAATATATACTTACTTTAACTTTATAAAGATAAAAATAAATAAATATATAAATTAAATGTAAAGTTTTGATTTTCAATTTCTCAAAAGCCAATGTCAATTTCTGAAAAGATAAAGTCATACTTACACAATGAATATGTCTAACTTTTGTAAAATACAATCTTTGATTTACTCAAAAAAATTTTCAATCTAAGTATTTTGTTAGAAGTAATATCAACCAAACATTTTAGTTTTACTATCAAATAAACTCTAAATCATAAAGTGAATGCAACATATAATCACAAGTGGATCACTTCAAGGCTAATGTCAGCAAAATGCACACTAGGAAAATTAGGAATGGTATTTTTATCTAAATTATTTCTAAATAAAAGTGGAATTACTTTAAATTTAGTTCTGAATTATAAATGATATTTTAATTTAAAATTGGAAGCTTTAATTGATTATTTTTATAATTACATCATAAATAAAGTTTATCTAGACAAATACATAAATTCTCATTATACTTTTTATATTTTATCAATAAAATTAAAGAAAATTTCTGATATATGTGCATATACACCTGTATTTTGTTTTATGTGGATTATTTTAATGCGATTTTGAAGTTATGCGATTCATGTTTCTTCTTAATATCTTTCATATTTCACAATATTTATTAGATATCAAGAAATTTAAATTATTAATTACTTATTTTGACTTGAAATACCTTTTTTTTTTAAAAAAAAATAATGTTATATTAGAAGCTAATGTGAATGTGGCCTGAAGCTGTATTTAGAACTTAGCTTCTATGTAAATAACATATTTATACTAATGAGTAAATAATAATAATAGATTTATACTTACATATAAAAATATCGCAATAAATATTAAAAAAATTTAAACTTTTAGAATGTATTTTGTTATATATAACAGAAATAAATAATCTTTTAGATTTTTAAGATAAAAAATGAAGATTTTATAAACTGAAAATAATCTTTCTAATGATAATGTATACTCTTTTTGTTTTGATTGTGGACTCATTTTTTTAATATGGAAACAGAAAACCATTAACACAGCACAAGACTGAAAATGGTGCTAGTTGTACATCACATCACGAATAAAAATAAAGTGGTTAACATGTTTCTCTGGGCATAATTGCTGAGAGATTCTTGACTTCATTTAAGGAGAAGCCACAATACATCACATCACATTGAATCTGATTTCTTACCAGTTTACAAATGAATGCTAGTGGTAATGATTAAAATATGTATGAAAAATGTAAAATTAAATACTGTAGTAATAAAAAAAGTTTGTCTTGTATTATTTTTTTTCAAATATTTGAAAATGTTTATTAGTCATACTTTATTTGCTTATTTTTTAATGCAAATTTTAAAGTAATTTTTTCTTGTTGCTTTGCTTTTATGCCAATTCTGAAAATTATAGCACCTATCTCCCATTTTTCAAGGTAAATTAAGTCTATTTTTGTGCAATTTTTTTAATGGGGGTTTTCTGTGAAACCTATCTACTGCATAAAATGGGACCCAGGTGTATAAGCAATTGGTTTTGTTATAGAGAGTAATTAATGCACCATACTTACCTTACATAAGATCTGGGATTCAAATTTGGGTAAAACATCATAATCTTTTTAGTAATTTTGAAAATATAAGCTTTTTTTGAGATAATAATTGCTAAGCATCTAAATATTTAACACTAATCGGATATTTAACTACAATTATTATAAAGATGAATTTAAAAAATATAAAACTTCACTATCTGGCATCTTTGTAATGAATAGTATATTTAAATATTATTTCATATTTTATCAGTAAAGAGGAATCATGTATAGTTTAGTATATTTGTCAGTTCAAAACTGAAAGTTTCAGGATTGACTTTCAGATTAAAAAAATCCAGATTACAATAGCTGAATGGAATTGTTAAATGATTATTTTCTATAAGGGTGACTTTCTCTGAAAGTCACATTATTTTCGGAACAACTAACCATATGACCATTTTTACTATGACAGATTAAGAAAAAAATTATTGTTCTTAAGACTTTAGAGTAATTAAAACAATGAACTGAAATCAAAGGTCTTATTGCAATCTTATTCATAAAAAGTTAAACATAAATCAATATTCACAACTTTTTACAGTTCAGAAGATCCATTTACAATTTGCAAATATGTAAATAATATTATTTTATAAAGCACAGTCGATATTGAAATTAAATGAGAGAGTGCAAATTTCTCAAGCGCTTATGACTACCAACAGCCAATCAAATCTTAAGCACTGGGACAGAGAATTTAACAAGAAAAGAGCAGTTCCACTCTCTTTTTTACTTGTCTTTCTATATAACCAAGCCAGTCCAAAGTACTTATATCTGAAAGTGTGAATCTTAAATATCATCACACTTAATTCACTGAGTTCAAATTATAAACATACAGGGTGAAATCTTTCGATTTACTACACAGTATGTTTATAATTTGAACTCAGTAAATTAAGTGTGATGATATTTAAGATTCATACTTTCAGATATAAGTACTTTGGACTGGCTTGGATATATAGAAAGACAAGTAAAGAAGAGAGTGGAACCGCTCTTTTCTTGTTAAATTCTCTGTCCCAGTGCTTAAGATTTGATTGGCTGTTGGTAGTCATAAGCGCTTGAGAAATTTGCACTCTCTCATTTAATTTCAATATCGACTGCACTTTATAAAATAATATTATTTACATATATTGCTGCAAAGTTATAACATCGAAAAACTACTGTGTAGTAAATAGAAAGATTTTATGCTGTATGTTTATAATTTGAACTCAGTGAATTAAGTGTGATGATATTTAAGATTCATGCTTTCAGATATAAGTACTTTGGACTGGCTTGGATATACAGAAAGACAAGTAAAGAAGAGAGTGGAACAACTCTTTTCTTGTTAAATTCTCTGTCCCAGTGCTTATTAAGATTTGATTGGCTGTTGGTAGTCATAAGCGCTTGAGAAATTTGCACTCTCTCATTTAATTTCAATTTGCAAATAGTGAAAATAAAGTTGATTTAAATGAGAAACATATTTTATAAATAAGTTAAATAATTTGATGAATAAACAATGGACAGAATAAATATCCACAAGTTATGAAATACAAATTAAATCATAATAAAGGATGAAGATGTCCTGTAGGATTTGGTGTAGTGGCAGAGTGACAAACTATGGAGCTTAATGTCCCTGGATTATGCCTAGATCCGTCATTTCTGGCACTCATATGAAATCCTACAAGCCATAGCCATTTGGTTATGTTTTTTTGATGAAACAGATATAAATTAGCTGAGGTTATAAATAGTTTACAAATACACATGACCACACACATGTAGAAAAGATGAAAAATCACCAATATAAGTATTTTATGCAAAACCAATATATATATATAATCAGTGCTCAGTTTATATTAAGATAGAAAATCTTTATACTTTAATGGAAAGGCTTCAATCTGCTCCAAACTCCAACTCTTCAGCCATCCTTGCCATTGAAAATCTGATGACAGACTGGCATAGATGACTGAAGAGTTGGAGGTTGAAGCAGATTGAAGCCTATCCATTAAAGTATAAACATTTGCTATCTTAATATAAATGGAGCACTGATTATATATATATGTGGGGGATGATAATCTGGACCAACTGATCAATGCTGGTTCAGCACGAAATATGTATATTGGTGACTATTTATCTTTTCTACATGTATGTGGTCATGTATATCAGTAGTATGAGATAGTGTGGATAGTTGAAGGTTGCTTGAAAATGTGAGTTCAAATACCCTATATTTACAATTAAGTGCCATAGTTAACAAATAAGCTATTACAGATGGCAAATCGCAGCATATATAATATTGATTTATAGAGTTAATATTGGTAAATTTTATAAAGTCAATTCCAGTTTCATTTTCTCATATATAAAGTTTTATTTGATATTATATATTTTTATTTTCTTTTTTTTCTCTCCAGATATTTAATTACATTTCAAATAAGGGCTACTGGCATTAGGAACAAAACTTACACACAAAACACACACACACACACACATATATATATATATTAATCAAATTTAAATAATTTATATTATTTTCAGCTTTGCATTAAGTACAGTTGATTTATATATATATATTGACAACCATAAAGTAGTAAGCTAAGGAATTGAAGGTATAGTTACTAAAATAAATATTAAACTATATATTTTGTTATAATATATTCATATTTCAATAGTCAATGTTCACTTTCAACTTACTTTAAAATATTGCTTCCACTTTGAATGTTCCAAAAATTTTCCATTCGTATGCGCAATTCCTGAATTTGGCTGTGCTAAAAACGTCATCAAGGCTCCTCCGTCTGTTTTAAGACACTGTGCTAAAAACTCCAAGGCTGTATCTTGATCAGGTAGCCAATGGAGCACTAAAAAGCTAAAGCAATAATCAAACTTTTCAATCCATTCCGTTTTTATTGATTGCAGGTCTTGAAGATTCGCTACTTGGTATTCGATCTTGGAATGGTTATTATGTTTTTTAGCGAATCTAATAAAATCTTCAGAGATATCAATAGCAATAATTTCATGAATATCAGGATAAACTTTAAGAATTATTTGTGTTACTTCTCCAGTAGCACACCCAGCATCTAAAACAATCGCCTCTTTTGGTAGCTTTACGGAAAAATCTTTTAAAATCACTTCTGCATGTTCTCTCTGAGGTTTATTAAACAGAGAATACAGAGTGCTGTCTTGATTCATCATTTTCACTACTAACAAGAAATCTGAAGATTATTTGATTTTTAAGCAAAATCTGGTTTAAAGTGGAACCACTTGGGGAGAAATTAATGTAAATATTCAACTGTCTGTTTTTTTATTATTGTGTGCGTGTATACGTATGCGTGTGTTTATTTTTAAAAGTTAAAATAAATAATAAAATTTTAAATAGAGATATAGACCAATCAGAAATAGTAAATAAAATTACATTTAAAGGTTTATATAGACCAGAAATAGTAAATAATCAAATTACATTATTAATCGTTCAAGTGTCCATTAATATCTAATCAAAACATTATTAAATGAGGAGATTTGCATACTTAGAGAAATTTAAAGACTATGCTGGGATGAAATAACCAATAACCGCATTTTAAAGCTGATCAAATTTCATTAAAGAGTCAAGTTAAGAATGAGATTGCAATAATTCTTATGCAAACCCGAATTTTTGTTTCAATATATAATATTATTAGAGATGAATATAAAACAAAGTTTAAAATTAAAACAAAATCAGAATGCTACCATTTATTTTAATTAGACTGTTTATAACTGGCAATAATATCTCCACTTCCAATGACAAACTCACAAGCAAGAATAATTAGTTAAATATGCCAAGTCGGTTGAAAGGTGAATACATTTTTTTTCTCTGAAATTGATTGAGTTCACAGATATAAAAGATTTACTCCAAGTGAATGTTTTTATAGATTTTTTAAGAATCAATAAGTCACATAAAGAAATATTATTTTGTAAAATAATTATTCTGATTATTAATAAGAAAATTTTCATACTCTTAATACTAAAATAAAAAAGAACATATATTAGATACATTTTATTGGTAATTATATAGATAACACATGACCATTGGGTGGAAAAATATGACTCTTAAATTGAATTTGAATGATTTGAAAAAATATTTTAAAGACTGCTATGAAAATTATAAAATTTCATTAAAAGTAAAGCATTACAATTCAAATTCTGTACCATTTGCAACAATCTTATCAATATTTATAGAATTTATCTTCGTTTGCATTTGTCAAGTTTGAATGTTATCCATGGCAGTCTGATCTACACCCATATACATTAATCGCATTTGACTTCAGTTATCAAGTCTAAATTCTTTTTTATCAGAACCAGGCTGATCTGTGTCCACTTTGTATCATATTCTTTATTCATAGCAGTCTTGCAATATTTGAAGCAGGATTCTTGGCTGTAATATTTAATTACTAAGTCAGGCAATCGCAATCTGTTTTTTTTATTTCTGTTAGTGATTGTAGAGATGTCATTTTTACATAGAATATTATTATTAGTATTTTAATTAATAATCTTCAAAATACCAATTTGTATATTTATGTTGGTTTAAACTTAGAAATTTCTGTCAGATGTTCAATGATAAAAATCAGAAAGTGAACAAAAACTAATTCTGGAAGTGACTACCATTCAGTGGTTCTCCACTTCTTTCTTCCCACTTCTTTTTTTATTTTTGTTTACATGTAGTTTTAGCAATCAATCGTGTTAAAGGAATTGCAGCTTTTAATAACACACACACACGCATATATATATATATATATAATCATTAAAAACTAGTCAACACTTATATAATCCCATATGTCAATAACAATCAACAATTTCAAACTGTTATCAAGGCAATTTTTTTTTAACAATAAAAGTGGAATCCCTTTATAATATATAAATATTTCATAGGCGTATTGTTTATTAATTTTTTTTATTTTTAGTTAAAATCTCCAGGTTTTAAAAATTAAAGTATGTAATTATTCTTTTTATGAATTATTTTTCCATATCCTTTTATTTTTATATATAACTTCTTAATTACAGTCTAAATTTTTTAACTCGTTAATTTATTTAATTTTTTCATAATAAGTTTTATATTGCATAAATTTCTATTTTCTACATATGTATCAGTGACTTATCAATCTCTATATAAAGCCATTAATATAATTATTCCAGATTATTTACAGAGAATATGAAATTTAAATTAATCCCTTGCTTTCCACACACACAATCACATCCAAATATTAGAAAAACATAGAAAGAATGAGTAATTAAGAGATAATATTTTGCATGAGATTTGTAGTTTAGTAAAAAAACATTTGAATTTGAAAACACTTCTAGGATGAGTGAAGCCTTGGAATATGAAATACATAGTATTATCAACACTGAAAATATTTATTACAAACATTACTAATAACATGAAGATATAAAGAAAATTAATATTGATAAAATAAATAATATAATTACATTTCTCCAAATATTGCACAATAATTTTATAGGAAGGAAAGAAAATAAAAATATACTTAAGTCAGCCATATTTTAAAATACAGTGTAACTCAGTTATTTTTTTTTTTTTCCATATGTCATAGCATCGGCCGGGACGCGAACCCACAACCGTCTGCAACCAACTACTTGCTTGCATGGCGGCTGCGATACCTCTCGGCTAACAACGCAAGACAATTCAGTTATTTTTGCAATAATAGTCAGCAGATTCCGAAATTTCACAAAAGCTATCAGATGTATGCTTAATCTGCCATTAGGTTCCTGAAATATCAAATGATTTTTATGCAATTAAAACCGTAAGATTTAAAAAACAGAAGTAAGTAATTAGTTTCCAACTTAAATGCTAAAAATGCAAATATAATTCAATGATCACTTTATGAATAGCGATAAAAATGTAAAGAATAAACTTATTATAGAATTAAACGTGGATAGTTATTTTGGCAGAAATACTTTTAATTATGCAAATATCTTAATTTTTTCAAATACATTTATAATTGTTTCCCTCTGGATTATAGTAGACTTGGGTCCATAATAGAAGAAAATATGGATATTGCAGATCACAGAACAAGTGTAACATAATATATTCTGGGATTAACAAGCAATAATTGAAAGTAAATTACATAGCAAAAAACAATTAGATGATTGGTTTGGTTTGACATTAACTTAGAAGATATGCTATAGATGGATTACTGAATTTTAAATGAAAACCCAAGAGGTTACTAGGAACTTAGAAAGAGACCACATATAACATGGATGGACAGGATAAAAAAATTTCTGTTCTAATAAATAGACAATTTATATGTATAAACTAAGTTCATAGAGACAATTATCCTGGAGATTTGAGCCAGTAGATATATACACTATTATAGATAGACTATAATTATAAGTTTAAAAAATCATAAACCTCCTTCATTGCTTTATGTTCTTAATTCCTTGAAGAAGAATATGTTAAAGTCTTAGACTTTTTCTCTGCTTTTAGTTATGTAAAAGTGTTCTATTTTTTCTCAACAAGCTTTAGATTTTTTATTAATAAGCTGGCTTACATTTAGTATTCATTTATTGTTTAATAAATCAATAACTATTTATTTTTAGGAGTAAACAAAGTAAAATAAACTCTTATCGCCAATCATTTGATTAGCTTGGTGAGAATTATCTTCACTTTCAATATTTCTTGGAAGAACATTGGAATAGACTTTGATCTAAAGTGCATTATTTAAAGGGTTTTAGCTTTATATACATAGGAATCATAACCATTAGCAGTTGCTTGAGAACAAATCTTGTAATCTTTACTCCTAAAAGAAAACAAGGACAAAATTCTGTCTCACAATACCGAAAAAAAGTAATAGATGAGTTGACATCCATATAGTGATTCTTTGATCTATTCATTTGATAAGTCCTAAATGCTGCTTTTTAATCTTCTCTGCCGCAAATACTTTTTTTTCTGAAAGTCGACAAGATATTGTCTTTTTGTATCTCTCCCTCAACATTTATCTTCAGTCTTATTCTTACTATAAAACCATTCAGTTGTACACTCTTTTTATAATATCTTTAAAATTTATTCTGAAACAAAAGTAATATATCATCTTTAAAAAAAAAGATGTTCATTTTTTTGGTGAAATAATTTTTAAAAAAGGCGATTATCCCCCCCCCCCTCTTTTTTTTTAATGTTCACTAGAACAAAGATATGCCTTTATAATTATAGATTCAATGTCATCATCAACGGAAAGTTTTGTATAAAATGTTTACTGTCATCTTCAACAAACTTGTGAACTAAGTTAGAATAAGTTGTCAAACGTTGGTGGCCTAGCAGTTAGCATAGCTGCCTTGCAAGCAGCTGGCCCGGGTTCGCTTTGACATATAAAAAAAGTTAGAATAATTTTTTCAGCATAGTTCTGCTTTTTTAGATTTAAAGCTTATTTGGAGATTATATTTAAATCCTATCAATTTCATTATAAATTTTATAATGGTTTGAATATATAATATAATTAAAAATTTTCTTGCTACTCATAATACAAATTATTCACAATTAAATTACATTGCATTGCATTACCACAGTTTATTTATATATTTCTATCCATATGTTCAGTAGATTAGTATTTCAATATAACTTTAGCATATACTGTCACAATTCGGTGTATATTTACAATTGATATTCTGTGTGTGCTGAATTATTTAGGCTTCAAAATTTTTAAATGCATACCAAAGTCTGACTTTGATAGAGTTATTATTGTTAGTTAGTGCAGTCACAATTAATGTGGGCGTTAACAATAAATAATCAATAAAAATACTAAACTAAGAGAATCTCGAAGTTTTACAGAATATAAAAAAAAACTCACTTATCTAAATTGTTATCAACAATTTAATTACTTACCAATTTCAAATATTTCTATCTGCACATGTATTTTATGATATTTTTCTATTTCACTTAAATATATCTTATAATTTTTGATTTGCTTTTCTAGATAAGAGAACCATATGTTTTAAGATTGTTATACATCAAAACACTTCTTTAAAGGCATTAAGTATAATGAATAAATTTGGTGCTTGTGAAAATATCTTTCAGTTTTTTTGTTACATGAATATCAATTTTGCTTACACTTTTTTTACATAATTAATTTCATTAAATAGTATTTTTCTCATTTTTTTCAGTATTTATAATCTCATAATTACATTAAAAAAGTATTATGAAAGAAAGCTGTTTTTTTTGTTTGATAGTGTTTTTTGCATATGAAACTATTGATTTCTAATACGCCACTTACCATAATCTGAGTAGGAAGCACCTTCCTGAGCTCCCAAAAGTTTTTTTTTATTAAAGATTCCCTAAATTCATAACCATCGGAAAAAAGGCTTTGAAATCGTTTAAGGTAAGTGGTTCTTATATTTTATCTAAATGGATGTGAGTTTGGTTACTCACAATCCGAATTATAATGTAAAATTTGTTCCGTGCATAAACGCGGCTAACATAGACCAAACTGCAAAGCAAAATCATTCTAGTTATGGGAAAATTAAAATACAAAATAAATCTAACAAAGGTTCTTGGAGTATTCTAACAAGATCCAAAAAAAAGGATCCGTTTCTTTTTCATAAAAAAAAAATAAATAAAACTATAAAATATGTCGTACAGAAAAAACCTCTTGAAGACGTTATCGAAGGTCTAATGGTAGACATTAGCAACGGAGACTTCATTGGAAGTTCGCCTAATGCAGAAATACAAACAGCCAGCTGTAGCAATCTTACTGAAGCACCAAATTCATTGAATCAACATCAAAATATGTCTTTTGGTCAATCCTTAAATATGTCTAATATAACTAATTTAGGAAAAATAAATAAAAATAATGAGTTGCAAGATAACGTAAATATGAACGTAACCACAAGCCCGCACTATAACATGAACCTAGGCTCTGCACAAAACGCTGAGCACTTTGATTGCGGTAAAACAGGGCCTGTTGCAGAAGAGCAAACAAATAGTCTCTATATACATTCCATGAGAAGCTCATGTAATATTAAGACTAACTATAACAAATGTCTGAAATTAATTAAAAGTTACAATTGTTCAAACTCCCCCAAAATTAAAGAAATCAAAGATTTACTTACAGATAAATTAGTTCCTATCACGGCTGATGTTCCGGCGAAAGTCAGCGATGATACAGCCAGCAGCTCCAATGCATTTACCAAATATAAAAAAACGAATCATAATAAGAAGAAACAACAGTCGCTTAGATTATTTAAAAAATCTAATAAAAAAACCTGCTACAAAATTAATAATAATGGTATTGATAAAAAAAAACACACTGATAAAAAACCTCTAGAAATGGACACCGGAAAGTCAAATGAAATGATTAATGACTGCATCACTTTAGATTACTGCTCGCCATGCTTTGATATGACTGGCGCTGCAGTCGAAGTGACAAAACGTAGAAGCAATAGAATTAACAGTGCGAATAAAAATATGAATGTAAAGCTTAAGTCTAAGGCTCTTAATAAATGTAATAGCGATAGCGGAGACACACAACATGTCATAGAAATAATTGAAAACAGTGAGAGCAATTATGAAACAGCACCTAATATTTCAAAACAAAATAAAACTAAAGTTCTATCTGATGAGGCAACCCCCATTAATAGTAATGAACTCACAATAGAAGACAGAGTTGAAATAAATATAAATCTCAACTCCGATAATGCCGATATTTCATGCTCTGGGACTAACGTAATAGAGACCAATGTAATTACGCCAACATTATATATCAATTACGAGACTCCCGATGAGCACAACTGTCAGGATAATGATTGTAAATCGGACAATGTCAATAAATCAGGTCATAATAGGAATAATCCGGAATCTAATCAAAAGGAAAAAGGAAATAATGGAAAAAAAAACATTCCATACTTAATACATCAATATCTGAGAATATGTCAATTGTACACGTGAAGGTGGATGGCACTGCCAATGGCTGCAAAACCAAACTTAATAACTGGGAGTCACACAATACACCTAAATCTAACCCCAGTTGGAGTCATCAAACATCCAAAATCCTGCCCCAAAATATACTAACATACCAGCTAACTCAAAATCAACCCATTTCTGGTGAACAGAGGGTGCTAGCTGATGATGCTGACTGTTTTTCTTCCACATCAGAAGACAAAACGAACATTATAAACGCATATAGGCCAAAAGCTAATAAAACTGTATATACAAATCCCCTTGCATTAAGCCCGGATGATAAGCATCCAAGCACAAAATTACTATCTAATCATAGTCAAATAGATAGTGAATCATTTCCCAGTTTAATTTTTCATAACAGCACTAGAAATAACGCAGGATGGCTCAAGGAAATACACTATCCAAATAGAAATAAAAATAATTTACAAACACAATCGTTTGAATATCCGTTAGAATCTCATACCATAGCTGGTCATCCACCACTCAACACTTGTCACAATAATGTCTCCCCTCCTGTCACTTCAAAACATACCTTATTGATGGGAAAACAAGATGAACTTGATCATAATTTGTTAAATCTCACACAAGCAAATAATGCAAATTTTACTAAACTACAAACTAACCCTGCTGATGAAACTAAATGTATCACACTTCCTATGTCATATGCTAGTGCAGCTCGGGCTGGAATAACACAATCTGGGTCGGTTAACCACTCTAGCAATGGCCAACCCTTTCTTCCTGCAGGTCACAATACTGATCACCAAGGCAGCAATGCAAATCAAAAAACTGTGGGAATGGACATTCTTGAGTTGATAGAACAGCAATCACACCATGAAGATGATCTGGTTCAAGTGGATCCAATTGAAAGTAACATTACACTAAATCAACTTTCAGTGGAGCAAATGGATACTATTGTCTCAAATTTTAACCTGACTATTCCAAACATGCTTCTGAAATCGCTGGCTAACTATAGCAATGATAAGAGCATTATACTAGCGGTAACGGACCTAAAGTGTGCTCTGTTTAAATTTCCAATGAATGCCTTATTTGAGTTAATTAGAAGAGCAAATATTGCAAACGAAATACATAGGATTTCTACCCATCCGAATGACCGCTATATAGCAGTCGAATTCAAGACCTGGGCTGGCAGGAATAACTTTAAAAGCAAATTTAAAGTATTGGATGATAAGATCATAGTAACTGTAGATATAAACAGATCATCCACTCTAAATGGGTCAATAAAAGATTGCATTACAGGAATAGATGAATCTTATTTACAAGAGATATTGGAACCCTTTGGCAAGGTGACAAGTTTCACCTACCTTCCAATTGACAAAACATTTAACAACATTCTCTCGAACAAAGCAACATTTAGACTGCTCCTAAAAAAGGGAATAGTGCCAACAGATATTCCAACAGTGTTGTCGGCTAGAGGCTGTCCCATGATATTATCTTTTTCAGGTGTTAGGCCACAGTGCTTCTACTGTGGACAAAGAACTCACCTGATTAAGGAGTGTTTGAATCGTATATGTACATCTTGTGGTCAAAAAAAAGGTCACACTCACAGATGTAGGCAACAACAGACTTCACATTCAGTTCTGGAGGTGCAACATGCTTCACAACAACCGAGTGCACAACACTACAATGTAGAACAGCAGGATGAACTCAACTTAAAGCATACAAATAAAAAAAGTATCCTAATACATGAAAGGAATCAGCCCTCCTTAATTAACAGTAATCAGGATTACAAACATAACACATCGCATAACAATAGTCACCAAAACAGTAATCAAAGGCCGTTGGAATCAAAACCAAAAGATTCACACAATTCTGGACCTAGGAGTTTGCATGAAGGCCTAGGTTTTAGCTCAGTTACAGCATCTGGTAATAGGGCTGGTGAAAACAATATAGACCATGATCAAACCAAACCAAAAAAAGACGGAAATACCTAAACCTAACTCCATCCAAGGTAAATATAACATCTCACCAAGTCCTAGTGATACACTGATAGCTGTGACTAATGAAAATATCACTCCTTACCAAACACCGGTAGATTCTGCCGCTTCCTGGTCTGCAGATGAGATGGAGAGATTCATCACTCCTAACACCAGTCATAAAAGAAAACCATGGGTTGTATCTAGTCCTAGCTCAGGAGAAGAAGAGATGGCATTCCCAGTGAGGCAAAAGTCTAAACCCACAATATCAAATGCAACGAACAATAAGCATAAAGGAGCCACAGAAAAGAAATGCAAGATTAATCTTCCATCTGATTTGGTAACTAGTTATCCTACCAATGGTTTGCCTGTGGACCTCCCCACTTCAGATTTAAACATCCCTCCAAACATCCGCAAGGAAATTAATAAAAAAAAGAGTCTGCTGATGCTTCATTGAAACCGCCTGTGGTGGAATCTAGCGGGCCACCTTGCAATGGATAACAATAAATGTTTAATTTCTGCTGACAATGTCCAAGGTATTAAATCCCTCAGTCGTATTAATGGATCAGTCATTTCTTTAGGCAAAACTCACCACATATGTTGTTCATAGGGGAAACTAAATATCACCTAAACTCAAACTACTTCATAAAATCAGAACTTAATAAAATAGGATTCACCCATTTATCTACAGGTCATGCTGCTAGGGGAGGAGTTGGGGTAATAATAAATAATCTTCTGGCTCCAACCTCCTTCAGAATAATTTATCTAGATCAGAACCTAATTGCCATGGAGTTTACCTTCTCCTTGAATACTTTCAATGTGATTTATGTATACAGCGCCAATGTTCATGCAACACTGCTGAAAATAGTCCACACAATTAACCTAATTACTAATAATAATAATGCACCTACCATTCTGCTCGGTGACTTTAACATCTCCTATGAATCCTTCACAAAGAAATATTTACCCCTACTCAACAAAGTATTTCTCAATGGGAGGGGATTCTTTCCACCTGATGCATTTTCATTCTATACAAAAAACAGTCACACACTCATTGATCTAATGTTCTACTCAGCCGAATTGCACTATGGGATAGAGGCTAGACTGCAACTGACAGCCTTTTCGGATCATTTTGCGATTATGGCATCCATAGAGCTGAACAACTTTCAACAAATTAAAGTCAACCAGAGTCTCAGAATGTTCACTAAAACCAACGCCACTGAGGCATTTTTCTCAGAGGCCTACATTCTTTTTCACAAGGTGAACCTCATATACCTACACCCGGTCGAGGCCTGGACTACATTTATAGGCATTATTCAGTCGCTGATTACTCAATACACCTTCAAGCTTAAGGGAACAACCACACTGATGCATGAATTGGACAGCCTGAATTGGAAAATTAAAAACTTCAATGGTCAGGATCACAACATTGAATACTTACTTGAGCTTAAAGCTTCATACAGATCAAAACAGTCAGCAGTAGCAGAGATAATAGCTACAAAAAATGCAAAGAATTACCTGCCAGCTCAACATTGCTGGACCCGGGGCTATCTCAGGTGGGCTCTGGGGGCCAGAAAGAAACAGGAGGTTCCTACTTCATTGCTCATCAGTGGTGGCAGCCTTACTGGTGCGAATATGATTTTACACATAGAGAACCACTTTCAAAACCTTCTCTTAGGTCACCGCACAAACCCTGCCTTGGAGTGGGTGGGCACAACCGGAGAGGCAGATCATGGTATTACACTCCAAGTCATCACCAGTAGGTTGCAGGGTCTCCCTGACAGTGTTCATCCTGGGATTCATGCTATCCCGAAGTTTGTGTTCACTCACTTAATTTTTTTTACTGCGAGGATTATATTAAACATGTTAACCTACCTCGCCATTGAAAGGAGAGTAATTCCTAACCTATATCCAATCGCCATGGTTCCATTCATTAAAAAGAACCGGGATCCTACCTCTCTTAGCAGTATCAGGCCAATATCGATGACACCAATTTTGTTCAAAGTCATGGAGGGTATAATAAAAGAAAAAATTCAGGATGCCATTCTACAGGATATATCGGCCTCTCAATATGCAAGGAAGGGATCATCGGCGCTGACTGCAATTGGTGAAGTGAAAATTCTGCTTGATCACATTAGATCTAACAGAAAATCCTGGCCTGTGGCAGTCCAGCTGGATGTGTCCAATGCTTTTGATACAGTAGATGTCAACATTCTTCTTGAATTGCTATCTCAGTTGGACATATCAAAACAGATAATTCAGATATTGGACAATCTCCTGAATAATAGGCATATTCATATTTCCATAAATGGACATTACTCAGACGGATTTGGCCCTTCAAGATCCATACCACAAGGTTCACCATTGAGTGGTCTATTGTTCATAAAGTACATTGACCCTCTGATTAAAGAGCTAGATCAGCTTCCAGGGATATATGTGCCCCGGCTTAAGAAAAACATCAAGGTTTTCGCATACATGGATGACATACTTGTGATTCTTCCATCCCGTAAATATCTGAAGACACTTCATTCCATAATTACCAATTATACTAAAGATTATAAATTATCCATCAATCCTCACAAGTCATCATCCTGGTGCATCAACACTGGTAGGAAAATACTATCCAATTTTTTAGCGGAACCTCAGTGTTTTCTGGGGTTCCCTATCTTCAAGTCACAGACTGCTATGTCTGTCTGCCTACAAAAATCCATCATAAGCAATGCTACTAAGGTGGTTCAGTCGCTGTCAAGGACATACCTGTCCCTACAAGGGAAGATTGCTCTGATTAATATGAAGATTATGGCGAGCATAAATTACTACCTGCCAATAATGACAGTTACCAAATCATTCAGCTTACAGATTCAGAGGCTCTGTGGTCAGCTCTTATGGAGAGGTCGGACCACTGCAATTAGCATCTGCAGACTTCAGTTTCACAGGAGACAGAATGGTATGGGTCTCCATTCAATACAGACAATCAATTTCCAAAAAGGGCATTCACTTTTAGTAAACCTGGGAAAAAATACCCTCTATCAGATATTATAGAGACTGTAATACCTACTGACAGACCTCCCCCCAGTAAACACACATGGCTTGACACCATTATTAAACAACAATCTCTATACATCGGGCACTCAACAACAGAGTTTAATAATAAAATCAACATCTGGCAGGCACATCGCCTGCTGAATCCTGTAAATACAGTTATTTATGCTCACCTAGGGTGCAGCAATCATAAAATCACCACAATATTTAAATATCTGCTACTGGAGCCCAAACTTTTGGATTATCTGATCAAGGTGAATATGGATTCCATGCCAACTAATACATTCTTATACTACAAGCGGTTTCTAAATAAAATAGACCCAATTTGTCATGCCTGTTCTAGAGGAGAGGAGTCCTTTAATCATCTGTTAAATATATGTCCAGGCTATAACAGTATTCGAAGAGTTATCTCTCAACACTGCATTATAGCAGTGGATAAAATCCTGGACATCAGGGGTTGTCTCTTCTCTGGAGACTTTACAGTAATCAGGTTATCTATCTTCCTGACATATGCTTTTTGGTACACAAGGTGCAGGACAAAGTTCACACTACCAACACCGGACCCCAATGCTATATTTTGCGATAAGCTCAAAGCTCTTCAAGACAAGGATAAGATACTATCCTCTAGATTTTTGTTTAATAATACATGGAGCCTACTAGTATGGCCCACAGACTCTACATGAATTTTGGACCTGATATATCCACATTGTAGTGTATCGTAGAAGAAGTAGTCTGTGTTGCAACATGTCGGATTCTACTAGAGAGGCATTGATTTCACACTACATGTATCCCAGCTGATAAGTTAGCATTATTGGGTCAACCTCAAAAGGGGTGGGCAATACCAACAAAATAGTATGTATTTACTCATATATTAACCTGCTAGTGCAGAGAATGGCTCTGGCATACTTCTTCCAGACCAACACCAGCAATGGATGAACCAACATTAAACAAAGTGTATTTATTATGCATCTGTACAATTTTATAATGTCAATAAATATATTTTTTAAAATTTAACTATTGATTTCTATAGTTGCATAACACATGGATTATTATCACAAACACTTTAATTTAGATAAAAAAAATATAAAAAAAACTTTCTTATGTTTACATTCTAAGCATTAGAATATTAAACTTTTTGTTATTAAGACCGAAAAAGTAAAAGAAGTCAATATCGCATAAGAATAAATTAAAGAGATTGTTTGTTTCACACAGTTGAAGAGATTGTACATTATTATTAAGAGTAGAGTAGATCCTATCCCAAAACCATCTACTCCTCAAGCTAAGTTTTAATAAATTACTGATTTGTGTTTTAAGTAAGTTGTGACATCCTAAAGTACAGATAAATTAAGATTTTATTCATCTATTAAAAACATTCACACCATTCCGGATTCTTCCTTTTTTATTTTATATGAAAAAATAATGATATATTATCCTTTTTTTATTTCAGTGGTAAATTTAGATTATTATTATTATTATTATAATATTGATATTTCTGCCAAATTTAGTTAACTATCTCCAAAAAAACTATATATATATATATATATATATATATATATATATACATACATACAAGTGGGAATAAAGATGCTAAATAAGTACTAAAATAATTATATAAACAAATAATAAGAGAACCATTCTCTTCAAATAATAGTGCCACCAAGGGGAAGCCTTCATAATCACTGGATGGAAAAAGTTTGTGCATAAAATCCCTATCTGGTACCTACTCATCCAACATTCCCTGAATAGTTTTTGGCTTATAGATTTCATCAATGTAAAGCCTTGGATTTGAGAGCACTGCACCTAGATCTTAGGATCTAATGCAACTCTCCAGTAGTCACATTTACCTGTTTGGTAACTATAAAGCTAAAAACCCAAGATGAAAACATTACAATGTTTAGAACACAAACTCATTTGCTTGTATAATCATATAGATTTAAATTCACACTTTGGTGTCTTTGGTTTTTTAAAAACTACAGACACCATTATTTTGTGGGCAGGATTGGTATCACATGATTACCATTTCACATTCTTACATATGCTGTTAATAAGAATATCAAACTCTCTAATCAGCAGTGCCACCAAGTTCAAGCTTTTATAATCAATAGATGCCAGGTTTTTTCATAAAATCTATCTAGTGCCTACCCATTCAACATCCCCAGATTAATTTCTATCTCATAGATTTCACCTGCAAGTTGTTTTGGATGTGAGAGCACTGCACTTACATCTTAGTATTTAATGCAACTCTCCAGATGCCATGTTTTATCTATTTGGTTAAATATAAAGCTAGGAGCCCAAGATAAAAACATTATAAACATTTCCAATCCAAACTAATTCACTTGTATAGTCATATAGATCTGAACTCAGTTTAGCATCTATACATTTTGGTGCCTTGGGTTTTTTAAAAACCACAGCCACCATTATCTCTATGGGCAGGACAGGTATAAAATCATCAAAACATCACATAATCACCATATTATATCTTACCCATGCTGTTAATAAAAGTATGAAACTCTCCATACAGTAGTCTCACCAAGTGTAAGCCTTCATAATCAATGGATGAAGAAAAATTTGTGCATAAAATTCCCATCTAGTGCCTACTCGTTCACCATCCACAGACCAGTTTCTAGCTTGTGACTTTTATCAGTGAGGAGCCTTGGATTTGAAAGCACTTCTAAATTTTAGCTTTATAGTTAACCAAAAAGGCAAAAGGTGGCTGCTGTAAGGTTTCATTTGATCCTGAGATTTCGATACAGTGCTTTCAAATCCAAGGCTCCTCACTGATGAAAGACACAGAGTAGAAGCTAATCTGAGGATGTTGGATGAGTAAGCGCTAGACAATAATTTCATATACAAACATTTCTGCATCTATTGATTATGAAGGTTTGCACATGGTGGCACTACTGTATGGAAAGTTTAATAAATCTTATTAACAGCATGCTCATAGGATAATGATGACTATGGTTTTTGAAAAACCAGACACCAAAATGTATAGATGCTGAATTGAGTTTTGATCTGTATGACTATACAAGTAAATGAGCTTAGATGAGAAACAGTATAATGTTTTCATCTTAGATCCTAGGTTTATAGTTAACCAAATAGGTAAAAGGTTGTTTGTTGGAGAGTTGCACTAGATCCTTTTGATCCATATGCACTGCTCTCAAATCCATGACTTCTCACTGATGAAAAGGACAAGCTAGAAACTAGTTTGGAAATATTAGATGAGTAGACATTAATGGGGATTTTATGCACAAACTTTCCTACATCCATTTATTATAGAAGCTTTTGCACTTGGTGGAACTATTGTATGGAAAATTTGGTACTGGTAAGCAAATGAAATAGTGATCATGTGATGTGTTGATGGTTTTAAGTGAATAATATTCATAATATTATATTTAACTCTAAATATTTAAATTTTTGTCTTTATTAACAATATATATTTTATAAAATACCTATGCAAGCAGTAAAAATTAAGAAAATAAATATTTTAAATTATTTTTACACACATAGAAACACATTGCAATCCTTGTCATAGCAATGCAAAAGCTGCATGATAATATTTTGAGAATAATGTATGTGTTTACTTATATTCATATATATATATTGTAATGATATATAAATATGTCATTACATTAATTGAAAAAAAAAACTTAAAAGTTCGCAAATAAAGGTAAAAAACTAAACGCTAAAATTAAAATGTTTGTTAAACGTATATACATTCACACAGATGCCAAACTTTAAAAATATTTTTTTAAAAAAAACAAATAAATAAGTATTTGAATGTACTTTTTTATAAAAAAAAAGTACAAGATTTAAAAATAAAAACAGGTATTAATTAATTCTTGTAATCTGTAAATGGAAATGATTGTTTATAAATTGTTTGAAAAGCAAGCTAGCCTTGGGCTCTTGTATAATTAAAATGATCTGATGAAAGATAGATAAGAAGAAAAGAGAAATTAGCTTGACCAATGGAAGCACTAAGCCTTGGCTCGGACCCTAATGAAAGTGATGGATTAGTGACGTTTTGTTGATTGAATCCATGTGGATTAATATAAAAAGGGAAATACAGTTTTTTCTGACTAGTTCCAGCGTTGTGTGTTTGAGAGTTGTGGTAGGACACACATACCACACTCTCTATTTAAAAAAGAAAAAGGAAAAGACTGTGATACCTTGAACCAGCTATTGCCATCTCCAGAACATTATCTTCCAATGGAGGCGTCGCGGGAATTAAAAGCAGAAACCTGGACTCTTCTACCATAAGCTATATTGACATGAACTCTAAATTTAAAAATAATTAAGAACTTTCGTTCAAGCTTATGAACTTCCATCTGACTTTTTTAAGTTTAAAATCAAATTAATAATGTTTAATTTTATATGTTTTCCGATTGATAAAAATCATTTCCATTTTTTTTTTCTCTTATTGTATAAATTATTTATTGTTTAAATTTTAAATGATGAAATTTAGGTTGGGTATAGACGTTGCATAGATTTGTTAGCGGTTGATTATGTTGTGGTTTCCACAGTCGATTAGAATATATAAGTCAACGATGTTAATGCAGGCATCTTACGATGAATGCCATGGGGCCTTGTGTATTCCTTTTTGCAATTGACGTTATCGATGATTTTGTATTTTGATCGATTGTGTTTAATTTGGATGTTTTTGACCATGGAATCTGTGCAGCCGATCTATACTCAACATTTTAAAAACAAATTGTATAAAAATAATCTGTGCGAATGTATTTAAATGTTAAATTTAAGTCGGGCGTGAATGGCTATATAGTTTTGTAAAGTTATATTAAGGGAGGGTAATCTTAGGTTATTCATTTTGTAGTTGAATTGGTTCAATGGATTGGATATATTTGTGTAATTGTAGATGTAGTATGAGATCCGCTATGGGCAGGATTATATATATATGCCACACACCTTCTGTTTGCCTATGGATGGGTTTGTAAGATGGCAAAGGACTGCAGTCCATTCCTATGGAGTTTTATGTTTATTGTTCTACTTGCCAACAGATGTGACATTCCTGTTGGTGGAGAGACAATGTCTTCTCTAATTCTACTTACTGATCAGATGTACATTCCTGACAGTATAGTATTTTGTGTTGTCGTATTTTCATGCTACATTGAATACATAAATGTATCAGATGGATTGGCGCCGGTTTGATTGCGAAATTTGTTGCCTAAGGTTAAATCAGGGAAGAATATTTTCTTTTCAAATGCAGATCTATGTAGTCTATTCATACTCGACTATCTAAATAAAATATTAAACTCATTGAAACTTAGTTAAATGTAAAATTAAAAGTTAATATAAAAATCTAAAATGTTAAACTTATTCCTCAAATTAGAATGATTTTATATGTGCGTAAATAAATATTTTTATGTGTTAATTTCTGGCAGTGGCTTTTATTTATTTATATTTAAGATATAGATTTTTATCTCTGCGTCTCCACTGAGCTAGTGACTTGGGCTAACGATCGGAATATTTAAATAAAGTGGAATCTTAACAGCGCGTATCTGCCTACTCTATAAATTTTTCTAGGTTTAAATGCCTAGATGGCGCCTTGTAGAGCAGATATCGTAGTTTGCGGTTAGATTCGATCTTCACTTTCATTTCGATCGTTATAATATATATATATATATGATGGAAAAAAGGACATGCATAAAATTATTATCCAAATAAAGAATATTTATTTTGTAAAATATGCACAGGTATATTCGCTTAATTAATATTCCCTTTATTAAAAAAATAGATTACTTTAGAAATTCATTTAGGTGACAGTCCAAAAAATTCTAGATAAAGTAAAACATGATTCTATGCAAATGAAGATGGTGATATACAAATGTGATAGATTTTTTTTTCTTTTCCCCTGATTGTTGTTATTGAAGAAAAAAATAGGGAAGAAGCAGCTAAAAGAGTTCAACTAGAAAAGAATGTGTTGAATCACAATAATTTGGATTTACTAGCTTGTGAATGAGTTATGAAAATACTTGTTACATTAGGATACTTTTCAGATATGGAGGGCTAGAAAGAAAGGAATAGCACCTTAGTTCCTATCCTAATCAAATTACCCAGTTCTTTATACTAATTATTATAAGCTGCTAGGAAAGAAAGAAGCTGAAGTATCTAGATAAGTTGCCAAATAAGTTATTTAATGGAATGATAATACTTTAACACTAAGCATAAATGTGGTCAACACTTGTTTAATTAGCATTACTAAAATCATTAGGGAAAAAAAAAGACATTTAAAACAAAATGAGAGAATTCAAAGAAATAAAAGTATAAGAAATTTTGAAGGAAGTAATTCAATATTTTACTTCGTTTGTTCCCTTTATATTTAAATAATACCAGACTGTTAAAGAATAAAAAATATTTAAATTGAAAATATTAAAGGAATGAATTATGCTTTAATTAATATCATATATGAATAAAAGCATTACTATAAAGATGCTAAACTCTCCATACAGCAGCACCACTCAATACAATCCAGAGCAATCAACAGATGCAGGAATGTTTGTGCATGAAATCCTTATATAATGCTTACTAATCAAATATTCTCAGACAAGTTTCCAGCTTGTGGCTTTTATCAGTAAGGAACCTTGGATCTGAGAAAATTGTGCCTAGACCTTAGGATCCAATGCAACCCTCCAGCAGCCACCTTTTAACTTATTAGCTAACTATAAGGCTTTGAGTCCAAAATGAAAACAATGTTTTCAATTTAAGCTCATTAACTTGTATAGATGTGTAGATCTGAACTCAGTTCAGCATCCATACATTCTGGTGTGTTTAATTATTTAATAACAACAGTCACCATAATCATATTGGGCAGAATTGGTGTTAAGGTTTGCTACCTGATGAGCGATTATGCTAGTCACAGATATACAACTAACTACCACACTCATGTGGCTGCTGTTCAGCTAAATTACATAATATTTGAGCATAATAATAAAGCTTGAGAATAATGCAGATCTAAGTCTATCAATAAGAGATTGGGGGTAATTGGGGGTATTAGACTAATTCTGAATAGATATCATACAAAGGAAAAACTGGATAAGCTAGCATTACAAATATTTACTACAGGCATATAATAATATTAATAAAGATATGGTGGTGTGAATGAGCAGTTATTCACAGGATTTCATAACTCATATGTGCAGTACATTGAGACTAAATGGCTTGCTAATAATAAATATTCCCAAGTTCAGAATATGGATAGATTTAATTCAAAAAGGTTCTGGGTCCTTGTCCCCAGTTCTATATATTATAGCCCTATCTGAACAATATGCTCCCTGGGATGTGATTTGATGTCTACTATGATGAGAATAGCTGAATAAACAAGAACAGTCTCCACAGTGAGTCCATGGCTAAGATAATTGTATAGAACTATGTTAACTGTACATAAAAAAAACAACTATAAATTCATAGTCAATATACAAGTTATGCCTTGATTTTTTTCTTGAGACTTAGAGTCAGGTATATGAGTTAAAAAGAGAGTTGGTAGTGTGCATAAGATAGAAACACATCAGCCAATAATATGAAAGCATTGCATTCTCATGTGAATGACATATTCTTCCATCCTTTACCAGCACTGAAAATAAACAAACTCAAACAATTAAAAGTGACTTCCATTTTTCATAATCTTATTCATATTCTTAACTAAATTTTACACTTACTAAAATTTACTATTGTTGTAACATTTAATTTAATACTATAGTACATTATATTTTCAGAATAAGGATCAATGGTCTTTCTAATTCTTTGAGTGATTTACATTTTTTAGATTCTTAATACTTAAAAATTTTAGTACATAATTCATATGTTCTCCAGAAGTCATTCATTATTTTTATATACCTGGTTCATCAATGAATAGGCCTTCCTTTCCCAGTATAAAAATCAAATTTTACATATGTGTAGTTTTTCAGTGGTGATGGTGACTTCACTTGTCTTAATTTAGGATTACTTTTGCCATTTTAACAGTCGCTGCTACTTTCACCAACTTAGTCAATCTTTTCTTCTTTGCTTTCTAGGACTAATATATTTCACATCAGTTTAAACATTAATATGACAGAGAAGGATGGGCAGAATTGGCCATTTTCCAATCCCAGGAAATGGTGAAATCCATCTCTATTGTATATACTAATGTGGTACATAGCCATCTTAGTGATGGAAGATGTTACTGTTAAATACTTGCTGTATTAAGACTTCAACTGGAAAAATGCTGCCTATTCTGAGAACAAGAAACATTATTGAACTCACCACCAAGATGTTCCATCAGACAAGCTGCACCTCAGAAGTTTAGGTAACAACTCCTAAGAACACTGCAAAGAGTTCTAAAAATGAACTTTGACATTTAACTTTAAAAGCTATAGCTATCCCTAAAATTAAACAATGTTTGAAGCTAATTATAAAGCTTTGTCTAAATTAAATGTAAAACCATTCCTAATTACTTGCCTCATTCTTTGTAAACTTAGATATGTAAAATTTCTCATACTATGTATAATTTGTTACTTAAAAAGTCTATTTTATCTTCATTTCATTTTTATTATATATGTGATAATATGCCAAATGTATCTCAGAACAATGAGAGTATTTGATTCTAGTAGTTCTGTATTGAAGATATCCTAATTTATATCTTCATCTTAATAAACATTAATCATGCTTATTTAGCTTAACTTAACTCGCTGTTTCGAAATTATATCCGGAATTATATTATGATATAAATTAATTTACATTTATATTATTAAATAGTTATTATGGTTTGTGAGATATAGTTATAAGTTACGATTTTAAGAATTCATTATCTGATAGGTAAGGCCTAGTCAGAGGGATATGATATTATAGTATATTTTATAGCTCATTGTTAATTGTAACCCTTCCCCATGTATCTTTCCTTTTTTCTGTAGAATATGGTTAATGATGCAGATTAATAGTTTTTTAAACCAGATTATTAATATTAATTTAGCCTTTTGATTATGGCATTGTGATTAAATGCTTAATTTTATAAACTGATGTTCATTGGCAATGCAACTAGATAGTAGCTATCTGTTCAAGGCACCAATAGTTTAAGCTTGACATGTTTGTCACTTTGGCTTGTGCATTGCAAGTGTGTACTTACAAAATGGGTATTCACACACTAATGCCTTGCTACCTTTCCATAGACTCACAGTGAAGACTGTCCCGATTTATTCAGCTATCTTACCATGGTGGACATCAAATCACACAAAGGAAGCATATTGTTCAGATAGGGCTATCACTTATAGAACTGAGGCACAAAAACCCAGACACTTTTGAATTAAACCTATTCATGTTCTGAACTTGGAATATTTATTATTAGCAAGCCATTTGGTCTCAAGGTACCACAAATATGAGATGTGAAATCCTGTGAATAATTGCTCATCTGCACCATCATATCTTTATTAATATCTAGTATGTGCCTATAGCAAATATATGTAATGCTAGCTTATCCAGTTCTTCCTTTGTAGCATACCTATTCAGAATTAGTCTGAAAAGCCCAACTCTTATTGACAAACTTAGATCTGCATCATTCTCAAGATTTATTATTATGCTCAAATACTATGTAATTTAGGTAAACAGAATCCATATGAGCACAGTAGTTAGTTATATATCTGTGGTTATCATAATCACTCATCAGTTAGCAAACTTTAACACTGAATAATATTTAGCAATGTCATTCTACTGATACCACTTGCATGAGTCAAGTCCTACTTATATATTGTGCTTTCCAATTGTATCTACATCTTAGTTTATTTTTCAATTTTACTAATTATTATTATTATTATTATTATTATTAATAATAATAATAATAATAATAATAATAATAATAATAATAATAATAATAATAATAATAATAATAATAATAATAATAATAATAATAATAATAATAATAATAATAATAATAATAATAATAATAAAACCCTATTTGAGCTTTACCTTGTCTTCTTTATCATTTAATCGTATTCCAATTAAATTATTATTGTTTAGATATAGGTTTAATATGCATTAGAATTAATTATTAATCCTACCTTAAGTTTAATGTTATTAAGTTTATTGCCCCAATTTGGTAATGCTTGTGTGGTTGGTTTTTGGGTCTCATGTATCAAATTAAGGCTCGTGTGTAACCTCAAAAATGTTACTTATAAGATGTTAAACCACAGAGCTCTGGTGAATGGGATAAAGCTTGCATAGATATGGGAGCTCACAATTCCATTCTGGTCAGCTTTAGTGTATTTTACCCGAACTCTGGGTTTTGTTACATGAATGTACAAATTTGACTTTTACACTATTCTATACAGAATAAAATAAAAAAAACAACAACAGTAAACTGACACAATTTTTTGACTTATATAACTTTTATGATCTTACAAAAATATAACAAAACTAAAATATACTTCATACAAAACAAATAAACAAACAAAAAAAAAAATTCAGTAGAAAATATAAGTTATAAATGTTTATTTCGTTTAGCTTTTTTTTTTTCAAGAGAAATATGACTTCAAAAAAACAAAATTTCCAAAGTTTTAATTACTTAATCTTGTTCGTTCTCATTTTAGTTACAAAATTGCGTGAAATAAAAAGTACTTTTTCACTGGTTATTATAATTAATTTTAATTTTTTTAGGCATCAAATAAAGCTAATTATTAATTGCCTAAAACTGAAAAAAAAAAGCTTTCTGTATCTTCTGATTTAATATTAATTTTTTAGACTTTTGCATGGCTTCTGCTTATCTTCTGTTGATTTAATCTGTGTTTTAGATATTTTCCCAGATGGCTTAATAATATCATTATTTATTGAAATGTTTTGTATATTTTGAAAATGTAACAAAAGAGTTATAATCCACCTTGTTTCCTTTTTTTGAATTCACATTTCTAAAGAATTTAACAATTTGGTACTAATTTTAGCCAGTTAATTTTTTTAGATTATTTATTGAAATATGCCTTAACTTTTTTTTATAAACTGATATCTCAGCTGTCTTAAGATCTCAGCTTCTAGATATGCTAACTCTAACAAAAAAGTTCCACACCATTATTAAAAGCATTAATGTCATTCAAAACTAAACAACACATTTTACTAAACTTATGTCTTTCAATCATGGCCATTAAATTATTCCAACTCCTTTGACAGTCAAAAATCATGCTCATTTTCTTTCTTGTTTTGCTTTTACATAATTTTGAAGAATGCTATATTTTATGGGAGATTTTATTTGTGAAATTGATGGATTGTAATTGCCAAACATTATAGATAATCCAAAATTATTATAAAAATCATGAAAATTTATAACAAAATCTTTGCCATAGTCATTTCCCCACACTACACTACTTTCCCATTTCTCATTTTTAATCTCAGTAATTTTTTTATTTTTATAAAACACATCACTAACTGCTAATTTGTGGCATATAAATAAATTATAGATGATAATTAACCAAAAGTTTTTATAACATCTGGAACCTCATTTGTTGCTGCAACTAGGTTGTTGCTAGATCCAAGTAAAAAATTTGTAGCCACCCACAAATTAATTCTAATGACTTCTTAGTATAGCAGGAATTAGCTATTGGAACTAAGTCAAAATCAAAATTTTAAGCAAAATTATATACAATGATATCCAAATATTTGTGATTTCTTTTCAAATATTTTTCCTATTCTTCTTAATACAATCCAAGTCATTAGTAGTTCCATGTTGAAGCAGTAAATTTGTGATACATATTTTTGCTTTACTGTCTTTAGGCATGATTAACCATAAGATGAGGTTCAAACCCATCCTTCCATGTTCTTGGGTTATCAGAGGGTATTGGCATGCATATACATGTAACTATTCCCATTATTCCCTAATCATTTTAAAAACTCATCTGTGTTTGATTAATAAAGTTAATTATATTTTGAATACTGGGAATAGTTAATTTCTTAACCACAAGTAGTCATGCATCTATGTGTATATATATAATGAATACCTATAATATTATAAAATATTATTATTACATTTATTTTATTATTGTTTTTTTTTTTCAGCATTAGCTCAGATGAAATAGTTATAGAAGCTGATGCAATACTTAAGAAAGTTCTGGAGGGTAATTAGCTTAACTTAAATTAGTAAATAAAAAGTGACATGCTAGTTTAATAAAAAAGTTGGCTCATTTAATTAATTTTGGCCAGTTTCATAATCTAATTGGTACTATGTCTCTTTAAGTCTGTTTCCAAATTGGAAATAGATTCAAATAATACCTTTGGGAGCTTATCATTCAGTTACATTTTCTATTATGTTTAAAGGCAAAAAGCATTCTTCCTGCTGATTGAGATCACACAAGGTAACTTGGTAACCATATTGCCTTGGATGATTTTTTAAAAGCATTCCTGGGATAATAAAAACAGATAAATAGAGCTGAATTGGACAAAATGGGGGAGAATTTTTTTTTATGTTGGTGGACCAGGAGAATCTACACCACCTAAAATCTTCAATAAGATGATGCTCAAGCAGTGGGACAAAATTCACCTTTTTCCAACTTTCCCAAAGATTGTCTCTGAGCAATAATGCCATTCCTGTTATATAAAACCAATGATCTGCCTAATTAGATGTATATTGTGATTTTATGGAGAAGATGTTACCTGCCACCCAATGAACTAAGTATTGCTACCTATTCTCAAATATAAACTGTTTTACAGAAATGTTAATCTGTCCATCTGGCAAGTCTACACAGCATTGGAAGAAATCACTTCAATGCCACTTTAAAAAAAAATTCTCACACTCTTATTTCAATTATATATACTTTAATTAATCTTTGAAGATATAATTCTTTGTCTACCAATACACTGGTGGTGTAGTGCGCTATATTTATTGTATTTTAATTTCTTATGTAACAACTTTCTATAATTCTATAAATATATAAATCTGTAATTTCTTTCACCTGTTTCACATTCTCTATATATATTGTATTGCTTTATGTATTTTGATTTTGATTTGAATCAATATGCCAATTAGATCTAACCTCATGAGCCTAATTTATCATTACATTCAATCCCACTATTAATGGAAGGTTTAATTAGTATTCATAAGTTTCTTATAAAATACATGCTCACTCAGTTGAGTAGTAATTGAATATAACTTTATATATTTTAATGATAGATTGTTATTAATACTATCCTTCTTCTATTAACGATATTAGTTTCTCATTGGTAGCTTAACTTTATTGATTAAATCAAATTTTGCAATATTTTAAAAATAATCTCAATGACCTTCACTTCTTTGATCATAATAAGTTAATCATTGACTCGTAACACCAGTTGAGTATTACATTTCATGTTGTATTTATATTGCCTATTTAAAATACATATGGGATCTTCCCTTATGTATGACATTTTAACTATTATTTAACATTGTATTCATACCTGTAGTATGATAATATTTAGTCATATTACTATGCTTGATGATAGTATTATTTAGAGCATTAACTGTTATATCAATATTGTGAGGGACCTGATCAACTTACTTTAGCATTGTTAACATACGTCAGCAGTATTAATTATCATAATTTTGCTTTGTTCTTTTTGAATCCTCAATAACTTCAGAACCATCTTGTCTTACTTGTGCCAACCAAGGGATAGGGCTCTCCTGCCCTGGAACACTTTTAGGTTAATGTAGTGAATGTTCTGTGTGGTGACCCTGGAAAGCTGCCCCATCACACTTCCTACATACCATGTCTTGAGGTACAGTCCCACCAAAAGCACAGGTGTATTCTCTTATTTCTCTAGTATATGGTGAAGTGTCTTCTTGATTCCAAGTGGACCAAACCTTGTTACTGCTGCCATTTATGCTAGTACTATAATGTATTGCTATTTTATATTTTTGTCCAATCAATATCTGTAAATTGTAATGCTGTGATGATAGTACTCATACTTTAGTTATTAATTTTAATGTTATTGGAATGTTGCAAGTAAAGCTTGTATTAAAATGTCCATGTTTCAAGTAAATGATCCTTGGATGCATTAGTAATTCTCTCTATTATTAGATTGTTAAATTTGATTAACTTTACAAGCAAATAAAATCTTATTATGTTAAATACACTAATTGTGTATTCATGTCCCATAGTGATTGTAACCTATATTATTATCTTTCTTTAGTAATATTTATCTAATATTAATTTATGCACTGACTGCAGTCTTATTATATATATATATATATTAATTCAACCATGATTGTAAATTATAACAGGTTCTCATTTCTTACATATACTCTGTGTTGGTCATTAGCTATATATTCTGTTAATTCTAAAGTGATATCTAATTAATATTGGCATATTAAACTGCACTGTATTGATTAGATGCTATCTATATGTATCATTTATCTTGAGTTTGGCTCTGCATTCACGTTTCCTTAAATGACATGTTAGTGTTGACAGCATGTATTGTACAAATATTAAATTATGTAACCCAATGAACATGCAAACATAAGATTACTTGTGTGAAACCTATGATTAATATATAAATGGCTCTGTCATAGTGCACATATTAAAGCTTATATCTCAATTTCTTCAGGTGTTGGAATCATTACTCAATTTAGTCTTAATATTTTCTTATGATAATTCATTATTCTAAAAAAATCATTATGTCTGGGTTATCCAATATCCTGCTTATCACGGGTAGATGCCCTGTTATTATAATTCATTTGCTCCTTCATTACACTGTTAGCCATTTATCAATCAATTTAGTCTCACCATTCCTTAATCTATCTATCTATAATATCATATTATCATCCATATTCAGCTCTTTATTTATAATTTAGTTAGTTATACCTATTTAGCCATAAAATATCATGTCTCACTGCTGTGTCTCCTGGTATGAAATGAATTAAATTAATCTGTATCACCAGAGATGTTGTTCATGTTGTGATAGATTTGGCAAATGGCCAAATAGGTTAGAACTCATGATTTCCCTTGACCTGCATATCTCAGGCATGATTGGATTTTTTTTTTTCATATGTCATAGCATCATCCGGGACGTGAACCCACACCCGTCTGTAACCAACTACTTGCTTGTAAGGCAGGTGTGATGACCCCTAGGCTGTTGAATGAACACACAAATCAGACTGGTATAATGTTTGGTATTGTGTAAGATATATGAAAGAGATCACTTATTCAAAGTTGTTAGTTTGTAATAAATACTTTTTTGTTACAAAGTATTTCATATGAAAAAGCTAATATAATGCTACTAATGGCATACAACCATTGCATTCAAGTTTGCAGCAATTTCTTCTTAAAATCTTTTCATGAAATTAAAAGTATTAGTTTGTTTTTGTGAGTCATAAGGAGGATTCAAGTGTTGTTGACCATTTCTGATTTTTTTTTCGACTATTACTTTTTAAACTGATTTTTAGAAAGTTATAGATATTGATTATAGATTATCTTTTTCACTCAACATTTTATTAGAATGATTGCAATATGCCTTGTCTGTTTTACCCTTTTTGAAATAATCTCAAACCTTTGACTTTCTTTTGAAATAAAAATCAAATGAAATATTTTAAATATTTTTTAGCAAGGACATTATATATATATATAATAATGAAAAAATGTTATATTATTAGAATTATGTTATTTTTACTAATTAAACAAAAATAACAATCCATAATATAAACTTTCTATACATTTTGTTATAAAACTCATGAAGTTGTAGCTGCAGGTCATTATGTATTATGTAACAATGATAATATTTAGGATTAAAATAGGCTAACACACTGGAGAACTTTGAGGAACATAGCTGATGTCTCGGTCAGTTTGTATGCTGGTAAATAAAACATCACAATAAAATACTTTAAAGTATTTGCATGTCAATCATTCATCTGATTTATGATTAATTTTATTTCTACATGTGTACAGACCATTTTCAAATCAAAATGTTAACGTTTTTACTTGTGTAACTAATTAACTTTTACATATTAATTCTTGTATTTAAAACAAGTTTTTTTGAATTGAAAAGCGGGTTTTCCGAATGCACCCGCAACAATATGCATAAATATATACACGTATACTCATTACTGATTACATATATATCCTTGCATACATATTTATGTGCTGATAGATGGTTGCAATATAATGGAGTTTGAAATGGATGTGATGATAAAAAAATGTAAAATCTTTGAAAACGTATACACCTGGGTCTCGTTTTATGCGATAGATGGGTTCCTCAGAAAACACAAGCAAACAAAATCGTGCAAAAATAGACGTAACTTACATTGAAAAAGGGGGGAGGCAGTCTGTGATTTTTCAAAATTCGCGTAAAAGCAAAGCACCAATGTAAAATTACTTTAAAATTCACGCAAAAAAAAATAAGGAAATAAAATATGACTAATAAAAAATTTCAAATTTGAAAAAATTTGATACAAGATAAACTTTTTTTAACTATAATATTTAATTTTATTCAAAATAATATATTTTTATGCATAATTTCCAGTACAGTAATTTACATTTTTTTATACACGTTTTAATTATTATCGCTATTTGTCCAAAAACACGTTCGTTTGCAAACTAGTAAAAAATCAGATTCTTATGTGATTGATGTGATGTATTTGGCTTCTCCTTAAACGAAGTCAAGAATATCTCAGCAATTATTCTCACAAGAGGAAATACAACTAGCGCCCCACCAAGTTCACTCTCATGTTGTGTTAATGGTTTTCTGTTGATGATGACGATGATTTTATTAATTGTTTATGAACTTAGACTTATGATAATAAAAAGACATTTATTCACAACTGCTAGGAAAAATTTAATTAAAACTAACAACTAAAAATTAAATTCTTATTTTTGCCTTTAATTTTCAATTCCGTTTAAAAATCAAATTTCGTTTTACATCACATTAATTTCAAATCGCCTGTAAGTAATTTTTAAATTGTTAATTACAATTAAAAATAAGATTTTAATTGTGCCCACTGCTATTACTGACCTTTTAAAAATAAACTTGTGGACACTAAATGATTTATAATTGATTACGTTCTTTTTTAAAAAGCAAAAACAGAATGTGATTTAAAATGCAAAATTAACACGCACAATGTTTGAACAAATTTACATTATAATCTTGTAAAATTTAATGTGTGTATACATAAAATGTGGAAATCATGATTTTAATTTCATTATTGCATAAAATCTTACTATTATAAAGCACTGAAAATATTGAAATTACTAAGATGAAAGTAGAATTCCAATAATGTGCTATTACTTTTAGTATAATGTAAGTGCGCGAAATTTATTATTTAAAGTAATAGCACATTATCGGAGATCGACTTCCGGTGAAACACGAATCGTGTAACTTCAAAATCGTGTTAAATAAGTCCGCGTAAAAAGAGACCCAGGTGTATATATATTTACACGTATATGCATATGTATTTATTTATTAGTAGCAGTATATATATATGAACACTTACGAGTGTGCACTTTTTAAATTTCAATTTAATAAATATTATCTTTTATTAAAAGTCTAACTGTATACCTCATTAATTTATTTTGGTTTTTATTAAATCTTTTTTTTTTTTAATATATATAATAATTATGTTTAACTATTTTTATATTATTTAAATTCTGACATTAATTTAATCCTACGGAAACTTTTCCAAATTTTGTAAATAGTTCCCTCTACGGTTTTTATCGGAACTATATTTAAAAAGATAATCAATTTTTGTTTTTTTAAATACAAATTATACTCAAACACACGCGTTTAATATTTCTTTTCAAACAGTAGATTTATACACGTAGAACTTTGTCAATTTTTTGTTTATTGAAAATTTAATGTATTTACCACATATAGAAAATATATTTTTTCCCATATAAATATAAAATATATAAATTAATTTTACAAGTTTTGCATTTTATGCCTGTATTTTTTGACAGCAAGAACCTTTCAATAAATACATAAATAATTATTAATCATTTTTATTACGTTGAAAATTACTATATATTTTTTAATCCTAGTTATAAAAATTTAATCTATATCTAAAACTAAAAGTATGCCTTAGTAAAATCTAATTGGTAATCAATGATATATATATATTGAATTGCTGTTATTGTTAATAAGTGATTGATCGAAATACAAAACTTATAAGATGGATTCATAAAATCTGCAGTAAACAAATACAGGATAAACAATAATTAACATTTTGAGACTTATTGAAATATTGATTTAATCAAACTACATAATAGAAATCATTTAAATGTTTTCCTATTGTCTATAACTATATGTTTAAAGTCGATGTTTTTTAATAAAAAATATATAAATATATTTTCTACCTGCACACGTGCATACAAATATATACATACAAACCATCTTGATGTTAAATAATTCATTATTCAGAAAAATATTAAAGTTTTTGCCTTTAGGCTGGTGAAGGTGGTAATTAAAGAATATGGGCTAAATTTGTGGATAATGACTTGATTATCTCTATTGGCAGTTTGTTACGTCTAATCATCCATTAAAGGCAATTCATTTTAGCACCTCATTGTTTAAAGTTGCATCATAAATTTTAATGAATTCTTTAAATTATTTAAATAACAGACTTAATTTTATTTTGAATTTAACATTTAACAGATATGATAATTAATCTCAGCAATTTGAATTTTATTTTTTTAAAGTAATTTTAAAATAAAAAAAATAAATAAAAAAAGGTTATAACATTATATTATAAACATAATAGAGTGTATGAAATCAATTCATCAAATATTTCTATATGCTTTAATACAGCATTTAATATAGAACAAGTCTCATTAATTACATTTTAATAGAATGTATAACAGTCATGCAATAAAGAATGTTATGAATTAAGTGAATTAAGTGATGTATGGCAGTTAGACTTACTCTTATATAAAAGTGATATATGGTGTTGTCAATCCATATCTGAATAAATTGAGTTATATGTTAATTAAAGAAGCAAAATCATAAACATAAAAACACAAAAATTTATTATAATGTAAAGGAATGATTTAAATTTGTTTTTGGAGAACAAACTAAACTAAATTGAAGGGGGTAAGAGTATTACATTCATTTTGTTATCTGAGAGTTGACAGTTATAACATTAAGAAATTTATTTATTTATTTTTTTAAAATTTCACTTATGTAACTTTTGTGTTGAAATTTTTTTAATAGAATATATACATTTGTATAATAACTTTCTCACTAAACTGCCTGAGAATTTTTAAAGTTTACATCTTGAAATTTTCTCTATCTCAATTTTTTTTTCAGTCACCATGATAAGTATACTATGGAAACAACACCTGTTAGATTATGTTGAAAAAAAAAAAGACTTGCTTTCTTTTTTTAAACAAAACCAGATTTCCATGCACATACACACAAATATGTAATCAGATAAAATAAATATTCCATAGTATTTTAATTATTTACATATCTGTTCAATACTAGAATTTTTTTTTTCATTAATAATTAATCTATTAATATTTGCTGCTAAAAATATATTAAAGTAATTAAAATAATTCTTAAATTCAGTCCATAGAGCACCATTTTTTTTCACTTTCTTTTAATTAAACATATATTTTTTACTTCATTTTAACATTTTTATTTTCTACTAAGAAAAGTGATTTTTTACTATATAGTTGATTGTTTAATAATGTCAATTATCTGCAAGGGTATGTATTCAAATCAAAAGATTTTACCATTTACTTTTAATGATTAAATAAAAAAAACAATATATTTATTTTAAATATAGATAATTTAAAAATCCCACTGTTGAAAGATCAAATCCATATACAAAAGTTAATAATAAAACCAACATTATAAAATTTTATATACCACAACTAACTGCATTTTAAAAAAGATAATATGTATGGGCATTTATTATTTATTTATAAAATATGATATAATACAAGTTTTACAGATAAGACAAAAACAGAATTACTTACCTTGTAGACTTTTTTCTGTAAATGAGTTGATAGTAATGATAAGTAAAATTGTGCATTTTTTTTAACAAATGCATCTTTTTTAGCTTAGTTATAGGTTTAATCTACAAAGAAAGGCTATAATTAATGTGTAGCAGTTTTACATGAGTATGTTAATGAACTTCAATGAAAATGTAATATTGCCACAAGAAGGCATATTTAGATAGGTTTATAGCATTTCAGGTTTTGATAAATATTTGGTAAAGGTTTACTATAACGGTCTATGGGTGTTCGCCCTCTATTGTTTAAAATTTAAACTAAATTGTTTGAGAATCTTACCTGTATATTATTATATTACAAATAAATTAAAATTTAATCAAATGTAAAAGATAATAAAAAAAAAAACCTTTTGAATGCTGGATTAATTACACGTCATTAATTAAAAGAATTACTTTTAATTTGCTTGAAAGTTAAGAATTTAAATTGTCTACAACTTAAGTATTTAAAATAACTACATTTATAGCACGTTGCAAAAAGAAAAGAAGACACCCTATGTGTTCAACGGTGCGAATTACACGCACACGTGTACAGTTTTATAGTTGGGAAAAATGTCTGCTACATGCTTAGTATCTGATGGTGAAATTTTGAGTGTTGCTGCTATTCTGGCGGTAGAGAGAGGGAGCATCAAGAAAGTGCTTCTTGACAGAAGTTGCAGACAGGACGGCTGATACACTGGAGGGCCCGATACAGCGGTTCATTTTACCAGGTACGCACATTATTTCAGATGGCTGGGCTGCATACAATAACATCAGCAGTTTCAACAATGGTGTGTATATGCATTCGATTGTCATCCATCAGGACAACTTCGTGCATCCCGAAGACCAAGCTATACACACCCAGAATATTGAAAACATGTGGATGAGAGTAAAGTGTAAGCTGAAATTCCAATCTGGCAATAGCAGAGCTTTGTTTTCATTGTATCTGCATGAATTTTCCCTCTGGAGTAGATACAGCAATACCGCTTTTTTCTCCAACTTCCTAGTGTGTATAGGACATAATTATGTTTAAAAAGATAAATGATTTTATTATCTTTTACATTTGATTAAATTTTAATTTATTTGTAATATAATAACATACACATAAGATTCTCAAACAATTTAGTTTAAATTTTAAACAATAGAGGGCAAACACCCATAGACTGTTATAGTAAACCTTTACCAAATATTTAAATTTTTTCATTTCTCTGTAAACTTTCCATTTGGAAAATATTTATTCTTAGAGTTTATCTCCTTAACTTGCACCCCAGCCAAGGACAGATAGCTTACTCAGTTTTGAAGAAGCTTGCAATAAATTTAAAGCATTATCAATGGAACAAGAGATAGAAGAAGCTATCTTAGATACTCAAAGCAATCCTGCATCCAAGCCTCCATTATTAAAACTACCACCCAGCTTCACGTCAATCAAAGAAAAGATGAGATATTCTCAAAATCTCATCCCAAAGAACTCCCACTCCAACTTCCAAGACAATAGGAACAAAAATGAAGCACCTAGGGAGATCATTGGATTTCAGAAATTTCTAAGCTTAAGACAAAATAATGTTAACTTGGCTTACAAACTTCTTCATTATTTTTCTTAAAAAAACTTCACCTAACATTAATTTTGTGAAAAATGACAATAGTAACATAGAGTCTATACATGTAAATCCTCCTGCTTCCCAAAACCTTTCTGATTTACCAATTATTAAGAAACCTTCCTATGCCAGTGTTGCCCAGATAGGCCTTGGAGAGGCATACATTATGACCTGGTAAACCCCAAAAATCACTATGACATATTTAACTTGATTGAAAATGATTTGGAAGAGAACTTTTCTGTCAAGGCCATTAACCCTAATAATCCCAATCCAAATTAAGAACAATATGATCTTGATTTAATAATAAACAAGTTCAATAACACAATCCCTCCTCAACTTCATAAATCTTTTTCTGAATTTTTATAGTGAAAATACTTCAATCTTGTCAGTCACTAACTCTAGCTATGATTTATTCAAATTCCCTATTAATGAACTTTATAAAGTAATAAGGAAAGAAAAAAATTGTGGAGGTTAACACAAAATCTTTATGCATCCTAATAATTGATATATAATCATTGAATTTAGTAATCTCATGAAGAAAATCTTTTTTCCAAAAAGCTTCAAATATTTAGATGTGAAAATTGTGTGCCATATCAACATGAAACATCCCACAATATTATCAGGTCTAATCAAGAACTGTTACCTGAAATTTAAGGAGCATGATTTACAATTACTTCTCAGACCAAATGGGAAATTTTATAATTTTAGCTATCTATTGATAAAAGGGGCAAATCCACCAATATATAAAAACACCACCTCCTTTGATATCACCCTAAACAAGGACTCCAATCCCACAGATATTCCGACTCTCTATTATGCAGAGACATCTCCTCTTGGTCATCACCTTCCATGGCATTCCTCCACAATGTTTTTATTGCTGACAGAGAAGCTATTGTGCGAGGGATTTCCCAACCAGTCTCTGCTAGCATTAAAATGAGAATGCATCAATGTAAAAAATCCTATGCTGCCGGCCATTGAAACCTATAACCCAAAGGTAGTTCCTACCACTTTTGAAACTGTGAGGGACAAGCTCTCCCCTCAAACTGCTCTAACCAATGAAGTTCTAACTAACATTATACTTACTACAGCTCACTCTACAAATGCACTGAAATGTGTCCTCCTACTCAGTGATTGCCATCTTAGAAAAGGGACCTCAAATACCTCAACCTATCAGGAGAAAGACAAAAAATATGAACAATAATTGCAAAACAACATCTGACAAAATTCCTCCAAAGAAGTAAGCAATCATGATATTAGCTCTTTGCACACTGAGTCTCTGGTTTCCCAAAAATCTGGGAAAAAATTAAAACCTAATTTTCAGAGAAAACAGAGAAATATCTGAACCTTACAAAAAAGGATGTTAGAAAATCTGCACAGTCCCATAATTCAACTAATGATGATACTTTACAACAATTAACTGATGTTGAATATGCTGGTTCCAGAAGGACTTTGATCAATGGCTCACAATGCAAAGCATCAAAGAAAAAAATACAATCCAGCTTTTTTCCTAACTTGAAGAACTCAAGAGTTTAGTGACTGCAAATCCCACTGAAACTTATACAATCCCTTGAATACCCTTACCCTACTTTCTTTTGGGCTCCATTTGACTATAAATTCATGAGGTTGAGAATAACTGAGATTAACATCTGGGGCCTGAATTTTCTACACAGAGTTGATGTGTTGCAGTTTTTCCCCATATCGTGGGTCTTTCTGAGACCAAATTGCACCCATTTTTAAGACCTATCATTTTGAATCACCTTAGGAAACATGGTTACTTTCACCATTCAATCTCTCCTACTCCTGCTGTCAGTATTGTAATTCTGATATCCAACAATATCCCATTTGAATCTTTCAAAATTAATTATATAAACCAACATATGATTATCGTTACCTTATTCCATAGAACCTTTATCCTTAATATAATCTATATGTACTTCTACAAAAATAAATAGCTCATTCATCAATTAATCTAGCACATCAATATCTTATTTGCCTCAAACCCTTACCTGACCATATTCCTGGGAGATTTCAATACTTCTTACCAGGAATTTACCACTAAATATATCCATAATCTAAACATGAATTTCATGTGTGGCGAAGGCTTTTTCCCACCAGATGCCTTTTTCTTTTACACCAGAAGACACACCTCTTTTTTAGACCTTCTCTATTATATGACAGACTTTCATTTCATTATTGATCCATCTCTTCAATCCATTCCTTTCTCAGACCCTCTCACTTTATACCTCAATATTTCCCTGGACATCAATTTATGCTCCATTCCAAATATAAACTCTATCATAAGAATCCTTCTTAAATCTTTTCCTCTGAAGCAATCCTGTCTGAGGCATATATTTATTTCCACAAGATAAAAATTCTTTACCACTGACAGATGCCTGGTTTTGCTTCATCCAAATTTGAATGTCAATCATCTCACATTACACATCATATAACAAAGGATCCTCAAAGCACCTAATAGACCTTGCAATGATTAACAACACCCTCAAAAGTCTCTCACAAAACTCAATTCCTATTGATTCCATCTTAAATCTAAAATCATAGTACAAATGCAAACAGTGTATCCTTGCAGAAAACTATACACCAAAAAATCTACTTGAGTCACTCCCATAATTGGTCCAGAGGCTACATTAGGTGGGCCCTGGGACATAGAGATAAGCAAGCCACTCCATTATCCATCATTGTAGGGGGCAGGCTCTATACTGGATCAAACATCAAGATATTTTTTTTATTTGAAGGATAAGCTCTCCACTTTTCTGCCAGAACTCAGACAAGATACTACAATTGGTTCATCAGCTACAGACCATGCTATAACTGAGAGGGACATTCTGGCAAAATTAGGTTCCATGCCCATTAAAACATATCTGGGTCTGCATGTGATACTCTGCTTACTTCTATTACATTTATCCAAAATCTCCATACCAATCATATAATAATCTAGTCAAACATATCTCTTCTGGTATCCAAGACATTGATGGGCTCTATCCCATAGTGATAGTGCCTTTTCTCAAGTGCAACAACATTCTTTCACAGTAAGCCCATGGTCAAAGTTATTGAATTGAATCATATGGTTCAAGCCAAAATTCTGCCTAATATATCCCAATATCAATTTGTGAAAAAGGGCAAGTCTACTGCAGATGGTATTAATCTTTTTAAAATTTGTCATTGATCATACCAGGAGAGCCAGGCAGTCGAGAACAGTAGTAATCCAACTCTATATAACTGCAACCCTCCATTCCATCCAGCTTAATCTTGGCAAGCATAAAATTCCCTTCAAAATCATCATCATCATCAAATACCTTCTCTATAACTGAGAAATTTTCATCTCACTCAATGGGAAATTATCCCCTCCATTTACTACTACAGCTTCCATACATCAGGGCTCCCCATTCAGCACCCTGTTTTTTATTATCTACCTAAATCGAGGTCTCTTCCTGGCATCAACATACCAATATTAAAAACATCTATATCCCATATCACCTTCATGGATGACTTGTAACATGTTTGTCCTTCCTAATACTCAAAGAATTTTTTGATCAATCTGGCCTGCAATTTAACATGACCAAGTTATATGCCTGGAAATTAGCCTCAGGTAACATCATTGCTTCTCCATTCTCAGCAAAACCTCAAAATTTCTTAGGCTATCCAATTTTTAAATCATCCACTACCATGAAGAGAGCAATTCAAGATAAACTGCTCCAATCCTCACACAAAATTATTTTTACCCTTTCCAAGGTGTATATGTCCATGTTTTCCAAATACTCCCTCATCAATATCCTACTTTTTCCTAAAATATTGTACTTTACTTCTTATTGATTTTAACAAAGCTTGCATTAAAAAGATTCACAGAAAGTGTACCAATCTGATTCAGAGAAAAAAGGCTACAACAATTATCTTGAGAACCAAATTTAATGGTCTTTCCCTTTATTCCATTGATACCTTTCAATTCCAATGTACCTACAATACCATCTATAGAATTTTCTTACAATAACCTAATGCCCTACCTTTTACACAGTCTTCCCTATATAAATCCTTTCCCTCAAGCTCCTTCTGGTTATCATCCCTCATATTCTACATCAAAATGTTTACAACCATTCCTAATAAACACTCCTCACAGAAAATTATTTTCTGGAAAGCCTACCATATTAAAATCCCTGATGTTTCTCATGACCCCACTCTCCTAAAGATTAACAATCATATTCTATTTAAAAAATTCAAATGATGGTTCCTCCAACCCAAATTCTTGATTTTTCTGCTAAAAATCAATCTTAATGCACTTCCTACAAATCATTTTTTTATACAACATTGAGGTTTCTCAAGCATTGATTCAGTTTGCTCTTTGAGTCTCAGAGAGGACAAAACCTCTACTCACCTTCTTTGTCACTACCTCTCCCTTCAATAATACAGAGATTATACAGCCCCCCATTTCAAAAAATAAAAATCCCACTCTTTCAATTCTCATTGGTAGCATTTTTCAGGATACATTCCATGAAATCCACTCAACAATCTTCATCCTTTTCTCACTATGGTTCACCTGATGTAAGATCATCTTTAAATTATCTTCAGAGAGCTCACTAAACTTATTCATTAATAAACTAAAAAAATTGTCAGAGGGACCAAAACTTGAAGCCAAATGACAATCAATTCCCATACCTCCTTAATGTTCCACTACTTTTACACAGTGTGTCTTTTCTTGCATCCAGCAATAACCAATCTCTAATGGGTGTGATTCTACCTGGGATTCATAGTGGCTTTCTGTTTTTTCCCAAATTACTTCTAAAATCTGGCCTATTTTAATGAGGGAAATATCTCATGCAGAGACTGGTGTTGCCTAAGTAACTTCTGTCCTTCCAGAGACAAGGACTTTAGAATTTGTCCTTGTAAATCACAGAAGTTTAGCTCTATGTTCTGTAATCAAACATTTCTCTTTTCCTCTGTAATAGAACATTCAAACCTTGTTTGGGTTTTGGCAGTTGGCAGAGAGTGTAACTCCTGTTTTTCATTGTAAATTACTGTAATCCAAATTTATTGATCTCACCTTCTGATTCTATCATCCTTTTACTTGTATTCACTATTCCATAATAAAATTTCTATATTTTTTTATAAAAAAAATGTAATGAGTGCATACTCAATCCATATTAAAAGATGGAACATTGTATACAGTAATATCCTCATGAAGAACAACACCTAATATATGGAGAAAAAATAAATACATATTTTCTTTCATATTTAACAATAATTTATTGTCATTGGCATATTTATATCTGCTTTAGCTAAGATCATTGTCATAATCATTGCTAATTTATTAGTAATAAATATTGTTGTTGTAAAAGTTCATTAAAATTGTATATTGTTAACGCTTTTGTGATTATTTTATATTGAATTTAATTTTACTGTTTATTTTTCATAAATTTAAGTTAGGTTGTCAAATATTATTTAGATTTTCTCTTATTGCATGTTCCATTTAAATCTTCTGTGATTATTAAGATATCTGATAGTCCAATGGTGAAAGGGTGTCTGAATCTAAAATAACAATGTGGAAAAACAAAACTGCATTTGATAGTTGAGGATAGTCATTTTAAAGAAAAGCCATTTTTGAATTTATATTTACTGGCTTTCAAACATTGGCATTAAAGAATAGCATTAAATATAAATACAGATTGAATGTTATTATTGGGACTTGAATTGAAAATCTTCTTAATGTTTTTTTCCTTTTTCTCTTCACTTTTTAATCAATTAATATTATTGTTATTTTATTCTTATAACGTGATTATACCATATCAATATTCTTTTTCAAAAACTGATACTACATTTTTTAATCCAAACATTTCTCTGGTCTTGTATTTCGTTCTTTCTTACAGTTTTAAGAAACTCAAGTGTATTTATTACTTTGTTATTTTAATACATATATATTAATTACAAACTATATATGATATATAAAAATAAGAATTTGCAAATCTATATTAAACATCATCAAAATTAAATGATAACAGAAACTGTAAGAATAATCTTGTAATATCCAACAGTTTTGGAGTCATTATTGTAATGCATCAATTGTATGCATACACCAACCATTAGCACATAAAATCCTATTTATAAAAAAAAGTTGAATTATTATAAAATTTAGTACAATTTATCTAATATTTAATCTTAACATTGTATATTAGTCCTGTGATACAGCACATATCAGACCTGTTGCACCTTTTCACATCCATGATAAATATGTAACATTGTGATTAGATCAAATAAATCCAAGTAAATCTGATCTCATATAAAAATGTGTTTTTATTTGTGATCTCCGATCTGGTAATAAAATAATTTTTTTTTCCAAAACCAATTTTTTTGCCCAGTTTTTGTTTAAGATTTCATTCTGACAACAGTTTGATTTCAATTGCATTGCATTTTTTTTTGTGTGTGTTTTTTTATCCGATCTGGTAAGAAAACAATTTTATTTCCTAAAAACCATTATTCTATTCGCTCAGTTTTGTTCAAGATTTTATTCTGACAACAGTTTAATTTCAATTGCATTGCATTTTTTCTTCATAGTTATTTTCGATTTTCAATTTCAATATTGGTTAATTCATTTGATTTCAAGTGAGTAAATAACTGTACTTTCCCAAAATATCAAAAGACTTTGGCGTTCAGCAAAATGGCATAATAAGGAACAAACACAAACATCACAGCAACACCTGGATATATATACATATATATTTGGCTGAATTCATTTGCATAATGAATGAAACAAGAAGTAATTAGCTGCCAACATGAATTATTAATAAAAGATTTATATTTTTTTATTTTGTGGGAAAAATTTTTTTTTTGTTTTATTTTTGTTAAAAAATAGATTTATTTATTACTGTTTTTTGACCAAATCCTATTATAGGTGATATACTGCACAATTACAAGGTCATTATGGAGGAAAAATTTGAAATTTTTTTTACTTGAAAGTACCATTTTCTCCCGAATATTTGATCCACTTATAATAAACGTAAATGACCACTTCCATTTTATTCATTGTTTTTTATATTGCATGGTAAATAATGTATGTGTATATTTTATGCTTTTTAAAATAATATTGTAGGCAATTTTTGTAATTTAGCGATTTTAATGGTCAAATTCTTATCTTTAGTATTGTTATAAATTTTATAGTTTTTTGTGTAAATGTCATATATATTTTAGGCAATTTTTGTAATTTAGTAATTTTATGGTCAAATGCATATCTTTAGTATTATTATAAATATTTATTTCACACTGTATTTTAAATTTTTTGCCGTGAAAGTCGAATATATTTTTGTGTGGTATGGATTGCTTAAAACTTGGTCAAATTTTATATGTTTAGTACTGTTATTAATTTATATTCTGTACCGTATTTTATATTTTTTCTGAGAAAGTCATATATATTTCTGTATGGCAAAATAACAAATTTTTATTGTAATTTTAAAATTTGGGATTTTTTTTTGATAAATTACACTCTAAATTGTTCATATTTTTTGTGTGAAAGTAGTGTTTTGTCCATAATGGGATTTGTAATTTTTTTCTTTTATTTTTGCTGAAATTCACATCTTTAGTATCATTATAAATTGTATACTTTTTCATGTAAATGTTGTATGTGTTTTTGGTAAAATATACTTCAAAATTGTTGAAATTTACCAATTTTATGACTTTTTGTTTAATGGTGTCTACTATTAATTGCTTAAAAATTATTTATAGTTTGTAATTTACCGATTAAAATTGGTAGTATATTTTATACTTTTTCATCTAAATTTCGTATATATTTATTGAAAATGCCACTTGTCTTTCATTCTTTTTTTAATTATATATCAGGGAATTTCTTAAAAATTACCCCCATTAATATATAATAAATGTATATTTCTCCTGTGAAAGTCAAATATGTTTCTGGTAAAATATGCTTCAAAATTGTTGGAAATTTACTGATTTTATGGTTTTTTTGATTAATGGTATCTCATATTAATTGCTTAAAATTATTTATAGTGTGTATTAGTCCTGTGACATAGAGCATGTGTATTAGACATGCTGCACCTATTCACATATGTATTCAACCTGCCGATAAGTTTGTAAATCTTTGGGAAAATATAATGTACAAAAGATCCATATACACATTATTTTCATAAAATTTTTACAAAAATATCATGTATAAGATCCACATACATGTTATTTTGGTCAAATCATAAGATTACAAAGTTATCAGTGGGTTTATACATATGTAAATAGGTGCAGCATGTCTAATATGTGCTCTGTGTCACATGACTAATATGTTAGTACTAATTTTTTTAACATAATATATAATAACAACAATGAATTATAGTAAGTCTTTAGAAATTTATTTTTGTTTTCATTTTTCATTTGAAGCAAAAAGACTTTTTCCCCAATAAACTTTTATTATATGTGTATATAAAAAAATTATAGTATAATTTTCAAATAAAAATTATTAAAATCTGTCCATCATGCTAATTTTATAATGAATAAATATTCCAAACAATAGATTAACTGTTTAAATTCAGCCATTTAATAATTATTATTAAATTATCTGAACTATAGTTTTCTGTTTTATTTTACAACACTTATCAGAAATACAATTTTTGAAAATAAATATCATAGATTCCTCTCCTAACAAAACATATAAGATTTACTTATCAATATAACATTATCATTATTAAAATGCATAAATCAATATCAATAAAAATCAAGATATTTAAATAAAATATATATATATTAGTATAATTATTGATGCGAATGCAGTACAAATTTGATAATCATATGTAAACTAATTATGTATACGCTGCAGCCCATTTTCTGAACAATTCTCTGAAAAGTAAATTCTTATAATATATGAAATAAAATATTAAATAACATATATAATTATTTTAAATAATTATATTTGCAATCATTAATAACCACATATAATAAACACACACACACACACACACATATATATATATCCAGTTGATATGGAACACATTTCATTTAAACCACCTTCCAAATTGTTTGATATTTATATATATATATAATGGATTGAAGGTCTGTCATTATTATAAACAATATTAAAACTCTGCAAAAGAAAATAAAAAATAAAATTTAATTAAATAAGCCAAGTATACTTTCAATGTATTAGTGGCATAGTCATGGTTATCAAACAAACAAAAAAATGCCCCAGTGTTTACTGCTAAAAATTAAAAGAAAACATACTTTTTCCTTATTTGAATGCTATTGGTTCTCTGATTCATCACATTTTCATTTTGTGTGATAATCATAAACTCCTTCATAATTCAATTTTTTAGCATTTATTTCCTCACAAATTATTTCAACAATACCAAAATCAAAAACATGTCCATATTTTTTTTTTATGATAAAAAAATGCTAATGAATTTGTTATTCAGATGTTCATCAAAAGTTTGAATGCCAGAATCATTCTTGGGTTTTAGCTTTTTTGTACATAAGTGAACATTTGTGTTATTCTTGCCCTTAAATTTGCTTTTGTTTTATCATATTATAAATATGGGCAATTCAATTGGATGTACCCATTGCATGTACATGCATGACATTAGACAGAATTATTAATCAGCCTATTCAAATTAATTAGTTCCTAAGTCCATCATTGAACTTATCTGCATATATGTTTCTAATTTTGTTTCCAAACTCAGTACATAAAATAGTACCATCCATGTTTTATTTTTATCATTTTTAACTTTCCCATTTCCATGCATAACATTTCCATTAAATGCTCAACATATCTATGTAGATCACTCACTTTAAAACCAGATTTTATCATATTGCAAATATAAATTGTCAAATTCTCAATATTGTTAGACTCAAACTTACATAAATAGTTGTTTCAATGCAAAAATTCTCTCAAACTCATAAATTTATGTGACATTGGTACTTGAGAGCTCATACTGACACACCCTCTAATATTAAATGACTTAACAGTCATTTATAATACAATAAATTAAAGCTCCACTTAATTTTTAAATCTAAGTAGCAAATTTCCTTATATTTTTCAGGCTTTATAGTCCAATTTAATTATGATAACATATTTAATTAATCAAATATATAATCAAAAATAGCATGTGGTACACACACAAAAATGCACATACACAGTTTTTATATTGATGTGAGATTAGAATGATATCCTCTTTGGATGCTAACACTAACCTGAAAACAACTGCAGTAATAGACAAACCTGTGGACCATATTCTGACATTTCATGTTCCATACCTCTAAATGCAGCTATGATATCACTATCAATCCTTATTAAGACATCATGAACAAATTCCTGCTCAAATTTATTTACATTTTTATTAAACAATAATTCAATTTTAAGAATTTTTTTTCCATTTACAAACCCATATAATTCCATATCTAATGAAGCCATTCTATATTCATTTGAGATAATAATATTCTTAATAATATCTACAAACTCAAATGAAGATTTAATTATTAACTGCATAAAATCTAATTCTTCTTTTAACATTTGTGCCACATATTTCGATGCTTCATAATAATATGCACCACCAAAGATAAATGTAACCCTTTCTTATGAATTTTAATATTAGCAAAAAATCCTGGTAAAATATTTTTTATGAACACATTTTATGAAATTATTCTTGTTAGGTCTAATATTATAATTTTCTGCTGAATTGCCCAATTGAGAAAATCTAAAGAAAAAAAATTGTGCAAACATTTTCTATTCAGATAGACTATTATCAAATAAAACAAAATGAAGTTATATCCTCATTTATCTAGGTGATTCACTTTTTATTAATTATTTTTTTAAAAAGATTTAACTCACTTCAATGAAGATGAATTGTCCACTCTTTTCAAACCAGCTTGTAGAACTCTGGATACTTATCAAGTAACTTATCTTTTTATTTCTCATAAGTGACTTTCAATTCAGCTACTATTAGGATCAAATACTCCTCCTCCCTGTAGCTTGGTCCATAATTAAACATAAACATGTGACTGAATGCCATATTAAATTGAAAAGATTAACAAAATTATTATCCACTGAAATGTTTAAGCCTTTTTGTTTGACCATCAAAACTTCACATTTGTTGTATAAATATTTCTTTAATTCATTTTCCAGCTTATTGCATCTATTTATATATTTTTAATTTTATTATTATTCTCTGCTGTAGTATTTTGATATATGTAAATAAAATATTACATCCATTATAGAATAAATATTGTAATAAAAATGTATTATAATGGTTATAATATATATTATAAATATCTATAATAAACTACAGACATATTTTCTGTTAATTTCTTAACGTTCTTCAATTAAAAGCCATTTAAATTCAAATTTAGCTGAAGTAAACAATATTGTCTCATATTTTAAGATTTATGAATTTTAATATCCCATTGAATTAGGGATATTCTAGTTTTATTTATCAATATGCTCGTGCTAATTTTTTAAAAAATGTAAATGGAGATTTATATATTATTTCATTTTGTGTAATGTTAATAGATAGGTAAATAAAAAAAAAATATATATTTTAACTTTATATCTTTCAGATTCATTAGAAAACCTTTTTGCTTATTTTCAAAAAACATGATAGTAATAAAATCAAAATTTTTTAAATCAGTTTCAGCAGGATAGCCTTTATTGATTTTCTAATTTAAAAATCTAAGAGGTTAGTATGTTATGGATAGTTATCGTAGATCTAAGGCATCCTCTACTGGATAGGAAAACACTCAGAGAATATTAATTTGCTTCTGCTTTAGTTTTTATGAAATGTTTTTTGAATAAAAGAAGTATGATTTTTTGCTGACTTTCAATTCTTTATTTTTTATTTTTAGAAATAGAAATCAAAAAAATTGACCATAATATAAATTTTACATCATTATCTGTCAGAATTTTGATAGATTTATCATAAGTCTATCTTCATTTATTCACATAAAAAAATAAAATAAAAAAAAACTTAAAAAAAGTAATTCGTTTATTTTCTGAAAGATTGTTTAAAATTAATTTAGTTGATATTTATGGTATACAAGTCAGGTTTTAAATACTGTATTTAAAAAGGTAAAATATGATTTTTTTTAGAATACTATTAATTTATAAAATTAAATTAAAAAGAAATCAATCCTAATTTATTGAGTTTTGGTATAAATAAATATTTTATACATAAGGAAAGGTTGAGATGTTAAAAAGTCTCACTAGGTGGAATAAAAACAAATGTCATATTTCATAAGGAAAAAAGTAATATTGTGTATTAAATTTTATATAAATGCAAGGCTTTGTACATAGATAAATCCCAAATGTTGTCTTGAGAAAATTTTCAAAAAGCATCAATTGTTATATAAATGTACGAATAATAATAATAATAATGATATATTAATCGCATCTATTGCATTTGATTATAAAAAAAACTTGAGTTTACCTTCAATTTCGATCTGGAAAATATAAATATTAGTCATGGAAAAAGAAATCATAATAAAAGAAAAATTTAAAAAACAATTTTTTGTAAATAGAAATAAGATATTTATAATTAACAGACAATATGCTAACATTATAATTAATAAATCTTGAGGTATGACAAAATAATGTTTATTTCCATTAAATGTGAATTTAATTAATTTTCTCTTGAAGAAGATTAAAAAATTAACTAGAAGTATTTCTATGGTATATTGTAGATATTTATAAAATATATTTTCACTGTTATAATTTATTATTTTAATTACAATAATTATTTCTTAATATATATTTTATTTTATTGACATTCATTCTAATTTAATAGATTTCAGTGGCTTTAAGAAGCCTTGGATATATATGAATAAGTAATAATATTCTTGATGTTGAAATGAACTAAAAAGACCACTTTGACAAATAAATCAATTGTTTAATTTATTTATGATTCTGAGAAAAAAAAATTATTGTTACCACAAAATAAAGAAAACAGTATTTTATATATATAAAAAAAACATAGGTGTTGTTTTAATATACATTTACATTATAAAAATATTTTTATAATATTTTATTCCTAAAAAAATATTTTTGTCTTTTAAGCAAAAGAGTGTAAATATATTATTTTGATGAATGAAAGATAAATAGCAGCAATTTTATTACATTTTGAATGTTTATTTTTTATTAAAAAAGGCAAAATACTTAGCTTAAATCCTTGTGTTTATCAATCTGGAGATTCCTTAATATGTAGTTGTAAATATTGAAGAACACATTAACTTGAAAAGTATGCAGATTTGTTGCTATATTATTTCCATGCTGGTCAAAGTTTGAGAATGCACACAAATGCATACATCTAATATTTTCTATGTTTACCCATATTCTGCTCTATATTGCAATCACAAACTGTTAAAACTAATGTTCAGGTAATATAAAAGTTAAATGTGAGTTAAAGAGCATCAGCGTTTGTCATGTGAACTTTTCACCAGAATACATTATACATGCTATATCCTGTGAGGGTGACTTATAATTGTACCCACACTAACCTTTAACTACTTGTGATGTTAGATTATGCCCAGTATAGATTTATATTTGCATGTCACAAATAAGAATAGAACAATGACATAAACTATAATAAGCCAACTATAGTAATGATCAAAGATTAAGTACTTTGTCAAGTAACTTAGTATAAAAATAAGGTAATAATGCATACATAATTTTTTAAATCGATTATCATGATACTACCTAGACAACAATAGAGAAATGCAGCAATTAAAGAGGGAATGAAAGATTTTGGGTACGAACCAATGCAAACCATGCTGATTATAAAAAAACAATGCAGTTTTAACCCTTCTTTAAAATTATATATTTGGATAGGAGATAAACATCTTTTAAACAAAAGGTTTCAACACACCATGCAAGAGGATACCTTTGTTCAAATATATTCATGTCCTTAATGCAATTTAACATGAGACTAGAAGAAGAAAAATGACTTTTAATATAAATGGAGTGAGGAAATTAATTTGAGCAACAGGATAAATTTCTAGAAAAGTGTTTTAAACTTCCAAAAGAAAAGGAGAGAAATTAAAGCAAAATGTCTCATTAAATATGAATCCAGAAAAAGAAGTATATACATAGTCAGCATTGCAAATGATAAAATAATTCTATTTTATTGTGTATACATTTTCTTTCTTTTTTTTAAACTGCAAACTGCAATTAATTTAAAATGTATATATACTGAATTAATAGAATGTATTCTGGCTAAAGGAGTTGATTGTCATCGGTTGAATCATTGATCTTCTAACTATAAGAGTTTAATACCTGTAGTGTCTACTTTTAAAATGCCTAATACACTATATTTTGTACAGTATGGAATGCTTGTGCAAGGATTGGATGAAAACAGCAAACGGCCAGTGCAGAGTTGTTCAGAATGCACAAGCAATGAGTGATATATATTTGCATGGAGAGAAGTTGCTCAAAATGTATGAACTGTAATTTATGAAGGACTATGTTGACTCACAAGATCTGATTTAATCAATTCAATGAAATTATGTTTTGTTACATGTTATGATTTTTTATTTTTAAACACCTATGTATGTACTGTTATTTTTTAATATTGTTATTTCATTCTTATCACTATGTAAAAAACTCCAATTCAATGTTTTGGAACAGTTCATTTTATAAGAGCATGTGAAGAGAAGGAAGGGAAGGTTAAGTTTAGTTAAAATCTTTTTTTAAATAAAATTTAGGTCTAATCTTCTTTATTAGCACTTTACTTTCACTCATTATCATTATCTGGGACTGTAGGTAAGAATTTTGCTTATAGCATATTAATTTCACACACTTTGACAGAGCAAAGTTTGTTATCTGTTTTGTTTGTTAACTAACAGTTGTTATTTAGATCTTAATTGGTATTAACAATTAATCCTCTAAATGAATCTACTTTCCTGTCATGTTGGGAATTACATTTGACTTAGTAAAGGAAGGAGACATTCAGGCAAATCAATCTGCAACAAATGGAATTGAACTGACCCAAATTGCATCTAGATTTAATTAATGAGTATATCTATAGGAAGTGGGTGCAATCATAGGTTATGTGCTTTATCATATATGGTCTCCAACATTTTACCCAAAGAGTCCACATCCAACTGTAGTCAAATGTGACCATCTTTTCCAAATGATATTGTCCAGACCGTTACATCTGACACAGCCAATCATAGAGCATTGAATCATCTGGCATCCATGGGCATGAATTCAGATGGTTGTTATAGCATACCTGGTAAAATCAATATAATGATCAGTTGCAATTTTAAAACATAAATAATTGGGAATCTGATCACATACATAAACCATACTTTTCATTACAATTCATATTATGATTAATTAAATCAAATCACAAAAATCCATAGGTTTTAATATTACTTCTAAAATTAGTACATTATTAAAAAGTTAAACCTATATATTAGAGAAGGAAAAATAGGTCTGACACTTTAATGGAAATATCAAATTATAACATAAAAAGGGAAAATTATGAAATGGCAATAAATATGAGATATAGTATACACATCTATTATTGTAACATGTTTCGACAAATAGTTTTGTATTAAAATTATTCATAAAGATAAATTAACATGTAAAAATATTTGTACATAAAGTTGATGCAAGTTTTAAGAAGTGGGTGTCATAAATGGATCATGTTGTATGTCATTTTAACTACCTAAAATGAGAATGGTTTGTGGGTGCAAATCTTACATCATTTTAAAGAGTAAATGATAGTTAAATGAAAAATAACTTTTTAAATAAAGACAACATAAATTAATTTCAATCAAAGGTACTTTGGTATTAGAGCTGCGATGTAGAGTAGGGGAGATATGAGGTTTTTTCAAACCCCATAAATGTGTAATGTTATGATGACAACAAATTGAAAGAAAATAACATCAGCAAGTATATGTGAAAGTGTGTTTTTTTATCAATGTGATCTTTTTTTTCATAATACTTTGATATTTTCAGTCTCATAATTAGTATGTATTCTTTTTTTTTTGTGATTTTTGTTCCATTTTAATATGTATTTTTTTTGTGGATTTTGTTCTGTTTTTTTTTTTTGTTTTAATTTTTTTATAAAAAAAATATGTTTATTAGCATTTCTGTTGAAAATCCCGGCATACTTTGCGATCACATTTTACATTTTCAGAGGAAAAAATTTTAATACAGATATTCATTTTCTGTGATAATATTATTTTTTTTGTCTCAAGATGACAATTCCTGTTACATATTGCATGGTAAATATTGCGTGAGTATACTTAATGTGTTTTTGTAAATATTATTTAAAAAGAAAAATCATTTACTGTTTGTTTAGTAACAATTTTTTTTGTGTAATGATGTTATTTCATTAAGATCCCAAATCACATTTTTTTTTTAAATGTCGTTCTTAAAAGTTGTTACTGTGGAAGTTGTACGTATAGTTAATATCTTTTTATAAATATTATTTAAAAACTAAAAGCATTTACTGTTAGTGCATAATTAAACTAGCAATTTTTTTGTGTAATGCTGCCATTTTATTAAAATTGCAAATCACATTTTTTTTTTTTTTGCTTTCAAATGGCATCTTTCATTAAGATCACAAATCACACTTTTTTTTTTTTCAAATGGCATTCTTCATTAAGATCTCAAATCATATTTTTATTTATTTCAAATGTTTTTAAAAGTTGTTAGTGTCTAAGTCATACACATTTGAATATCTTGTTTAAAATTATATTATATTTTTACTCTTATTTATTTTTAGATCTGCAACACAAAGCATGTATTAGATCTGCTGCACCTGTTAACATTTGTATCAACCTCCCGATAACTTTTTAAATCTTGCCAAAATACCATGTACAAGATCCATGTACATGTTATTTTGGTTAGATCCCAAGATTACAAAGTCATCAGTGGATTGATACAAATGAGAACAGGCACAGTAAATCCAATATATGCTTCATGGCACAGCTCTAATACCAAAGTACCCAATCAAATTGTTTAAATCTTAAACAATAACCATAAACAGACTTTTGAAAACAATGTAATATTTTTCTATAATTAAATAAAAAAACTACTTAATTAAATTATATACTGTGGAAAATTATACATATAATATAAAAATGTAAAAAAGTAATTAAAGTAATTATGTTTTAAAAAAAAATATCATGCCAATAAAGAAAGAGCATGAACTTTGAACTATGAAAAATATATTTTGTAATAAACAACAGAAAAAATACTATAAAAAGAATATAGAAAAAAAGAACAGATCCGAATATAATCAAAGTATTATTAAAATTATTTCGATGAAGAAAAAAAAGAAGAAAATATTGAGCTAGAAGATAATGAATTTGACTTGTTAATAGCAGTTTGTATTATTTATATTTTATAACAAAGCAAAGTAGCAAAAAAACCAACTTTAAGTGCTCAATATATTCAGCTACAAGAAGAATTTTATTACTGTAGTAATTTGGGATAAACTATGCTAGATATCTTTCAAAAGTATATCAAGCAATACCATTATTTCATGGTTGCTCAAAGATAAAAAGATACCAAGATTTTTAATTCTGAAAATAATACCTTATCAAAAGTAACCTATTGGTTATTGCTTGAGTCATGTTGTCAATGTCTGAATGTTTACTTTGACTATAAGAAAATTAGAAATAAAATTGCCTTAATAATTTAATCTGTAGAAGTAACCATAATCATGAGCATACAATGAAGAACATTTGGAAACTATTGGCTACTTAGAATAAAATATTATTTAGTAACAACTGAACATGAAGATTAATCCTACTTGAAATCAGTATAAATAAAAATATAACACTTTGAAATTATTAACACATTTTTTGACAGCCAGAGAGTATATACTTTGTTAATGTATACAAAACTGTAAGCTTATCTTTTATACATATATAACATGCGATAAAATTGACATGTACTCTCTCTTGGCAATAACTGTTTTAAAACCATAGGTAATCCACCTAAAAGCTTTATTCTTTAATTAATCTAAGAATTATTGATCATATCTAAATTAAAGTTTTAATTTATTATTAGCTGTTTATTGACTTGTACAAAACCAATTTAATTTTCAAAGCACTTTATTAAACTTTCAAACAAAAGATTACAACGACAATAAAATGTACATCAAAATTTTACATATATTACAATAATAATAATAATAATAATAATAATAATAATAATAATAATAATAATAATAATAATAATAATAATAATAATAATAATAATAATAATAATAATAATAATAATAATAATAATAATAATAATAATAATAATAATAATAATAATAATAATAATAATAATAATAATAATAATAATAATAATAATAATAATAATAATAATAAATTAAGTTACAAAGATGAGAAACTGTTACATTCATAATTGTTATAAGTTTACACAATTTTGTTATTTAGCAATAATAAAAAAATATATTTTATGGTTACAAAGATGAAAAAAGTTACATTCATAATTATTACAACCCTCAGATCTCCAAGCCATCTCATATTGCTGACCCACCTGATCACACACATGTTGAAAAGATAAATAATCACCAATGTATAAAAAAAATATATATATATATATATATATATATATATATATATATATATATATATATTCCATGCTAAACCAGCACTCATCAGTTGGTCCAGATTACTATCTCCACACATATATACAATCAAGGCTCATCTTTATATTAAGATAGCCAAACTTCATACTTTAATGGACAAGCTTCAAACTACTCCAACTCACAACTTTTCAGACTTCCATTTCATTGAAAATCTGATGATGGAATGTTCAAAGCCCTCATCAATGCCAAGGTTGCATATATTGGTGATTATTTATTTTTTCAACATGTGTGTGATCAGGTGGATCAGCAATATGAGATGGCTTGGAGAGCTGAGGATTGTGTGAAAGTCTGAGTTCGAATCTCTTATATATTACATATATATCTGTATGTGCAGGTGTAAGCCTGTACAGTGTAATAATTTACATATTGATACAAAGTGCATTAAAGGTCTGCCCATCCTCACATGTATGTAAAATGGATTATTCTCCTGTACATGAGGGATCAGAATGACTAACGTCAACATGGGTAGGATGACAATCTTGGCACTAATGATGGCTTTGAACATTCCATCATCAGATTTTCAATGAAATGGAAGGCTGAAAAGTTGTGAGTTGGAGTAGTTTGAAGCCTGCCCATTAAAATATGAAGATTGGCTATCTTAATATAAAGCTGAGCACTTGTATATGTGTGGAGATGGTAATCTGGACCAACTGATGAGTGCTGGTTTAGCACGAAATATGTATATTGGTGATTATTTATCTTTTCAACATGTCTGTGATCAGGTGGGTCAGCAATGTGAGATGGTTTGGAGAGCTGAGGGTTGTGTGAAAGTCTGAGTTTGAATCCCTTATATATTACATATATATCTGTATGTGCAGGTGTAAGCCTTACAGTGTATTAATTCATAATTATTATATATTTATACAATTTGGTTATTTAGCTACAATAAAATAAAGCGATTCATTTAAAAAGATGAAAAAATTACATTGATAATTGTTATATGTTTAACATAAGTTAAATGTTACAGTAATATGTACAAATCAATTACAATGAAGAATGACAACAACAACAAAAAAACCCATAAACAATAATATGTATATATAATCGTTCTAATTTTTCCTGCTCTTTTGTCATTCAGTGAGAAGTGTATTGAACTGAGGCCTCATATCGGAAGTTATTTTCCTAAATCTTGCTTTGATTGTTTTTAATTAATTCCAAAATGTATTAGGGTGCCTCCTAGGATTATTATTATACATAAAAATGCATCTAGTGTACCACCATGCATATAGAATGAAGGCGCATGCTTTAATATTTGCATAAACATTCAACGTGAAGACAGTAAAGAGAATCATTATATTAAAGTTGGATTTATTGAAAAACCCAGGAATTGCAGATCTTATATTATGAAAACAAAGACTTTCAAAAATATGTGAGCCTGTGTTAAACCATTTATATGACATAGATTACAGTGATTATCCACATTCATACAATGTCTTTTATGCCTATAGAAATACAATGTTGAAATAGACTCAAGGTTTACTTGTATTAAAATAATAGAAATAAATATATTTGAGTTTTTTAAAACTGAAGAAAAAAAAAATAAGAGATCAGAAAAATGTTTGGAATAAAAAATGTAATATCAGTTTTTGAAAAAGAATATTGAGATGGTATAGCCACTTTATAAGGATAATATAATAATAATATTAATTGGTTAAGAAGTAAACAGAAAAAAAAAGAAACATTAAGAAGTTTTTCAATTCAATTCTCAATAATAATTTTTAATCTGTATTCATATTTATTACTATTATTTAATAACAATGTTTAAAAGACAATAAATATAAATTAAAAATAGATGTTCCATGAGATGACTATTTTCAGCTATCATATGCAGCTTTTTTTTTTCACATTGTTATTTTAGATGCAGTTATACTTTCACGGTTGAAATACCAGATATCTTAGTAATCGTGGAAGATTTAAATGTAACATGCAATACGACAAAATTCGTCAAGCTGTTGTTAGCCAAGAGGTCATCGCAGCCACCTTTCAAGCAAGTAGTTGGTTGCAGATGGTTGTGGGTTCACGTCCTGGCCGATGCTATGACATATGGAAAAAAATATACGACAAAATTTAAATAATATTTGGCAACCTATCTTAAATTTATAAAAAATAAACAGTAAAATTAAATTGAATATAAAATAAAGCATTACTAATAAATTAGCAATGATTATTGAAGTGGTCAGATAGCTAAAGTAGATATATATGCCAATGCCAATAAATTATTGTTGAATATGAAAGAAAATAAGTATTTAGGTGTTGTTCTTCATGAGGATATTGCTCTATACGATGTTCCACATTTTAATATGGGTTAGGCATCCACTCATTACATTTTCATTGAAGCTCATGAACATACTCATTTGAAACTGCTATACATTAATTATAACCCTTCTTAGTAGATGAAAACTATAACTAAGCTCAAGAAAGACGCATTTGTTTGTAGCAAAAAAAAAAAACAGTAATTTTGCTTACCATTATTATCAAATCGTGTACAGAAAAAAGGCTACAACGTAAATAATTTTGGTTTTGTGTTATCTTTAAAACTTGTACTATATTTATTATATTTTATAAATGCAACATACCCTATCGTTTTTAAAATGTAATTTCGTGTTGTATATAAAAGTTTATAATGTTGGTTTTACTATTTAACTTTTATTTTTAACTTTTGTATATAGATTTGATTCTTCAACAGTGAGATTTTAAAACTATCTATAATATTTAAAATACATTTATTGTTTTTTTTATTTAATCATTAAAAGTAAATGATAAAATCTTTTGATTTGAATACATAACCTTGCAGATTAATTGACATTATTAAACAGTCAACTATATAGTAAAAATCACTTTTCTTGGTAAAAAATGAAAAAAATAATACATCATTTGAACTGTTAAAATGACGTAAAAATTTATGTTTAAAAGGAAATGGAAAAAATTGATTTTCTATGAAATGAATTTAATAATTATTTTAATTACTTTAATATAATATTTTTTTAGTAACAAATATTAATAGATTAATTATTGACAAAAAGTTAATATGCATAACAATAATTTATGTAATGTGTATCAATAGAGGTGTATGCAGGTAGCCACACATTAATGAATCTACTACTGAAATGATATATATATATATTAGAATATTTATCTGTTTATATATTTATGTATACGTGCGTGTGATCAGTTATAGATAGTTAAAACTGGTTATGTTTAAAAAGAGAAGCATGATCTAATAGGTGTTGTTTCCATTGTATGTTTATCATGCTTACTTAGAGAAAATTGATGAAGAGAAAAATTTCAAAAGATAAACAAAGTCATTATATAAATACTGTATATATATTTTATATAAAAATTTAAACACATAAGTTACTTAAGTAAAATTAAAAAAAAAAATCTTAATGATATAACTATCAAGTCTCAGTCAACAAAATAATTGCATTATTTCTGCCCCCCCCCCATCACTTTAGTTTAGTTTGTTTTGCAAAAACATATTTATATCATTTCTTTATATTATAATAAATTTTTGTGCTTTCATGTTTATGTTTTATTGCTTCTTTAATTAGCATACAAATAAATTTATTCCGATATGAATTGACAACACATACATCATTTTTATACAAGATTCACTATGTTAAGTCTAACTACCATGCATCAATTAATTCATAACATTATTTATTTCATGACTGTTATATATTCTATTAAAAATTAATCAATAAGATTTATTCTATATTAAATGCTGTATTAAGCGTATAGAAATATTTACTGAATTGATTTCATAAAGTCCATTATATTTATAATATAATGTTATAACTTTTTTTTTCTTTCAAATTACTGAGCTTAATTATCATATTTGTTATGTGTAATATTCAAGATAAAATTAAGTCTACAGAATTCATTAAAATTTATGATACAGCTTTAAATAATGAGGTGCTAAAACGAATTGCCTTTAATAGATGATTAGACATAACAAACTGCCAATAGAGATAATCAAGTCATTATCCACAAATTTAGCCCATATTCTTTAATTACCACCTTCACCAGCCTAAAGGCAAAAATTTTAATATATTTTTGAATGATGAATTATTTAACATCAAGATGGTTTGTATCTAAATGTTACTTCAAGGAAATTTTATAAAATAATTTTATAAGATAAAAAAAGCATCAAAAAATTACTGACACTTTAAAGGCATCCTTTATATGTAATTAAGGTGTAATTTTTTATAAAAATTATTGTTAAAGTTATTACATTTTGTTACACAATGAAAAAGCATGAAAGTTACTGTAAGCCTGCTGGAACAATTAGTTATTCATACTTGAATATGTATGTTTGGGAAGTTGAAGAGCTTCCAGGTGTTTTCTATAAGAAATTTTGAGGCAAAGACGTTATCCCTATTTTAGATTTTCTTCATAGTCTCTGAAAATCATGAAATTCAGAAAAACAGAGCAAACTCCATTTTGAATCAGTTATTGAAGGTCTTAATGCCATTAGTTGTTATCAATTAATTATCTGGAATTATTTAAGATTTTTTTATTATTAATATGAGTTTATTTTAAATTAAGTAGATGCATATAATATTTTTAAAAGAATCTGTTATTATTTTCATTCAACAATATATATACATCATTAAAAACCAATTCATGGACAATCCCAATATCAATAGTAAAATAATAACAATATTTGTTGCCTAGGCAACCTTTTCTTAAGAATAAAGTCAGAAACCCACCTTTATTAATGGTTCAGTATATTTATATAGACACTAAAGATTGCAACTTGACCACAGAGATTAAATTATTGATACAAAGGAGTTAAATAAACCTCTTTAACAGGCAAATATAATATGTTCTGAATGCAGACCAGTAAGTAGCCAATTATAACATTACAAATGCAATTATAATTTTCAAATATGCACCTAAAATATTACAGTAATAATAAGTGCAATAATTCTCAAAGCTAAATGAGTTTGTAAGTAATCATTAAAAATCAGTTAACCCTCATAGAATCCCAATATCAATAGTAATCAACATTATATATATGTATATACTGTAACAGTCTAAGTTTTTCACCAGAAGAGAGAAAATGCATCTCACTATGGTTGGACCTAGAATCTTCTGGTAGGATGCTGTGAATGAAGTGATGAAATACCTAACTTATGATCATATCTACCTTCAATGCATTAGCTCTAAGTTTACACATTAAATGTATATACAATTTGGGCTAGTTTATCTATACCTCACCTCTCTTTTGGATTTCATTATGCCTTAGTGTTCAAACTCACAGAGAATTCTGCCTTCACTTTTCCTTAGGGGTAAATTTACACTAGATAGCAACTACTACACCTCTATACAGGTTCCAATTGATTTAAAGATCCATCCAAAATCATATTACTATATTATTATTTAAGAATAAAAGGTGTGTGTGGGTACATATCCAGTTATAAAGTGATGATAAACTTTGTATCCCATCCCACTCTTTTAGTTGTGTATATATATTTTACCTATATATTTGAGATGCATGCCTAAAATGTATTAAGTTTAACTTCACAATTTTTTTATTATTTATTATTATTAATTCTTTTTTATTAAAATTAAAGTATATTAGGTGCAGCTCAGATATATATATATATAAATATATAAAATATATATATATATATATATATATATATATATATATATATATATGATGGAGCAAATACTACCAAAATATTAACTTTATAAATATTTTTTTATATGTAGTTTGTAAAAAACTTTTTCTTTTAAATTATTTATTTTAAAAAATGTATTTTTTCTTTAAAAATCCAAGATGGAGAATGCAACCATTATGGGTCCAAAAATAATTAAAGGGGTGGAAATTTAACATTGTTTCAGTTTTGGGAAAGAATTTCTAATTAAAGTTTACTAAAAGCAGAAAGGGAAATCAGATTAAGAGTTTGTACTTTTGTTATTAACATTTTTGTCAAATCTATTTCCGATCTGGAAATAGATTTGAATATATTTTTGGACAGTTATTTAATACTTGCATCTTCAAAAACAATAGGCAAATGAAATGTCAAAATTCCTATTAGATCTTGGTCAAGATTGAAATTATAAAGGAGATATTAAAAGCATTTCTCACATACCTGAGAGCAATATAAAAAGGGCTAATTCTTGACCACCATAGGAGAACTAGATTGGAGAAATTAGCTATCATCAACCTATTCTGCACTACTCTGATTCCTGGTATGCTGAATGAGGAGTAAAGCTAATCATCTTTTCTGGCTCTTGCCAGTCTTTCTCTCACCACTAATAACCAATTTGATGATGGCCTAAAATGATGGAAGGTTTGAACTAACAATGTGGGAGTGCCTAATGGAAACTTGCTGCTGCATTGGAACTTACTTGGATTCTGTTAAATTGCTATGCATAACCAAACTGTGAAAATGGACTCTTAAATATGTGCAAGGTAATTAACTTCTGAACTGCCATGTGAAATTTAAATCTAATTTGTTCCACTAATCTCAACCTCTACTATCCAGATTTCTTTTATAAATTATTTAATTAAGTATTCTCTTAAATGTAAATGTAAATTTGCTCTCATACTAATTTTCTTTTTGTATTCAAGTCTATCATATGCTCTTATTTTCTTAATTTTGGTACGGTTCTTTTTTAATATTAAATTATGATATATTTTATTATTTAAGCTGCCAATCTAAAACAATCTTGTGAGCTTAACATATAAAGTTCTCTTTTCCCTATCTACTCAGACCTCCATGGATTGAGGTTATTACCCCCCCCCCTCTTAGTTAGATCTGAATGCATTTTTAATTAATACACTCATCAGATTGTTTTTCCAGAATTGACCTATTTTCATGTTTTTTTTAAATATATATATATATATAAGTATTATTTATTTAACTTCTCTTAGAATAAAGCAATTCTACCCAGGGTAATTTTTAATCATTGAAAAATTAATGCTATCCAATGTTTTTACTGTTATTTCATTCTTAAAAAGATGATTTCTGAGTTTATTTTTTATCTATTATCCATTTTACTATGCGATACTCTTAAGATTTCAAATACTTGGAAATTTTCAAGTCATAAAATCCACAAGGGGGGATTTAATTATATTAAGTAGCAGGAAAAAAGGGGGTAATTTTAAAATCTCTTTTGTATAAATTAAGCCTTTTCCATATTTATATTACGTAGCATAGTGTGACTTACCTTAATTATAGCATTGGAATGAGGATCATGTGTTTTAAAGTAGTAAATGCTATGTCAAGCCATTAGGGACATATTTTCCATGCTGTGTTGCTGAAATATGGCTCATTTTATTAAATGTTACATGCTTCTATTCTGGGGGTTGTGATGAGTTTGGACCCATAGACTTTCTTCATGCCTTGTTCTGTGGATAGTTGGTTCCCAGGACCATTTAATGTATAAAAAGGTCTCTAAGTGTCAGTGATTCTCATATGCCTATGTGGCACTGGACTTCATCTTATTTTATCTAAGCACTGCCCTAGAAAAAGGACTCTTAGATCTTTCATTTTCTTCATCCAGAAGCATGATCTCACTTCAGATTCTCTGCCTTTGTAACAGCACTGTCATTCCTCTGTTATTACTAATTTATTTGCTTAATGACCTCATTTTGATGCTTTAATAATGAGATTGCACTCTGTTCATATATATAGATTTCCAATAGTATTTATTAGTTTAATTAATAATGTTATTTTAGTTTATTTTCAAAATCCCACCATCATAATCTATTCCTTTTACTTAAGAGTATACATACCTGGGAAAAACAAAGTGTTCTCTCTTTTTCAAATCTGAACTTAGAAGAATGATTAATAAATATTTTGTTTGATAAGTAAATATGATTGTTTTAAAGGTATGTTATTTTTGTTAAATGTGAATAAAGAGCTGTTAATAAATATTATTCCTAATGACTAAACCATTCTCAAATGTATTTTAATGATTTTCATGACCGCAATGGCATAAAAATCAGTTTTGTTATATATATATATAATGAATCCTAGAATTCTCCCTGAATTCATACATCAATCATTGTCTTTCAGAACCATTACTAAAGCATTAATCCTGATGTCATGTAATTTTATGTTGTAATAAATGATTGGCATCTTGTCTGACCCACCAAATATACATATTTATGTATATTACAGTATTTCATACAAGAGCATATGAATAACAATAGTGTGGAACTATATGTAATTATTTACCTCCCGGTAGATCACTCATTCACACACATCCTAATAAATATACAATCACTTTACTGTTTTATTAAATGTTTCATTATTCAAACCATTTATGTTGTTCAAATTATCTTCTCTCTACTTCTATACATTCCATTATATATATTCATTTTTATTAAATATATGAATTAGGTTTAAACCCCCTATTAATGAGGTAAGGATATAATTCCTAGATTATATAATATAGTAGCCAGATATTGATGCGATAAATATGTCTCATTGTTTCCTCCACTCTGCTAGTGGGCCAGAAGTAGATTAAATTCTCATGTGCCATTACTATGTTATTTATTAGATATTTGATCTAGTGCTTGTGGAGTGGGTTCAAATCCAGGTTGGTCTCTGACCTAAATCTCAGGCTTGACTGGGTTTGAAGTACATTTCATGGAGTTCCCAGCACATGTTAGATGGATCAACATGTTTTGACCTGTACATGTTTTTTTTTTCTGAATTTGGATGTCCATTCGTGGTGCCCTGTTAATTATTTCAACACCCTGGATTGGCCACTAATATACATATATGATTTACTATATAAAATTTAATATATACAGAATTTTTTAGAAATAAAAATAATTTATTTTGCTATATTGATTTTATAGAATCAAATACTGTTTTGTTAATAAACTAAAAAGGAATACCCTGTTTTTCACCCATAAACTGTAAATTTTTTTGATAAACTGATTAATTAAATAAAAGAAAACCTTGCATAACCATAAGCTAAATGCCAGATTAAACTTGTGTTCTGAAATTTGAGGTTGTGTTTAAAATAATCAGTTCAAAGTGTAAAATTCATTTGTTTAAAGGTAAAACCCATGTGCTACAGCCATAAGTAGAACATTTTATGTTTTCTTGTGTGAAAAAGGTTTAAAGGCCCATATGCTATAACCATATGTACAGTGTATATGTTTTTTCCCCTTCAATGTAATTACCTACATACTTGAAATAAATATATCTGTCTATGCAACAAATAAGAAATGTAGAAATGTTTTTCAATGGCAACCTTTTTTTGTCTTCCAATAACTGTTATTCAATTATATATAAAAAATGTTTAAATAATTCATAAATTGTAAATCATTGATTACTCTGTGTTGACTGGAATCCTTACAAAAATAAATTTTGCCAACCAGTAATAAGTCAAATGCAAAAATGTTGGAAGTGGAGAATTTGAACTCAGATAAAAAAGTATTGAGAGTAAATTTTTTTTGTTTGACTTAATGATTTCATGTACAAATCTTGAATATGTATTAGCCAGACTGTGAGTTTTCTTTTTTAGATGAATGGGTGTGACCAAAGAGAAACCAAAAGAAGAAATGGATAGGAGATTAGTATAGTATGGGTAAATGCTAAATAAAATGTTAAGTAAACAATTTTTTTTAGCAAGTAGAAGTTAGGTTTTTAGCAAGGTAGTAGTTGGACAGATATATAGAAACTGGGGGAGTAGTGGCCTGGTTAGATGAAAAGGATCCTAAAAAGGGGGAAAGGTGTTTATTTCATGAATAAATAGTATAAAATATATATATCAATACAATTTTTTCAGATCATTCATAAAAGTGAAAAAAATTTCTAATAATAAAATGGATCGAAAGGAAACAGAAAATGGTAATGAGAAAAAGGACAGACAAGATGACAAAGATGTAAGTAATAGGTTATCACAGGCCACATTACAGATGGAAAACCCAATGAGGTCATTAAAACTTGAAATATTATTTAAGGATCTGGAGAAACTACTGTACAGACTTGATGAACAACAAAAAGGAAATGAGTTCAACCAGGCTATCATAATGATGATGTTCCAATTACTATACAAAGTAAAAGAACTCAGAAAAGATATAAAAAGTATTCAGGAAATGGGGTACAGGAAAGAAGACTCTGAAGTAAGAAGAGAAGGAAGGAAAGAACCAAGGAAAACTAATGAGTTAGATCAAGAAAAACAATCAATAATTAAAAAGGCTGAAGAAGAGAAAAATGTACTTCCAGATACCACAGTTGAGTGTATCAAGTCTACAAAACCAGAACCACTGGTTAACCACCAAGGATCACCCTTCACTGTATGATTTATGCAGATTTATATCTTCTATGGTGAACCCAGGGAGAATCCGCCAGAACATTTGGAGAATTTGAAAGAGATGTTCTTACTTTACTCACTCAATGATGTTGAACAAATAGACACCACTAGTCAACATTTGAAAGTCATAGTCAAAGATTGGTATGATCCTTAAATGACAAACCAACAAATCATGAAGCATACCACTGTGCCATATTCAAAATGTTTTGGAGCAAAGAGGGATAGGAAGGCATCCTACACTTCATAACCATGAAAAAATTCCCAGTTAACCACCAAGAAATGCCTGGACAGTTCTTTTTAAACAGGTTACTAAGTTCAGGTCTCTTCCAAATTTTGCATATTCAGATTCCCACATCATTCAAACAATTGGACATAGTATGCCACCATGGTTGCAGGGGATGATGACTTTAAGTAAAATTACTAAAATTGAAGAAATTACCAAATTCCTCATGTTGGTCAATTACAAGCATTATAGCACAAGATCAGTACCAAGAAGCAAGTAATCCTCAGCAAATGAAACTGTATGTACCACCCAATTCCAGAAAGCAATAAGATGATGGACTATTCTGAAAAGCATGAACCATTGAAAATCAGAAAACATTCCAAAAAGACCTAAGACATTGGACAATCCTTTAGTTTTATCTTGTTTTTATGTAAAATAGCTAAGATAATGAGGGACAGAAAAAAAGTAAATAATATAAGTAATAGTACTGGATTAACAGAGAAAATCAGAAGAGATTTAGGGGTACATAAACATAAAATTGAAATTTAAATTATCTCTTTTGGTCATCACCTGAAAACTCCTAATAGGGCATTTTTTTCAATTTTTTTGTTTTTTATTTCATTATATGTAAAGAAGAATGAAGTAGTCAATCTTATCTTAAGATTGAGCTTCATGGTTCCATCTACTAACCCAGTTCAAACCTTATATTCCATCTTTACATATATATTTGAGATTCACACCTAAAATTTTTAAAGTTTAACTTCACAATTTATTATTATTATTATTATTAATTCTTTTTTATTAAAATTAAAGTATATTAGGTGCAGTTCATATATATATATATATATATATATATATATATATATATATATATTGTAACGATATATAAATATGTCATTACATTAATTTAAAATAAAATCTTAAAGTTCGCAAATAAAAATAAAATCTATTTAAAAAAAAAAACTAAACATTAAAATTAAAATCTTTGTTAAACGTATATATTCACACAGATGCTAAACTTTAAAAATATTTTTTTATATAAAAAAAGATTTAAATATAAAAATAGTTTAAAAAAGAAATAACGTAAGTAAAAATAAAAACAGGTATTAATTAATTCCTGTAATCTGTAAATGGAAATGATTGTTTATTAATTATCCAAAAGCTGTGTAATTAAAAAGTCAGATGAAAAATAGATAAGAGAAGAAAGAGATTTTAGCTTGACCAATGGAAGCAAATAAAGGCCCGGACCATAACAAAAAAATGGAACAGTGACGTTTTTGTTCATGGAATCCATAGGAGGACTATAAAAAGAAAAATATTGAGTTCCAGTCAGTTTTTTCCAGCTTGTTTTTGAGAGTCATGATAGGATGCACATATCACACACTCTCTCTCTATTTTAAAAATGAACTGCCTGTGATACCGAAATGAACCAGCTAATGCTACCTCTGAAACATCTGACTGGGTTTTCAAATAAAAACTCCATGGGAATTTACATCAAGAGCAGTGATTCTTCTACTTTAAGCTATTGACATGAACTCTAAAATTTAAAACTAATTAAGAACTTTCGTTCAAGCTTATGAACTTCTATCTGACTTTTAAGTTTAAAATCAATTGATAATGTTTAAAATTTTATATGTTTTGCTTTGAAAAAAAGTCATTTCCATTTTATTATTTTTTTATTTGTATTAATACTTATCGTATAAATTATTTAAATGCATGAAATTTAAAGTTGAGTATAGACATTGCATAGATTCGTTAGCGGTTAATTATGTTGCTGTTTCATAGTCGATTGGAATATATAAGTCATCATGTCACTGCAGTGTCTTATGATGAACACCATTGGGTTTTTTTGTATTCCCTATGCAATTGACATTATTGATGTCTTTGTATTTTGATCGGTTGTGTTTATTTTGGAATGTTTTTAACCGTGGAATCTGTGCAGCCAATCTGTACTCAACATTTTAAAAAAAATTTATAAAATTCATCTGTGCGAACATAATAAATGTTAAATTTAAGTCGGGCATGAATGGCTGTATAGATTTGTAAAGTTATATATGGTTTAAGGGAGGGTAATCTTAGGTTATTCGTTTCGTAGTTGAATTGGCTCAATGGATTGGATATATTTGTGTAATTAGTAGATGTAGTATGAAATCCGCTATAAGCAGGAATGCATATATATGCCACACACCTTCTGTTTTCCTATGGATGGGTTTGTAAGATGTCAAAGGACCACAATCCATTCCTATGGAGTTTTATGTTTATTGATCTACTCGCCAACAGATGCAGCATTCCTGTTGGTGGAGAGACAATGTCTTCTCTAACTCTACTTACTATTCAGACGTACATTCCTGATAGTTTAGTATTTTGTGTTGTCATATTTTCATGCTACATTGAATACATAAATGTACCAGATGGATTGTTGCCAGTTTGACTGCGAACTTTTTGGCCTAAGGTTAAATAAGGGATAGAATATTTTCTTTTCAAATGCAGATCTATGTAGTCTATTCATACTCCACCATCTAAATAAAATATTAAACTCATTGAAATTTATTTAAATGTAAAATTAAAGATTAATATAAAAATCTAAAATGTTAAACTTATTCCTCAAATTTAGAATGATTTTATATGTGCGTAAATAAATATTTTTATGTGTTAATTTCTGGCAGTAGCTTTTATTTATTTATATTTAAAATATAAATTAAGATATAGATTATTATCTCTGCATCTCCACTGAGCTAGTGACTTGGGCTAATGATCTAAATATTAAATAAAGTGGAATCTTATCAGCATGTATCTGCCTACATTATAAATTTTTCTAGGCTCAAATGCCTAGATGGCACCCTGTAGTGCAGATTGCAGTTAGATTCGATCTTCACTTGCTTTCCGATCGTTATAATATATATATATTATAATGCTTGGGGTTCATTGGAAGCTGAGGTCTTACTGTATCTGCACTACAGGGTGCCACCAGGCTATTGAACCTGGAAAATTTATATAGTAGGCAGATATGTGCTGTTAAAAACTGTCAGCCCTAGTCAATAGCTCAGGGAGCAGCAGAGATAATTTATAATATAAATTTTTATAAGTTTTAATAAAGATTTATATTCACAAAATATATTAATATTTAAAAAAATAAAATAAGCCACTGCCAGTAATTACACACAAAAACATTTATTAATGCATATATATAAATATTGAAAATTGAGGAATGAAATTTATTATTTTAGATTGGTTATTATTTTTTAAATTTAAGTTACTATTTTTAAACAGTACACACAGATGGACATTTTAATATTTTACTTTAGAATGTTGAGTATAGATAGACTACATAGATTACACAGTTAAAATCTTCTCAAAACAATCGTTCAATCTCATTCAAAATAAGTATAAACGATTAAAATATAAAGCTATTGATGAAATTGCAGAGGAAAATTTACAAGAAACCCAATGGTATTCATCATAAGATGCTGCATTGACAGTAACAACTTAAAAGATATCCAAATAAATACATTTTTAGATACTCAACATGAGGTATCGTATTTACCGAATATCTATATATTTCAATCAATATGAAAATAAAAAAAATAATTAAACATTAATGAATCGATGCAGTCATCCATACCCAACATAAATTTAATGCATTTAAATAATTTAGTCACTAAATATTAATAAATAAAAAAAATGGAAATGATTAAATTAGCAAACTCAAAATATTTAAAATTAAACATCAATAATTGATCTTGAAATCTTAAGTCAGATTAAAGTTCATTTTAAAAATTAGGTTTAGCTTGTCAAATCTTGACATAAGTTCTTAATTACTTTTTAAAAATTTTTCAATTAATATCTTACAGTAGAAGAGCTCCTGGTTCATGCTGCCAATTCCCATGAAGACTTTATGGAAGACTGGTCTGTTGCTCATACCATAGTTTTCAATACAGAGGCTGCCATAGCTGGTTCAATCCTGGTACCATTTAATTGCAGTCCCCATATGATTCAGAGTCTGCAACAGTACCAATTATAATTCAACAGTCATTTCATTTGAAATAAGTGAGAGTGACAAGTGTGTCTTATCACCTTTCTCAAAAAAAATCAAGCTGGAACTCCTTTAATTTGAATATTTTTTCTTTTTATACCAACCGTCCGGATTCACTGAACAATGGTTTCCTGTCCCAAATTTTCATTAAGGTCCAAGCATTCATTCCTGCTTTTATTGGACATCTAATTTTTTTGTTCTTTTATCTATATCTTTCATCTGACTTTTTTATATAAGAGCCCCAAGAGCTAGTTCGCTTTTCATTTAATTTATAAAACAATCATTTCCATTTACTGAGAATTACATAGGAATCTTTTAACAAAATATTTTATCTTTAGATCTTGTACTTTTTTTTTTATAAAAAAGTACGTTCAAATACTTTTTTTTTATTTTAAAAAGAAAATAATACTTTTAAAATTTTCATTCCATCTGTGCGATATATTATATACATTAAACAACTTTTAATTTTCAGTTTTTAAGTTAAGTTTTTTTCTTTTTAATAAATCAATTTTTATTTATAATCTTTTTATTTTAATTTAAAATAATGTAACAGCATATTATATACCATTACAATATATATATATATATTGTGCCAAGGCCAAATTGGCACATGTATATAAAATAATTTTGTCTAAAAAATTTTTTTTTAAAATCTTTCGTAAAAGAGTTTGAAATAAAAGTTGGAAAATAATTGACTAAAAAGGGAAAGGGGGAGCTTTGTTTAGAAAAGATAAAACTAAGAGTTCATAAAAGTTAAAGAGTGTTATTATTATAAATTAAAAGTTAAAATATAAATCTCTTTTCATTCCAGTTTATTAGAATAAATGCGTATATATGTGCGATGGTAAATAAAAATCAATGTAAGTTTGTTAATAAGAGATATAATAAATGCGTGTTAAAATCATATTGAAAAACACATGAAAATAAATATTGAAATGAAATGTATTTAAAAACACAGTGGTGGGCTACTAATTAAAGATATAAAAACAACATGTTTATGAATTCTATTACTAATTAAACAATCTTCCAAAACATGTTGTCAAAGGATTATTAATAAAATTTCCACAACACATATTTGCCAGAGGATATTAAAACAAAAACACTTTGCATATATAAATAGCAAGATTTTTATCGGATGTCAGTTTCAGCCTAGTTTTCAGTGTGTCAGTCTTGTTGCAGTTCAGATAACTGTGCAGTTTATATTATGTATCCAGACACAGAAATGCAGCAGTGAGCAGCTTTTGGGAATATACGCTTTACTTCAGCCTTTTAGTCCAACAAGATCATCAAAACCTGCCCATGAAATAATGTCTGCATAACAGCTCAGAAATCCTCCGCAAATGTTCAACTGTCTCCAGAAATAAAACCAACAGATTAGCATCAAATCTCTTCAAGAAACTTCAGATCTAGCCGGTTAGATATACTCCATCAGAAGCAGCTAACAACAAACAATATCCATGTTCCAAAAAATCCTAGATAAAACATTTTATTATTCTCATTTATATATAGTAGCCACCACTGTAATTTGTAAATCCTACAGAGACAAGTAATTTGGACTTTATAAGCATGCATAAAATGAACTATTGATGTGCGTGTTTATGAATGTGAGATAATTTATCGATGTCAAATATTATTTATGCTTTTCATAAGATATATATTATAATGTGTTAATTTAAAATGTGCGTGTGTTATATTAGTTAAAAATTATAAAGATGTTTAAATTTAGTAAATTAATGTTAGTTAATAAACTGTCTTTAAAATTAAATTTTATCAGTTGGTCAATTCTTTTTATCAATCTCTTTTTATCAATCTCTTTTACTGATTCTTTACCAATCTTTTATCAATTCAATCACCACTAATTAAACTATATTTATCATTGATTAAAATTAGACTGGGCTAGTTTTTGGGATCATTTCGAGTGCTGGATTATGAGCCTACTAATCAAATACGTTGTTTATTTTTCTGAATAGATAGCTGGTGCCCAGAGTTTACTCCGAAACAAATAAAGTGTTTGGATAGTAGGGGTTTGAATCTAGCAGCTGAGGTGGGCCATTGTTGATAGTTAAAGCTATCAATACTATCTCCCATTTTGCTCGAACGTACTGGTTCATTCACGTAACATTTATAAGATTATAAATGTATTATGAAGAAGTTTGAAACCAGCAAAACATCTATCCATGTAAGTATACTTCCTTCTGCAGATCTATCCAGTACATAAATGGCTTTCCCAACATTTGGGGCTGGACCTAAGAAACAATAAAATTAAATACTGTGTTTTTTGTTTGAAATTTTTTTTATAGAAAAGTGAAATTACGTACTTAAAGTGATTTAATTTTAAAAAAAGAATTGACTGAAAACTTGTTTTTCTTTAAATGAAAAGAGATTTATGCTATTTACGTTGGTTAAGATAAATCATTCTTTTAAATCTGACAGTTGGATGTTTGGGTGGAGTTAAAGTGTTAGGATCGAGTAGAGAAAAATGGACAAGAGGGTAGAGTCAGCATATATTTCTGTTTTAGTAAGAAAAATAAATAATAAATTTTTGATTTGTTAATGAAAAGAATAATTTAATAGCGTAACTATGAATAAAGAAATGGAGCCAGTAGAAAGCTCGATATATTTTAAAAATCCACAGTTAGTGAAAAAAGAGAAAGAAGAAGTATCTGAGATGTGGATGATGATGAAAATAATGATGAATATGATGCAAGAATTCAAACAAAGTCAACAAGATTGTGTCAGAAATTTGAACAAAGTCAGCAAGACCTCAAAGAAGAATTGTGTCAGAAATTTAAACAAAGCCAGTTAGAACTCAAAGCAGAATTGAAGGAAGAAATTAGTCAGGTTAAAGGAGAAATTAAGGAACTCAGAGCAGAAGTAAGAGAAATAAGATGGGAAATTACAGGAAAGGTAGAAAAGAACCAAGAAATTATAGAGTTAGATTTAGTTAAAGAAAGTCAGAAAGTTGAGGTGAAAAAAGACATAGAAATTAAATTAGAATCAGATAGTGTTGTGACATATAAAGTAGAAACAAATGTAGACCAAGAAATAGAAGAGAGATATAAGTTCAAGGTAGAAGATAGTGTAAAAGTTTTTACAAAGAATTAAAAATAAAAGGTTTAAAGTAAACATCATGTTCATAGATTTAAAACAGATTTAAAAAAAGAAAGCGTAGAAAAAAATATTCCCAGATTGAAGTAATTCAGAGTTTGTCTAAATATGAAGGTTTTTTGATTTACAAAGTTGAAAATAGAATGGAAAGAGGAAGAGATAAAGTAATAAATTATAAAAGCAGGATAGATAAGAGAGGAAAGGTAGTTTATAATATAGAGTTAGTATGTAGAAAGAAGGAACTGCCTGACATAGTTTAAAAGTTAGTAAACAGGCAGAATAGTAAAAAAAATAAACAAAAAGGACCGGAAATGGACAATGAGCATGAATATGATTATTCTAAAGTAAATAAATCTGATAAATTAAATCTGAGACTTTTATTTAAAACTAAAATAATAATTAAATTTAAAAATAAACAAATAATAATAAATGAAATGTTTGAAAGTAATAATAATAATGGAGGCTTCGTAAAATAAAAGATTTTTTTCCCACGCACATATTAATTAAGAAAATGTTCATAAATATAGGTCAAATAATATCAATAAAATCAAGTTAGATAAACAAATGTAAGATATCCATAGTAAAAGAATGACTCGTAATAAACTAATAGATTTTTTTTGGAATACATGCACGGTAATAAAAGAAAGTAAATAAATGATTTAAAGTCAAGTCAAAAAAAAAAATATCAGTGTAATAATGAATCGTAGTAAAGAAAGTTATTTTTGAATATATGCAAGTTAATAAAAGTTGAATAAATAATGGATCGTTATAACATTAAATAGTTTTCTGAATACACACACGATAAATGAAGAAGTTGAAGTATTGGTTTAAAATTAATAATATCGTAATATAAATAAATATGTTTAAATTAATGTTCATATGAATTTAGAAAAAATAATGTTGTAAGATTAATAATAAAAATATAAAGGCAATCTAAGTGTATTAAGAGTGTATAAGTATACATGTGTATATACACGCACATATACTGGTAATATTTGGTAAATACAATACATCATGATGCATATCTGAAATGTATTTATCCAGATATCCTTTTAGGATATTTTCTTGGCACTGCTGCACCTCATGATGCATGCAAGAATGGATTTATTTATTATAGATTCCCTGTAAGCAAGTCCAGTAATAACTTGATATTTAGAATATTAGTAGGTGTATATTTGTGCTGCATGTATACATATGTGTAGGAATTTATCTATAGCAAAAGGGAATGAGGGTGGTATATGGACCTATCAGGGATCATTCCTCTTTTCAAAGCGTAAGTCGAAAATGGACAGGTGAAAATTCCTGCCATTTCACAGTGACCCTTTTTTTTTTCAAATTTGATAGAAACACGGCAAATGAAGCTTCGATTTTATATTCGTGTAAGTCGGTATAAGTCAGCGAATCTGCCTCCGCCTCATTTCCAAAAGATCCCTGTGCCACAAAATTAGTTTGTCCCGGTGGTCATTATCCATGATTTAGATCATTGTGAACAATGTATTCGGCATAGATAGCAGGAAAGGATAGTCAAAACAGATTGCCCTTGGTATATAAAGTGAAGGCATTATGAAAAGCAAACTTAGAAAATAAATGAATATTTAGAATCAAGAATTAAAGTTGCAAGAGATAAAATGGTAAAAAATGATGCATTTTACTCTAAAACAGAGGGGGGTGTAATGTGCCAAGGCAAAATTGGCACATATATATAAAATAATTTTGTCTAAAAAAAAAAAATTATTAAAATCTTTTGTAAAAGAGTTTGAAATAAAAGTTAGAAAATAATTGATTAAAAGGGGAGAGGGGGAGTTTTGTTTAGAAAAGATAAAACTAAGAGTTCATAAAAGTTAAAGAGTGTTATTATTATAAATTAAAAGTTAAAATATAAATCTCTTTTCATTCCAGTTTATTAGAATAAATGCGTATATATGTGCGATGGTAAATAAAAATCAATGTAAGCTTGTTAATAAGAGATATAATAAATGCGTGTTAAAATCATATTGAAAAACACATGAAAATAAATATTGAAATGAAATGTATTTAAAAACACAGTGGTGGGCTACTAATTAAAGATATAAAAACAACATGTTTATGAAGTCTATTACTAATTAAACAATCTTCCAAAACACGTTGTCAAAGGATTATCAATGAAATTTCGACAACACATATTTGCCGGAGGATATTAAAACAAAAACACTTTGCATATATAAATAGCCAGATTTTTATCGGATGTCAGTTTCAGCCTAGTTTTCAGTGTGTCAGTCTTGTTGCAGTTCAGATAACCGTGCAGTTTATATTATGTATCCAGACACAGAAATGCAGCAGTGAGCAGCTTTTGGGAATATACGCTTTACTTCAGCCTTTTAGTCCAACAAGATCATCAAAACCTGCCCGTGAAATAATGTCTGCATAACAGCTCAGAAATCCTCCACAAATGTTCAACTGTCTCCAGGAATAAAACCAATGGATTAGCATCAAATCTCTTCAAGAAACATTGGATCTAACCTGTTAGATATACTCCGTCAGAAGAAGCTAACAACAAGCAATATCCATGTTCCAAAAAATCCTAGGTAAAACATTTTATTATTCTCATTTATATATAGTAGCCACCACTGTAATTCGTAAATCCTACAGAGACAAGTAATTTGGACTTTATAAGCATGCATAAAATGAACTATTGATGTGCGTGTTTATGAATGTGAGATAATTTATCAATGTCAAATATTATTTATGCTTTTCATAAGATATATATTATAATGTGTTAATTTAAAATGTGCGTGTGTTATATTAGTTAAAAATTATAAAGATGTTTAAATTTAGTAAATTAATGTTAGTTAATAAACTGTCTTTGAAATTAAACTTTATCTGTCGGTCAATTCTTTTTATCAATCTCTTTTTATCAATCTCTTTTACCTATTCTTTACCAATCTTTTATCAATTCAATCACCACTAATTAAACTATATTTATTATTGATTAAAATTAGACTGGGCTAGTTTTTGGGATCGTTTTAAGTGCTGGATTATGAGCCTACTAATCAAATACATTGTTTATTCTTCTGAATAGATAGCTGGTGCCCAGAGTTTACTCTGAAACAAATAAAGTGTTTGGATAGTAGGGGTTTGAATATAGCAGCCAAGGTGGGCCATTGTTGATAATTAAAGCTATCAATAATATCTCCCATTTTGCTCGAATGTGCCGGTTCGTTCACGTAACATTTATAAGATTATAAATGTATTATGAAGAAGTTTGAAACCAGCAAAACATCTATCAGTGTAAGTATACTTCCTTCTGTGGATCCATCTGGTACAATATATATATATATATATATATATATATATATATATATATATATATATATATATGCTCACAACATCGCTCATATACATTATATGAGTAAATGCCCTGGGCGCCAGTTCTATTAATGAATAGAACAATATAACAACATATCTAATACAAAATTATTACTGAGACTCTTTACCTAAGTTTACATTCAGCTCAGCTCAGTGGGAGGTTATAGGAAGTTCATAAGATATATAATTATAAGAAAACGAAAGAAGAAATATTATAAAACATTAAATATAATATAAATCCATGTTGTTAACTAACTGCATAATAAAAAATCACAATGTTTATTTGTACAGTCTATTAAAATATCCTTTCAACTTAATTTCTTCCTTCATCCAAGTATAACATATATAAGCTTGATATAATTATATCACTAAACAATTCTATGTCTTGGCATATCATCATCTAAACAGCTACCTTAATGCCAATCAAGGAATATACAATAAGATTTCAGGGAATTTAAAAACACAGTTAAATTAAAGAAAATACATTGGCCTATAATTTATACTTCTAACTTATAATAAAATGCAATGAGATAAATTGACTAAATGTTTTACTGTGTTTAGAAATTAGATAATGACAGAAATAGGGATATTTTAATCTCATATCATCATCTAACCAATACATTAACTAAGCAACCTTTATTATACGTTTATCAAGTGGCAATGTCTCTTATAATGTTTGGATTGAGGAAACAATATTATCAGACACCAGCATATTTGATATCATAGCTATAAAACAATAAATTTATTTTATAATAGATGTATGAAATGTGGAGATGTGGAAATTAGTACCCAAATGTATACAAGAATAACTCAAGACACAGTTTTTTTAATAAATAACTAAACAAATCATTTATTACACTGAAAATTTAATTTAACATACTTATTTATAATAAGACTACTTGTCTTAATAATTTTAATTCTCAAATAAATCTTTGGACATCAGTTTGGGATTATCCCTATTATATTACATTATTTATTATTCATACCTTTTTGGAAGCAAAATTAGCAAACAAAACTTGAATATTCTGACTTTGAATACCTGCTTTGCTTAAGCGTTTCATCTACATAACATTAACTAAATAATATATTATATTATTGGCACAATAAATATTTATGAGAGGATATACTATTGATTAATAAAATAAATCAAATAACATATTTGGCCATCAACAAAGCAACTTTCTTTAACTAATTAAATAATCATTTAAATTACATACACTTTTCACACATAGCAGTTAAATCTTATCCATTCTGATGATTGATGATTTATAACTTTATGTTAAATGAATATAATGTGTTTTAAAAAACGTTTATTTCCTGTTTTAACTTCAATAACATTATACTTTTATATCTGCGATATTGTTTATATTACGCGTGTGTGTGTGTCCAAGCAACAATAATAGAAAACAATCCTTTCTACACATTATCAATCCATTGAGGAAATATTAAACAATTATTTCATTTCGGACAATGTCGTAAACCAACCAACAAAATAAGATACTAATATTATATCAATAATTTAATTTAACTATTTATCTGGCCACATACTAAATAACACAGAGCTATATTTTCATGATTATACAAACAAAAACGTTCCAAGGGAAATCCACATGAGGAGCAAATAAACTCTTTACTTAACACTTCAACAATAACTCATCTAATTCTGAAATATACTATTGGTATGGACTTTTTCGTCATCACCAGAACCATAAGAAAACATAACTCATCTCCAAAACTATCACTTTATAATACGCATACAATATAAAATAGGCTCTACTCATGGAAAATTATTAAAATATACTACTTAGGCAAAATCTCTTATCCCTACAAACATAGAACGCATTCAGAGTAATTTCCATTCCCAAAGCTTTTCTACATGTCTAACATTATATATACATGCTGGCAGATAAATACATACAGATAATCTACAAATTCTTTCAGTTCTCTACAATATGACAACATCCAAAATTTATATGTAAAATATCTATAAATTGAACTTTTTTTATTAAGTAAATGTAATAATTGCACGAAATAGACACACATGTGTAAATAAGAATATATAAAAAAAATAATTCTAAGTTATATACTACGCAAGCAACATGGTAATTAAATAATACATTAAAATATAACTTTTAATTCAGAATAAACTTTAAGCTATCTTTAAAATTTAATAGTCATAAATATTATGGACGAGATTTCTTTACAGTCTCTAGCAGACTATTTCTATTATAGGTTCATTGATTTAGAGGCCAGAATTCTCACTTTGAGATAAGAAAATATACAAAATAAATATAAACCTCTTGCTAACAATATAATAAAAAAAAGATTTCTTTCCTTTACCTTCATAAAGAAAAATAAAACATATTTGTATAAAATCAATTTTTACCAGCGTATTCTGTGGATACGTGTCCCGAGACGATCTAGAAGTTCATAATATCACAAAATTATAAACAAAACATAATAATAAATATGTCTATCTATCTATTATATACAGCAATGATGACAAGTAATATATAAAAAAAAATAAAGAAAACAAAAGACATTTTGTTCTTTGATTTAAAATAAAAAAGTTCACTTGCAAAATCTTTTTCCGAGTTCATTAAACAATACAGGGGTAGATTCCAAACTGAATTCATGTTTATTAAGAATATGAAACATAAAATGAATTTCTGTAGGATAACAAAAAGAAATAATCATAACTTAAATCTGATCCAATATCTCCAATGTTCATAGTGTAACTACTTGAGCTTATTACACCACACACAAGTAATCAATCTTTATCATGATGGAAATATGAAAGACATTTTTAGCTACAGTTGTACAACAATTATTTAATTCACTCCGTAGTAGTTTTTAAATTAAATAAGCAATTGTTCTTAATAAATTTCTTAAATAGCATTTGTTTTTCCGACATTTTATAAGCTAGTATATCATATACTCATTTTTAAATATTGCAAATTAATATATCATAATTCGTTGGTAATTCCACAATTAATAATAATTTATTTTATAATGCATCTATATCAAAGAGAACAGAAATATATCGCATTCCCATCCTTCCATCCAATTTAAGTACATATTTAATAAGTAGTATCCTTTAGTTATTTGGAGTAATTCACATTTTATCTCTTTCATAAAAGCACATATTATTTGAGGAATTCTCAATAAATAGATAAAACAATTTTTCCATAATGAATTTAAGTATGGCATGATATATTAAAATACACATATCCTTTAATTTTAATTTAATTTTTGTAAAAGTAAGATATAAGATATAATGAAAAATTAAAATAAATTCTGTAAAAATGTTCTGCACACATTTACAAAAGATATTATAAGATACCCATAGATTAGTTATATGATTATAAAGTTCATGCATTCTATCTTCCTTCTTAATGATAAATAAATAAATCTCACAAGCTTAATATTATAGATCTACATTTTAAAAATACTAATAAGCAAAAAAAAAAAGATTATTTCAAATGTTTAAATAAGGTAAAGTAATGAAAACTGATATACCTTCTTATATTTTTAGCCTTATATGCTAATTGAAGACTTTTTTTTGTACTAGAATTTTCTATGACTTTTCTTGAAGTTTACTTTAAAGCTTTTTTAACCAATTTGATTTATAGAAGAGACATGTACTTGTTATAGCAAAGAAGACTAATATACTGGCTGCAATTACATCAGTAATGAGCCATTTTAAATGAAAACTATTTGTTAAATATATATCTCTTCCTTCCCTCCATCAAAAGGTCATCTGCACTCAAAAAAGGTTAACTCCACCTTTTGAACTTAAGCTCATTACATATGCAAGAAATCTTTCTTTAAAAAAAATCATTCTGACTTTTACAATTAAATCAAGACAAAATAAAAAAAATAACTTTTACAAACTTGAATTAAATAAATATTAATTAACTGTTAAACAAAAATGGTTAATAATTTATTTAATTTGTAAAATAATCCATTGATTCAAATATCCATTAATTATAAAAAAAATAAAAAAATATATTTGTAAAATTATTAAAGAAAATTATTGTAATTTAAATGCCTTCAGGTTAAATGTACTATTGCTTAATGTTATTAAAAGATGAAAATGAAATGAAAATGATACAGAGTCATACATGCATGCACATGTACTGCAATCTAAATATTAAACTATCTTGATTAAATATAATTGAGATGGCTATTAATGTTGATAAAAGGATAGGTATCAATAAATAAGGGATTAGAAAACCATTCAAACCAATTCTAAACACTAACATAAAATAACTTTGCATTCTTCTGACAAAATATACTAATTCCTATAATAAATAACCCCTCTTTTTGCATTAAATATGAGAATAATAATAAACACTTGTAAAACTGCTAATCAAAATACATAAGTGACTCACATATAAGGTTTGAGACACTTAATAGAAAAATTTAAAAAAAATTTAGGGCTATTTCATTTTTTTTTATCAAAATGAAACTATTCACTACAGATACAAAGTATCTCAATTCCTTGTGCCCATTCAGAGGGTCACTATATATATATATATATATATATATATAGTGACCCAACAGAATTCTGCATTAATCATATATATATATATATATATATATATGATTAATGCAGAATTCTGTTGAAACTAAAACTTCATTTTGTTAAAAAGAAATAATATATTTGTGTTTTAATCTGTTTAAAAATATAAGTTGTATGATTTTATTTTAAGATAAGCCTGCCAACATTTTTACATTAATTGCATTCAATTAAAGTTTCATTTGGGGGCAATCAAATATGGATTTTTTAATAAAATTACAAAATTAAAGCAAAATTTGATAAAAAAACCTTAAAATTTATTTTCAGTCAAAAAGTTACTTTGAAACAAAAGAGCATGGGGATTTATCAAGATCTATAATCATACGAAAAACAATAGAAAAGTATTGCTGGAATGGTATAAAAGGTGGTGAGAACAAAGGACTAGAGAATAATTATTATTATTAAGAGGATGACTCTGAAATTATTTCAGAAATAGCTGAGGTTATTCTGAGAAAATTATTTCAGATCATTTTGAAATTATGTCTGAAATAGCTGAAATTATTTCTGAAGTTATTCTAAAGTTATTCTGAAGCTATTCTGATTCAGATTTTACTCTGATTCATTTTTTAATTCAGACTCTGAGATTGTTATTAGCTACTGCTACATTGGCTTACTTCAGAGAGAGTTTTATTATTTACTCCTGCTACTTCTGCTACTGTGACCATGTTTTATGATTCTCTGTTTTGGCTAATGATTATCACTCCTCTTTTCTGAGGTTTTGCTGAAAATTATTGTCAAGACCCAGTGTTTCTTAGTTCTTGCTGAGAATTCTACTTTGACTTAAAAATGCAATATTTCAAAAATATTTTAACCTTGTGGATGTGACCATGTATGGCAGCTAAGCCCATCACCTTTGCCTGCCACTGGGGTCCTGATCCATCAAATGCTATAAGAGTGTTGAGTATATAATGGAACCGAACTGTGAGCTGTTTGTGCACCCTATGTATCAAATGCTTTCAATCATAATAACCTTGTCTGGACAAATTAATCCACAAACATCAGTCAACTCAGGATGTCGGGGGACATGGACAAAGACTAAAAACCTGTACTGGTAACTTTTCATCATCTCCTCATGAACTTTTACTTTTCTTGTTTTAAATCTATACTTTTTCTCGTTTAACTTATTATCTTTTCTTATGTATTTATCTAATTTTAATATTATATTTATATTTATTTAAATTGATCATTCTTTATAATTGAATGTCCTTCTTCATTATTCCTCATTTTATAAAAACAAACAAACATGATATATATATATATATATATATATAAGTTTCTTTATGTGGTATAATTATTTTTTTATTATTGAAAATATTTCCAATTTAAATAGAACTATTTATGACTTAATGTTAGTGCAAGTTTTCTTTTGTTTTTACCAATTCAATCTCCTTGATAACATGTATTTTTGTTCTTATGTGTTTTTAAGGTTAAATGTTAGTTATTGAAAGAAATCTCCAAATAGTTTAAATTATACACATAGCACAAAGCAGCAATTAAATCCTTGTAAAATATTTATTTAAACCTTGCTTTATTGAGGGGATATGAGTTGTTAAACTAAATTAAATTGGAAAAGCAATATCCATGCTGCAAAATCATATGCAATTTAGATTGCCTCATTTATAACATTATTGATTAGGAGGTACTTGGGGAATAGCAGAGATTTAAAACCTTAATAATATTTAATTATATCACTTATTAAAGTATATCTTTCACAGTAAAAGCATTAGTCTTATGATTATTTTCTTTCAATCTTTCATCTGATCAATCTGTTAGGTTAATTTTCCAATGATCCAAGCATAAGACAAGCATTTCAATCATATTTTGATATACAGTGGCACATCACTCTAATTTTAGGTACTTAAGTAGTTCTAGTCAATTGTCTCTCCTTTGATATTAGTGGGCTGGATTTAGAAAATAATTTATGTGTGTCTTGGATATGTTGTTGGTTCATGGTTAGACTAAAAATAGATGAATAGGGCAGAGGCCATAGTATTTTTGATTTTTATATTTTGTGTATGAGTGGCCTTGAGGTACTTTCATCTAGTCTTCGAACTGGGTTAAACCAGCATACACATTCGTCCAGCACAATACAATCTCTAGATTATATGATATATTAGCCAGATATTAAAGCGATAAATATATCTCATTGCTTTCTCTGCTCTGTTAGTGGGCTAGATTTAATTTAAATTCTTGTGTGCTGTCACTACTACATTATTCATTAAATGTTCGATCTGATGCTTGTGGAATGAGTTCAAATCATCTCAGGCTTGACTGGGTTTGAAGTATGTTTCATGGAGTTCCAGCTCTTGTTAGATGGATCAACATGTTTTGAGTGGTACAATATATTGTAATGCTATGGGCAAATACAGAGGATTTTAACTGAAGTGATGATCTTTTTTATATGATCATTATCAGCACTCAGTTTGGTGTCATTTGAAATGCTACAGGAAAATAAGGGTTCTTACCAAGTGTGATGGTTGCCAGTATGTGATCATCAACAGCCTAAAGTTGGGTCACCATTTGTAACACTATTGGGGAAATAAGGCGGCCATACCTGGGGGGTTGATCACTAGTATATGATCATCATCAACCCTTAGTTGAGTAGCCAATTGTATCTCTATGGTAAATCAGGGTTTAAACAATCAGGAATCTTAGGAATTGTTTGTTTATCCTTAAGTAAAAAATATAGGTAATCATCTGAAATCCAGGCATGGTTGCTTGGGGCATTGATGCTATACAAAAATCAATCAAATGTAATGTTACCGGGCCACCACAACTTTTTTTTATAGAATGTTTTTTTTTTTTGATTAACCAAATTTTTCTTTCATTTATAACATGATTTATTTTTTATTAAGCAAATTTTTATATTCATTTTAATTTTTTTTTTAAACTGACATTTTTCTGTAACAAAAAATTTTTGGTAATTTAATTTGGTGTTTATTTTTCAGAATTTTAAAACTTTGGATTGTTTCACAATGAAAAAACTTGTTTTAATCCTGCCAAAATAATATAATGGTATAATTATTTGGGACTTGTTTTGACTTTGTTCTACCTTTTTTTTGGTTGACTAAATTGTTTTTTTTTTTCATTATTAAATCAAAAGTAACTTTTGTGTTATTTGGGGTTCAAAAATTGTTTTGAAATCTCCACCCCCACCCTCAGATCAATAATTGTAACATAAAGTCAATAATTTTTCTTTTTAAAAAAAACTTTTTTTATCTTTTACTTTTATTTATATTTCATTTGAATTAGCCTTTTTTTGGCTTCTACAATAAACAGCTTTTTTGGGGGCTTTTATACTGTTATTATTAACAAAAAGTAAATAAAATTGGTCATTTATTTTAACCCCAATTGTTTTAACCCTGCTGAAAAAATATAATGCAATTATTTGGGTATTATTTTGAATTTATTCAATCTTTTTTTTTTGGGTTGACCAAATTGTTTTTCTTATTATTAAGTCAAGAGTAACCTTTGTGTTTTTTGTGGGTAAAAAATTGTTTTCAAACATCCACCTCCATACTTGGAAAAACAATTGTAACAAAAAATCAATATTTTTTTTTTTCAACAACTTTTTCTCACTTTTTACTTTTATTTATATTTCATTTGAATTACTTTTTTTGCCTTCTACAATAAACTGTTTTTTGGGGGCTTTCATAGGTTGTTATTTTTAACAAAAAGTCAACAAAACTAGTCATTTATTTTAACCCCACTGCAAAAAAGATCATCCAAACACTTGCCAATTTCTAATGAATTGAAAAAAAAAAGTACACAAACTTTGAACTTTTTGAACTTATTTATTATTTTATTGCTGTAATAAAAAGTCTGGTATTTGGGAGGACATTTTGTGCCTAAAAAAAGACACATTTTCCCTCACTTCTAAAAAGTTTTAAAATTGCATGTTCTCAGACCTTTTATTGGTCTCGTATATTTTCCACACTGAAACATGACTTAGCACATGATCTTTGTCAAAGCATGTTTGAACATACACTTTGCCAATTTTTTACATATTAACATTTTTTTAGGGAAGGGTGGGGACCATATGACAATTATTAGTAATTAACAACATTATTTAAATATAAATGATATTACTCTATTACAAAGATTTAAAAAGTTGTACCTACTTGAAATGCAAACACCCTCAAGCAATACGATAATCAGCTATGAATAGAACAAATATGCATAAATAGTTTTGAAGCACACAAAACAGGCCATAATATTTTTGTGCAATGTCATGTAAAGTGGCCTGCCTAAATGGGCTAGTACAATATTAAATGTATTAGCTGTAAGGCCAGCTGCAGAAATGGCATTTTTATGTGTTTTGACACATAAACAACAGAATCAGGCAGCCATGCACGGATTTCAGATGACTACCAAAATATAAAATTTAATATCAAAGATATGAGCATGAGAGATCATGATCATTCCATGAGATTATCCCAATTAACTCCCTAGAGTAATGATAAGTATAAATAAAAATTTGCCAGCATTATTAATAAGTATAAATAAGTTATTCATCATCATAAATGATTAACTATAAAAATAAATCAACAGTAAATCTGGTGACTGGATTTGAAATGGGTATACTCTTGACCAGGCTAATATTTAGCTATTGTTAGCTTATGGTAATTATTTAAACCTTGAATTTGGATGCACTAACTTAAGTGATCCATAGAATGTATAGCCCTAAAACAATAATTCTGAGATATCAAAACATGCTGATTGTCACCAATGCTCTGAACCCCTTAATATTAACTACTTCAGCTTCAAGCCGCCATTTTGAACTTTTTAAAATACTGGCCTGATACACAATTTTCACAATAACTTCAGTTTGAATTATGTTAGAGCAAAAACAATTACATTTCTAGAAACTAGAAAAACTAAGGAAAACAATAAGCATAAAATAAATAGTGATAACTATATAAAAAATAAGGAAAAAAGAAATTTACATCTAAAGAAGAGAGGTTATTATTTTATTGATTGTTCATAATTTGGAAATTAACATTAACTAAAATGCAAATTACATCTTCAGTGATAATTTCTTTGTATTCCTCACAAAAAAATCTTTCTAAAGATATATAATAAGTCTTACCTGAGATAATCCATAGCTTTACAATGTCCGAAAATGTTCCTATAAGAGTTCTTCATTTTTATCTTCTACCCCAACTGTTGCAAATTGTCAAGGCGCCTGGAAGAAAAGAGTTCTCCCTAATAAAAGATAAAAAATAAAAAAATTAAAATTCTAACAGAATATAAAAATAATGAAGGAAGTGGAAAATTATTACTTACCATTATAAATACAATAAAAAAATAAAATGTCATCATCATCATCATAGTACAGGTATATTATAAAAGTGGTGTATATGTATGAATCATGAAAGTTCTGCTAATGGTTATGGGAAAACTCAAAAGCCTGTTAAACAAGATGCACTATTTTGATTTTAGACTTTGGATAAACCAACCTTGTTTATAACATCATCATCATCATACTGAATAATCATTGCCAATACAGAAAACAATTTACAAATTTCTCATTTCAAGAGGCAGACAATGATTACTAAAAAGGTTCTATGGCAGATATTTATATAAAAAAATGTTTATATTCTACCTCTTCCAAGATATGTCTTCCAGAGAAGCATACCTGTTCATATATGCTAATATAAATATGCAAAATATTTCATCATGCCAGATCTTGTTTACCAATTGGAAAAAGTAATCAGTAATGAAGCTGAAACAAAATTCTAATAAGGAAGGCAATCAGGCAGTCATATGCCTATAAAGTATAAAATGAAGTTAGTAAAAAAAAAGTTAATAAAACAACAAATAAAAACTAAATTAGTAAAACAAAAACAATGAAAACCATGTTAGTAAAACAAAAATTAGTAAAAACAGAAAAAAATTACTGCATTATATACAATCAATTTGCTAGAGAGGAATTAAATTGTAAATAGTCTTGAATCAGTGTGTCAACCATTCATCCATTGTGCTGGTCGCTAAAACAAACCAACAAAAAAAAAACAATAATAAAAACATTACCTTTCATATGTGCTACCTATCACAGAGTAAAAAATCAGTGTCATTTTTCTTGAGTGGCATATTTATTAGTATTTCTCCGATAATAGTTGATAAAAGTTTTTTATCAAATAACATTAAAAAAAATCTAAAATTGAATACTTACCTACTATAGAAAACTTCAAACCTGGAGTTTTAGTAAAATTCTCTACATTCACAGGTTTGCAGGTTACGTTCGGACACAGATTACTGTTACTAGATGAAGGGCCTGGCCGATTGATATTGTTGGGAACACTTGTTGACGGGCCTGGTGTATTGATATCATCCAGAAAAGCACTCATAGTTTTTTTCTTTTTGGCTGGTAAAGGAGTTTCTTCTTCTGATGACGAAAAATATTCTTCAAGATCACTACAACTAACACTATTTTCGGAGTCAAAGGGCTTAGATGGGACAAATTCATCACCGCTGGAATAATCCGTATCAGAGGCCATCATGTCCCGTTCATTTATTTTGCGTACTTTTGTTTCCGTTAATCTAACAAATTGTGAAAAAAATTTTTTAAAAAATTGACCTTATTCACAAAAAAATTAATAAAAATTTTATTTTTTAACTTACAGAAAAATGGCGACTACCTACGAAAAGAGGAAAAAACAACGAAGAGAATTATGGTATAGGCGCATGCGTAGTCCTTATAGTTTTTCTGTAATTTCAAACAGAAAAACGAACTTCAACAAACGAACATTAACGAGCGCAATCGTCGCCGAGAAACCGGAAGTACCATTATGTATAAACTTAGTTTCTAAGACATACTAAACCAAATAAAATGTAGTTAGACTTTTGAAAATATTTTCTTTGTGGCAATCCAGAAATCATTATCATCATCATCTGGATACCCATACACTAAATATATATTCTCTATCCCATATAGATGTTATGCACAAATCTAGTTCAGGGATCAAGAACTCTATAATTTATTACTGTAAGTAAAAAGAAAATAAATTATCTTATTATAAGTACTCTTAAGCAAATTATAGGCTTCTCCCATTTATAAATAACAAGTTTTAATGGGATCATAAACAATATAAATCCTAGAATATAAGCTTTCATGATGTAAGGTCACACACACTGCAATTCATGAAACAAGTATTAGATAAAATAAAGTAATTAAGACTAATAATAATATTTTTTAAAAAACAATTATTTAATATCTAATTAATAAGAACAAAAACACAATTATCATGATAGTATGACATTTCAAACATCCATTTCATAAAAAATGCATTTTTATAAAAAATATATTAACTAACCAATTGATTTTTATTCATAGATTAACTTTATATTCATTAGGTTAATTCTTTAAAAATAACTAAAAGTTGGTTAAACATTTTCAGAATCAAAGATAACATTTTTTGATTCTATCCAAAGGGTACATTGAGAAAAAACTTAGATTTACAGCAGATTATATATATTTAACAAAAATTATTTTATCATTTGTAAGAAAAAATTGATTGGATTTTACAAAAAAAAGACTGTTTCACAATTTGTAGCATCTTAACTTAATGTAATTATTTGTCAATTCTTACACACAAAAAAAATACTACAATTATGAAACAAAAACAAATTTTCTATTAATAAAACTATAGTGTGCACACATCAAAAAATAATAACTCTAACTATGACTAGTGTTCATGAAGTGCTTTCCAGTTGTAATTTTTAGTTTTTTTCAATTGAGCTTCTTTTTGAAGGCTCCATAGACATGTACACGGTTAAGGTGTCCTTTTCCTGGGTAAACAAAATATATAAAATTTTGTCCATTGGATTTTCTTGATTTACTCATTCTCTTGGTTAAAGGCAAGGTTCTTCTCTACATTTTTATTCCAGTGAAAATTGGTTACATGTTGGAAGGTGATATATATAGCTTTTAGCTGAATTTAGCACATGGTTTTTATTTACAAATCATGTTTATAATTAAACTCATTTTATGCTAAAAGTTTGATTAAAACTACTATTATGTGCAATAGCTTGGTTAAGATTTCTTCTGTATTATGCTACAGCTTGGTAAAGACTTCTGCTTCTTTCTTCTTTAACAATTGGATTAAAATTTCACTGCTTTCTCTTCAACAGTTAAGTAACTATAATTTCTTCTCCTACTGTCTTTTTTAGAAGCAGGATTAAGACATGATTACTCTCTCTTTAACAGTTAAGTTAGCAATACTCTCTTGAGACACTTAGGTATTATTTCTTATTCACACCCCTACATATATTTTTTTCTAGAACAATGCTGCCCACAAGTCAATTACAATCTCTCTCTTACATATATTTTTTTCTAGAACAATTCTGCCAACAAGTCAATTACAATCTTTCTCTTACATGATAATTTTTATAACAATCAATTAAACAAAATTTCATAAAGACAATTGTTCAGTCAATTCTCTTCTTAATTTTACATACTGAAAACAAGTCAAGAACTTAAAATATTATTGTCATTCTTGACATTCCTTATAATTAAAAATCAATTTTTTTGCAAAAAAAAAGCAAGATAATCAGTTGATTGCACTGATTTGAATTGTATTTTTCATTAAAGAGAGATGAAGAAAAAATATAATTAATTAAAAATAAAATTTACAAAGGTATTAAAATCTTATATTGTTCTCCCCGTTCTCTTTTTTTTAAAAAATAAAAAATACTCTTAAATATATTTAATGTTTGAGAATTCTCATACTATCATATTGGGACTTATAAATATTTAGTTAAATAAAGAGCCATTGAAATATGTGTAGGAAAATTAAACATTATTTCCCCCATTAATAAATTAATTTGTTTATACTCAAACCTGAGGAACATGTTAAAACTCTTTAATTATTTTTTTAGTGCAACTATGTAGCCAACTTATTATAGGTAGCACATTTCTTGGTATGTCTATAATCTAGAATTTGAATCCAGATTAAGTAGATTTGATCACTACATTAATAAAGCATTTACCTAAACTAAAGAATAAAATAAGTTTAAAAAGTGCTTCAATTCTCATTTAGCAGTGCTTTACAAGCACATTGAAAATTCCCTTCTCCATGACTTTTTTATAAGAAGATGTTAGAAAATCCGGAAGGGGATTATTTATTAATAAACCATTTTATTTTTTTCTAAGGCAGTATATTATTTGCCTATATTGAATATTTCATATATATGTAAATAGAGGAATTTGAATCAGGATTTTTCAATCTGTTCATTATCCACTCTATCTCAAGCAACCTATGCACTTGACCACACTAATGTAAAAAAGATACATGATTCCCAATGTATACATTTTATGCAGAATCAGCACTCATCAATTGGGCCAGATTATAATCACCCACATGTATATACAGTCAGATTGATGTAATATCTACATGGCTATGACTATAATATAAAATCCAACAAATGTGTTGAGCATTTCATTGTAAGTTTTTCTAATGAAATTAATGGTTGAATAGTTAGAAGGGTGAGAAGATTGAAGCCTGACCATTAAAGTTTGAGAAATTGCTATCTTAATATAAACTGAGTACTGACTATATATGTGTGTGGGAGATTATGATCTGGCCAACTGATGAGTGCTGATTATGCAAGAAATATGTATATTGGGGATCATTTATCTTCTTCACATGTGTGTGATCATGTGTATTGGTTACTTGAGATAAAGTAGAGGATGAATAGACTGAAAAATCCTGAGTTCAGATCCCTCTACCATGAGTTGTTTTATTTTTTTGTTTTTGTGTTTTATTATATATAAAAAAACAAATAGTACAATACCTTAATAAATAAAATATTTAATTGTTGGCAAAAATATAACCATTGTGTAAGTAAATAGGAACAATTTGACAATATAGGTAAAATTTATAACAAGATTTTATTACAGAGTTTAACCATTTTAAATTCCAGCATCACACCTCTTATATTTCAGCATTTCTAACATTTTTTTGTCTCACACATTAATGTAAAATATATGATAAAGTGATTATTTCTTTTCAGAAAATAATAAATTTGACTTTATTTGATAGATATTTTTGTTTACTACTGAAAGAAATTTTAAATGTTCACATTTTGTTTTTGTAAATATTAAAAAATGAGGAGGTAATCAAAACAAAGACTTTACATGTCATCATTTCTAGAAATATTATTTTCAGTTTATAAAATCAATGAAATATTTTTTGTTTCTGATTATTTTTAAAAACATGAACAAATATGTATTTATTTCTCTTATATGTAATGAATTATGCTTTAAAAGTTTTTTTTTTTTAATATTTATTGCAAAATTACGATATTTTTTTTACTGTAAATATAGCATAGATTGTTTATGTAAAAGCTAGAATTTTTAAATTTGCTTGAGGCCATATATATGTTAGCGGTTAATATAACATTATATTTTTGAAAATAAAGAATTTCAAGTCAAAATAAGTTATTAATAATTTATATTTCTTGATATCTAATAAATATTGTGCAAATTACTTAAAAAATATTTAAAATTGTAATAAATTTGCAAATAAACACATTTTTGCAACATTGGAAATGGCAATGTCATAAAACGTCAAATGTTTTACAGCCTTGGCAAGAGACAATGGCTGAACATGTCAGGGTGGGTCTTATGTCTATTGTAAGGGTGGGAATTTTGAATTTCCCATCTTTTGACATGCAATTTTTGGGAAAAAAATTATTATAGTAAAATATATCATTTTAAATGCATTCTAACATATAATACTTATGAAAAAATTCTCTAGGGGGTGAATTGGTCAAAAGATGAAATAATTTGGGTCAACTCATCATAAAGTTAATTAGTTCTCAAATAAAAAAGTAAAAAGATAATTTTTTAAGTACAATGGTAATGAGATTAAAAGATCATACTGAAAAACAATCTTAAAATTGTATTACATTTATTTTTGCATAAAATATTTAAATTTTATAAATACTCTAAGGGAATAAAATAAAATTTAAACTTGGATTTTATAATTTTGTTCTAATAAAATGTTCACATATATAGAGGTAAAAAAACTTTGTGGTTTAGAGGTAGCACTTTGGCTTGTTGTATTCTATATTCGAATTTAAATCCTGGCATTATAAAATGTAGCATTTGCTTTTAATTTTTTATCTGCCTTAGATTTTTTTTGGATAAACTGTCCAATTCATCATCTTTATTGATAAGTAAATAGGTAACTAGATATTTTTAATTAAAAGGAGAAAAAAACAATGCTGAAAAAGTTTTAAATTCTTTCTAACTCTCAACTGGCATATAAGGTAATTATTTCTTTTTTACTACTTTTTATATCTTTGCCCTATAGTGAGCTAAATACAAAGTATCTATCTATCTATCTATCTATCTATCTATCTATCTATCTATCTATCTATCTATCTATCTATCTATCTATCTATCTATCTATCTATCTGTCTGTCTGTCTGTCTGTCTGTCTGTCTGTCCGTCTATCTATCTATCTATCTATCTATCTATCTATCTATCTATCTATCTATCTATCTATCTATCTATCTATCTATCTATCTATCTATCTATCTATCTATCTGTCTGTCTGTCCGTCTGTCTGTCTGTCCGTCTATCTATCTATCTATCTATCTATCTATCTATCTATCTATCTATCTATCTATCTATCTATCTATCTATCTATCTATCTATCTATCTATCTATCTATCTATCTATCTATCTATCTATCTATCTATCTATCTATCTATCTATATATCTATCTATCTATCTATCTATCTATCTATCTATCTATCTATATTGTGATATATATATATTTAAAAGATCATGAGATATATTGTGATAGAGATAATGATAATAGATACTTGCCCAATTATGGAATTTATAGCATCTAGCAAATTATTTGTCAGGGGAGATTATTAGTTATTTTAGTCTGGTGTCTAAAATATTTCATAAATTTAAGAGATTTTTTTAAAAAAAAATTCACCAACTCAATTAACAACATATTAGTTTGATTAGAAAAAATACTTATGATAAATTATTGTACTTTTTAGGATAGTCTGATACCGTTTATTTACTTCAGAAAAACGTGATTATATATTATTATGTTGTACAGCTTTACATCACATACTCATCCATTATACGTTTAATTTTTTTAAATATCTTTAAATGAAATTTTCTATTGCTTTTTTGGTTATGTCAAAATAGGAAGTACAGGTTTTTTTTTTTTTTACTTCCAAACAATAAAGTGAACTAAATAATAGCTCTATATACAACTAATTTAGTCTCAATAGTTATATCATTATAATAAAATACTAACATTTAACACCTTTTTAAAGGCAGTAGCAGCACATTAAAGTCTGTGTTGCTCCCCAGTCTACCTTTTTATTTAAAGTGCCACTAAGTTATTTAAATTTATTACACTATTAAGGCGTTAACCATTCACTGACAGATGATTTTTTTCCTTTTAGTATTAATTATTGAAACAGAAAATATATAAAGTGCATTTAAAATATTAAGAACCTTTTGTTCATTATGGTTTGAACTACTTAAAGTTGCATAATCATTATCCAAGAAATATGACACTAAAAATATTTCTTCTTTTTTTTTCATATGTCCTAGCATCGTCCGGGAGGCGAATCGCAACAACCGTCTGCAACCAACTACTTGCTTGCAAGGCTGCTGCGCTGATATCTCGGCTAAGATTTCTTATTTTTATCAGTTCAAATTAAGAAGTGTAAATCAAATGGCATATTGAGATTGTTTTAAAAATCCAAAAATTCATTGGTCTTAAAAAAGGAAATCAAATTGGATGTATTTATTTAACTCCAATTATTATTTTAAATGACTCATATGTTTCATCTTTTTTACATTTTATAATATAGAAATTATATAAAAAATAAGTAATCGAATGGTTTTATTACTCAGGAGTTTCTACGAAATTTATATTCCAGAAATACTAGAACTGGAATTGATCAAAGAATCTTATATTCTACAGTCCTTCACTTTATCATTGCACTAGCACAGAAGCTATATAATTACGTGGATTATTAATTAATTTTAAACTCAAAAGATATAAACCACAACTTCATTGTTTACCCTCACATTTTTTCTCATTTGTCTGGCAACAAAAACCAGATTAACAATCTTTCTTTATTCTTTAAAACTACCCCGGTCTCTCGAAACTCTTTACCAATGGTTGTAGTAGCTTTTAAAACAAAATTTACTTAGTGGATAACAATCCTGGACTTTATTACTGTGCATTAAAACAATAAAATTATTCTTAAGATTAGGCACTCAATTTCAGGTGCCCACATATTCCTAAAGCAATTCAACTAGTTCAGAAGATTTTAAAAGTTATTTCTTAATATGGCATGAGATCATGCACTCTTTCATTTGAAAAAATACAATTGTTACAGATATTTTTGTTCAAATTTAAATGAGTAGATAGGATGGACACATAACATAAATATATCAGTTCAATCCTTATATCATGATTAAAAACTTGATTAAAATATTTTTTCATAAAAAGTCCATTTATGGATTTAATATGATTATCATGATTTTTATCGGGACCATATGTATCTTTCAATGCAGCAAAAAAGTTCTTAAATGAATAGATCTTTGCAGCTTTAATCCACCTATTATTTTAAGTTATCTTATTAGTTACTGGATATTAGTCTTTAAATCTATATATTGGTTATGATATATGTCACATATTTTATATATCACATGACTCAATTTTTTAAGCTTCTAAATAAATATTAAAAAGCTTTGCTAATTGCTCTAATGAGCTTTATTGATAAATGGTAGCAAGAAAAAGCATTTAAAATATCTCTATCAGAATATGTCACATATTTCGTTTTAATTATGCTATTAACATTAGAATTATCTTGGGAAAATCTAAATAGTCAATTTTTCTAAAAAAAATTGAATATTGAATGATAAATTTATGGAAGTTCATTAAACATTTAAATAACAAAAATGATGGGGTAAAACGTTAATCCAAGGTTATTGTGTCAGATTAATAGATAATTCTGATGAATGAAATTGAATTGTGGATTAATATCTTTGGAATTGGACATATTCTTTACAATAAATATTATTTTAAACTCAGAATTTTACTACTCTTTGATTTTTTTTTTAATAACCTGAATTTATAAGTGATGTACTACTAAAAACCAGCCAACAACCTTTCCAAACTTTTCAAAAAACTACTGACATCTACTTTTACATCAAACTTCCTGTCTCTTAAAGACGATTCTCACTAAAACTAGCTTTATCAATCTTTTTCTTCAAATGAAGTCACATATTCCAGGTAACTATATTTAGAAAATAATGTTATTTTTCCTACTACAGTTAATTCCTTCCTTATCATTTTAAATTTAAAAATATTTGTGGTACTTTAATGATTGATGGAGACTGCAACTATCCATAAATATTCAAATAGCCTATTGTAGAACACTTTTTCTAGGTCTTTTCCATTTTCGTGGTAGGCAGAGGTATTTTCAATAGGATTCCTTAAGTATACAATTTCTGCCAAGGTTACATTTTTTGAAGGCTGTATCAAGCTCCAAAGCAATTAATTATTGATAGTAAATCACCACTATTGAATTTCAGTCTACTAAATTTGTCTTGTTATAGCCTTTTCAGTGCCAGACCTATGAACAAAAAAAATGAAAGAAAAGTTGGTGCCAGAATTGCTATGCATATATTTAAACAATGAAAACATAACCGCTCAAAGAGCGTACAATTTCTTTGTCTTAGTAAAAACTGGGAGATAAGCATTGCCTTGATAGTTTAATATAATTGGATTCTACGCTAACATAAATGATTAAAAATGGTCAAATAAAAAAGGCATACTCAGAGAAAAGTAAAAAAAGTTCTTTGTATCAGATACAATGTCATAATAAAACATTGTTTATTACTTATTTACAGTAAACCATATTTAAAGGCCGTTTACTTATCTGCCATCTATGAAGGTGTAATGTTACAATTAGAAAGACTGCAAATAAAAAAAGTTATAGCAAAATAAATATCAATTAAGGAATTATATAGAAGTGGATCATTGGTTTTTATGCTGATATTTGAAAATGGTAAGGGTGACCTTGGTTTTAAAATTATTAAAAGTTGAACGTTAATGTTATGGAATAGTATAAAAATATATTTGAGATTTTCGGTGAAACAAAATTAGAAAATGATACAAAAATATATATTTATGATTAACAAATTATTTTTGACTTATTGGTTGATAGGTTTCTGAATTCGATAAAGGGGAAAACATGTTTCATTGCTTCGCAATAGAAACGACATTCAAATAGAAAGCAACTCTACAAAGAAAGACAATAATTTTGAATGTAGTCTGAATTTGGATAAAAATATTTTACAGATATAATAAACACCTCCATACTCACCAATTCTTTTTAAATTCACATAAATAAAGATATAATAAAAGACCCAATTCTTTTTAAATTCACATAAATAAAGAAGATATAATAAAAGACTCATTCTTTTTAAATTCACGTAAATAAAGATATAATAAAAGACAACTGTCTTTTATTATATCTTTATTTATGTGAATTTAAAAAGAATGGGGAAGTATGGAGGTGTTTACACATGGGAAAGAGAAAGGTGAATAACTCCGTGTGTGTAAATAAAATAAAAAAATCAGATATATTAATCTTTAACTGAAGTTTAAAGTTTATATCTATGTTAGAGATAATCTCTAGTTTCGAAAATGATTAGTAATAATCATTATTGTATTTATCTGAAATGGATGGCAAATTTGTGAGCGGAGGGAGTTTGACAATGGTAAATGAAAATGTAACAATAAAAATATTTTACAAATATCTGTTAATACAGAAATAAAATCTTTTACACTTTCCCATCATTTGTTATTTATACTCATTTCCTTATTCCCATTGATTAGCACATTTATTTGACTATATAAACAAATATCTCAGGCAAAATATCAGTAACAGTTAAAAAAAACAATCTATAATAATGAAAAAAATAATCGTATAGCTCAGATTTTTATATTTTCTAGTAAAGATACTTATTTAACTCTATATGACAATGCATATATTAGTATATATAAATATGTTAATAATTTTACGTCACAGATTCGCTAGATCCTTTCTATGGTGATAAGATAATAATATAAATATACCTTCAGGCAAACATACACACTTTTAAATTAAACTTACTGCAGTAATTCTGCTTTTGTAACACAAGCTCTTTTCTGAATTTGTTAAAAAAAAAGTAAAGCTTTCTAGCAAGTTATCAAGATGAACCCAGATAGTGCGTTTTATTCTAAGTATAATTTGCCGCAACGAGATCATGCCAAAACCATTTTAAAAGCGCTTCCCTTAAAACTGCCAGAGCTAGCTATGGTGTTAGATGCAGGATGCGGTACCGGTGAAGTATCACGTATAATTATTGAAACTTATCCAAATATTCAACAAATTATTGCTTTCGACGTTGGTGAATCTTTTATTGAATACGCTAAAGAGCACAATAATCATTCTAAGATCGAATACCAAACAGCAAATCTTCAAGACCTGAAATCGATTAAAAAAGAATGGATTGAAATGTTTGATTATTGTTTCAGTTTCTTAGTGTTTCACTGGCTACCTGACCATGATATAGCTTTGGAGTTTATAGCTCAATGCCTTAAATCAGATGGTGGGGCTTTTATAACATTTATAGCGAATCCACCTTTAGAACTAGCTCATGCAAACAATCTTTTTATCAAACATCCTAAATGGAAGCAATACTTCAAAGTAAGTTTTAAAAAATGTTGACATATGTATGTGTAAATGTATATGAGTGATAACTGTTTTTGGATGTTTATTTTTCTATGTGCTTGTTGTTAATTGTCATTTTGGCTTGATCTTACTTGCCATCATTTGGATTGTAAGAGTGACTCAATAATTCTTTCTCGATTTTCTGGTAATAGCAATTAGATTATAAAACATCTGTCATAATTATATAGAAGTGAGCTGATCTGTGCTGGAGTGCAGTGCACAGGGTGGCACAAAAACCCATTTTAATAATAAAATTAAATCAATAGCTAATCTAAAGAATAATTTAAAATATGTAGACTTCAATACTTGATTTTGCTGATGTTAACTGATTATTTTATTTTATGATACGTATTGTTTATATGTTTGTATTTTTTTACTAGTGATACTAGGTCTATAGTTATATGGCTATGCATACAGCCAATATTATTATCTAATTAAAAGATATCAGAAATTTACGCTACAAAATTGTTGTGGAAAGTCATCTAGTGACTGATTCATTAATTAATCTTATCCTAGAATTAAATCAAATCAAATAAAAACAACATAATTTTATACTGGGAACATAAACACATGGAATGGGTCTGTATGGAAAAAATTAGAAACTAGATAGAGATTAAAAAGAGTTACTAAAAACTCTAAACTTTGGATATTTTTGTTGAGTAATAGCAGCACTTTAGTTTCAGACGGATTTGAAACATCAAGTTCATTATCAAAATTTAAAAGTCTATTTAAAAAAGATAGTGATACAGATAACTTGACAATTTTTGATTATGTTTAATACCATCAATTTGTTTCATGTATCTAAAATTTTTTCAGTTTAATGTGCATTCATCTAGATAAAATCAATAGGATATTTTTAGTGTTTTCCAATAGTGTATGTTACACATGAATAAAATTTATCTTCTTTTTCCCCATATTTCATAGCATCGGCCGGGAGGCGAACCCGCATCAACCATGCTTCCTTGCAAGGCAGCTGCACTGACCTATCGGCTAACAACGCTTGACCTGTATATTTAATAAAAGTTTTTAGAATTTTCTACAAATATTGATAAAACCAGAATAATTTTTTTAAATGTTAATCAAGTTATTTAAAATTCTGATGTTATTTGTCTCATGCCTGAATAAACATTTGAAGTTAATAAATTCCTTAGTAAAGTATATCCTACATGGATCAAATTTTAACATTAGTCACTTTTTAAAAGTTCTCTTGATAGTATGTGCCACATTGAATACAATTTCAATGTTATCCAGATTTTATAAAATTCTCTTGTATTGTGTGTCTTACCTAAATAAAATTTTTATTCTGGATAAAAATGTAATGCTAATCTAATTGTTTAGGATTCTCTAATAATATGCCTTACATCCTCACACCTGGATAACATTTTAATGTTAGTTGATTAGTTTAAAGTTTTTTCTACTTTTATGTTAAACTTTTTAGAATTTTTTAATAATATGTATCATAACTAAAAAAATTTTAATTTTACACAGATTTTGTTGGAGTTCTCTGATACTTCAAAACACATCTGAATAAATTTTAATGTTAATAATAGTTTATAGAGTTCTGTTATAGCTTAGTCATTTCCGAATAACCTTTTTATGTTTTGCAATGTTTTATAATAATATGTATCACATTTCTGTAAACTTTTAATGCCATTCATGTTTTTAAAAGTTCCTGATAATTTTAGCATCTAGATTGTCAAAACTTATATCATAATGAGTATATAAAAATTCTAAACAAAATTCTGGTGCTGATCATTAATTCACTGCCTTAAAATGTTTGTCTCTTTTGGTGTAGAATAATGTTTTCTTGAAGGATTGTGATAATAGTATTTTAATTATATTTATATATTGGATTATTTCCATCATCTAATATTAAGTACTGAATGTCTTTAGAAAAATTTAATTTTAATTAAATTTTCAAATTACATTTAACTATTACTAAATAGCATTCAGATTAGTATATGCACAACATTTCAAGAAGCATTATTTTCCTTGCTTCTTCACATGGTGCTTGCATGGGAATCAAACATGAATCCTTAAATAGTTGAATATTGACTTTTAAGATAACACTCTAACCAAATGAGCCATCCTGCCAAAGGCAACAGTCAATAGAAATTTCATATAATTATCTATGAGGTACCTCCTGATTTCTCTATTTTTTCCTAAGAGCAACATTGATTAGTGGTTTCCATACATTTTGTATAGTCACACTAGGTTGACTTATGGGTTATTCACTATTGTCTTGTGAACACCTTCTTTGAATTTTCTTCTTTGTATTTTTTTCCTTTTTGTCAATATTTTTGTATTTTCCCAATTGAACTTATGTTCATTGATACATACATGGTCTGCTATCTTAGACACATCTGTTTTCTCTCTTCTAACCATCAGTCTGGATTCTTGCAATTGTTTTTCAATGGGGTGACTGTTCTCATCAATGTCCACATTTTCATATTCACAGGACATTTCATAGATGCAGTTTTTGTGTTTCATCATTTCAAGTTGGGTTTTGTAGATATTAGAATTTATTGTGGTGTCAAATGGCTCTGGAAAGCTGTTCTTCTAGTAAACTGATTGCAGATTATCCTTAATTTGTCTGCTATTTTGGGTAAATATGAATACAGTATCAATAATTGCTTTTTTTATTTGATAGTACTTTTTTTTGTCTATTTAAGATTTTCTTAATACCAGCTGATGGATAAACATTTTTTAAAAGAGTTTATTCTCTATAGGTTTTTCCCATATCACTAGTTTCTGAACTAACCTTTTTTACTTTGTTACACAGTGATAGTATAACTCCATATATGGTGTTCCTGGTATGATTGTATACTTATGCTAAGTATATTTTTATATGTGTAGGTTTTTTATAGACTGTAGTTTTGATTTTGCCATGAGGGAGTCTTGTCACAAGAACATCTAAGAAGGTCAATTTTTGTTTTTTTTCTGACTCTATTGTAAATTTAATTGAAGGGAATATGTTGTTGATGTGTTTCTAAAAAGTTTATAGTAGTTCTCCACCATGTGACGATTCAATAAATGTATTTTCAACATAGTGAAGCCAAACATTAGATGAGTATGGACTAGTCTTTATGGCTGTGGTTTCAACTTCTTACATATAAATATTGCTAATCAAGGGTGATGATGGTGAGATTATATCCATTCCTTTATTGTGTTGAAAGAATTTTGTGTTTTATTAAAAGTAGGTTATTGTTATGCAGAATATTAAGTTTTATTATACTATCAATATGAAGAGTTGTTCGGTTTGTAAACTATTATCACCATTTGATCTTTTTTTTACAATAGACATACCTTTTTCACATGGTATATTTGTGAATAAATTTTTCACATCAATGCTTATTTGAATGTCAGTTTTTTCAATTTTCATGTTCTTGATTAAATCTACAAAGTGTCTAGATTCCCTGATAAAGGACTGGAACTTTTATGCCAAATGACTAAGAATTTTGAGAAGAAAACTTGACATCTTTTGCCAAGGTGAATTTCTAAAACTAACAATTGGTTTTAATGGAACATGTAGATCATAAAGATAATAAATTTTGTTGAACATCACAATGGTAAATAACCCCATAAGTCACTTTAGTGTGACTATAACATAATGTATGAAAACACTAATCAACTTTGCTCTTAGGAAAAAATGGAGAAATCAGGAGGATCTTTGTATGTGAAATTTTTATTGACTGTTGCCTTTGGCAGAATGGCTCAGATTGGTTAGAGTGTTATCTTAAAATTCAGTCTTCAAGAATCAATGAGGCCAAGATAAATTTTTTATGCTAGTATTGTCACTGGTCAAGTCAGTAAAACCTAAAGAAAAGAGGAAAATAATACCTTTTGAAACATTGTGCCCTATTATTAAAAGTTGAATGTAAAATTTTAAATATTTCTAAAAAGACATTCAATACTTAATATTAAATGATGAAAATAGTCCAATATATAAATACAATCATAGATCCATAATATTTACAAAATTTATTGTGAGAATTGGAAGACCTTTTATATGAACACAAGCAATCATCATATCATTGCTAGAGAGATTAACATATTGATGTAATAATCAGAATTATCAAATGCAACACTCACTCTACATGTATTAGATAAATCCTGGCTATAAAACAGATTTTGCCAACATTAAAATTTTATCCAGATTTGACCCTAAAATATTAGAGAATAGTTGAAAAAAACTATAGAAATTCTAGAAAAATGTGACTGCTTAAATAAATGAGACACTTTCTATATTTATATGAAATTTTGTTTATAAAAATTGTTAATCAAATACAAAAAAATATATCAAATGAATTTTCTATCATGATATTTTCTTTAAAGTAATTAATTAAATTGAATTTAAAAATCAATATATACATCTGACTAATGATCTGTAGTCTACCTTCAGTGGCGCCAGCAACAGCTACTGAGTGACCATTCCATTCAGACCAGGCGAATCTAAGTAAGATATTGAACCTACAATATTAGAAAAAGTGAAGAATAAACACTGATAAAATCTAATTATGTATTCAAATTTCTGTAACTAAGTTGCAATCTTTAGTGTGTATATAAACACATTAGACCATAAATAAAGGTAGATTTCCACTTTTATTGTTAAAAGGTAAATTGCCTTGAGAACAGATTGACATTTTTGATTGTATTGCTATTGTTTAAGTGTTGGCTGTTTTCTATGAATCATTTATAAACCTATTTAGCCTTGAGCATTAATAACTTTATTATTTAAATAATCAAATTGGAAAAGAATAAATATCTCTATGCTGTTCTTCCATAAAATAATAATCAGAATATAATAAATTCTTACAAGAGCTATATAAATATCCAATTTTTTTATAGCTGTTGTAAGAATTTATTGTTTTCTGATTATTATTTAAATAACATATTGTTAGAGTGCACTTTGAAAGTTATAATTGTAGTTTGAAAGTTATAATTGTATATTTGTTAATCTGCTTTCAGAATAAGTTATATTTTATTGTTTAATGAAGTTTGTTTAAACTTCTTTGTATCAAGACCTTCTCTATGCATAGTCAAATTGCAACACTTATGTCTATGTTAGCACATTAGCCCATAAATAAAAGTGGATTTCCACTTCTATTGTTAAAAGGAGGTTGCCTTGACAACAGATTGAGATTGATGATTGTGTTGATATTGTTTAGTTGTTGACTACTTTCAATGAATTTGCATTTATAAACATATCTAGTCTTGAGCATTAGTAGCTTTTATGAAAATATCCCAGTGCATATTGCTACCATCTTTCCCTGAAAATAAAACACTGTCTTATACTAATTTTTGATCCAAAACCCACTCTAGGGTTTATTTTCAGGGGATAACTTATTTTTTTATGCACAAGTCATTTATTTATGTATAAGAATTCATATTTATTCAAAATGATAATTGAAGAATTATGAGATATTCAGCAAAAAATACATATATATTGATTTGAAAATTACATATATATATATAATACAAATACAATGTTCGTTAATTAAAAGACTACACCTGGATCTCATTTTATGTGGTAGATAGGTTTCTCAGAAAACACGCACAAAAGAAATCACACAAAAATAGACTTAACTTATACATGGGAGATAGATACTGTAATTTTCAAAAATCGTACAAAAGCAAAGCAACAACATAAAATTACTTTAAAATTTGCATAAAAAATGAAATAAAACATGACTAACAAAAAATTTTAAATTTGAAAAAAATTGATACAAAGCAAACATTTTTTTTTTATTAACTACAGTATTTAATTTTATTCAAAACAATATATTTTTATAGTATTTTTCATTTTTTCATACATGTACAGTATTTTAAACATTATCGCTATTTGACAATATATAAGTTTGTTTGTAAACTGGTAATAAATCAGATTCATCACAAGAGGAAATACAACTAGCACCAACTTAATTTTTTTAATAACTCTTATCATGGACTCACCCAAACTAAATGATTTCCAATCACTGTTGATCCTTCTGATTTTGCTAAGCAATCTAAAATTGAAATTTTTGTTTCCAAAGAAATTCATTTTCTTGAATATTTTTTTCCTCTCCATTAGAGTAAACTGAAAGTTTAAAATAAAAATAAGAACTTAGACTTACAATAATAAAAAGACACCTACTCATCATTATTAGGCAAAATTTAATTAAAACTAACAATTAAAAATTAAATTCTTATTTTTGTCTTTAATGTTTTTAATTTTCACTTCTGTTTAAAAGTCAAATTTCATTGTTTCATGTTACATTAATTTCAGATCACATTAACTTCAGATCACATTACATAATTTTTAAATTGTTAATCATAATTAAAAATCATATTTTAATTGTCAAATTTAATTGTGCCCACCACTGTTACTCACCTTTTAAAAATAAACTTGTGGACACTAAATGATTAATTGATTATGTACTCTTTTTTAAAAAAAACAAAAGTAGAATGTGATTTAAAATGCAAAAACAACATGCATAGTATACGTATCTATAACATTTGAACAGATTTACATTATAATCTTGTAAAATTTATTATTTACAGCCACTAAATGATTAATTGATTAATACTCTTTTTTTTAAAAAGGAAAAATAAAATGTGATTTAAAATGCAAAAACAACATGCATAATATAGGCATCTATAATGTTTGAACAGATTTACATTATAATCTTGTAAAATTTAATGTGTGTATATAAAATGGGGAAATCCTGATTTTAAATAAATTATGAACTTCTTTATTGCATAAAATCTATTACAGTACTATTATAAAGCGCTGAAAATATTGAAATTATTAGATAGAAGTTGAACGCCAATAATGCGCTATTACTTTAAATATGATGTTTGAGAGTGCAAAATTTATAGTATTTAAAGTAATAGTGCATTATCAGAACTCGACTTCTGATCTAATAATTTTTATTGCATAAAAGAAAATTGCATACAAAGATATTAAGAAGAAACATGAATCGCATAACTTCCAAATCGCATTAAATAAATTCACATCAAATGAGACCTGGGTGTATATATATGTATATATATATATATATATATATATATATATATATATATATATATATATTACACATGTAAGGACATCATCTTAATATATTATCATAATCATCATGTTCAACTATTCTTAATCTACTACAGGGTCAAGATCTTTTTAATTTTAATGCCATTCCCCAATTTTGAAGACATAAGAACATAATAAACAAACTTTTTATTGCAGCCATCAGTCTTATATATGTTTTTTTTATAGCTTTTAAGACTTCAATCTTCTGTGTTTGATCTTTTCTTGTAGTACCATGTCTTTAAATGATGTCAATGATACTATTTATTTTTAAATATATTTACTGTTTTTTACTCTAATATATGTTTTTATATTTTTTACTTTTAACTATTGTGCAGAATAACAATAGCAATTAGCCAACAAAATATAAATACATCTATTCAAAAAACTCATACTTCTATGCTAAAGGATTTTATTCACTTCAATGTGTATGAAAATTTCTATTATTTTTAATAAGTATATGATGTTTAAATTTATCTTAAGATTGAATGTAAGTGATGTTTAGACAAAAATTAGTCTACCAAAATGTTTTGTGATACCAGAGAAGAAATTCTTTAAACAATAATATTATTACTTTTTTTTGCTTTTTAATTTCTGAAATGAATTTCATATTTCATTATTTAAACATAAGATTTTAAAACAATTTTCCTAAAATATAAAAATTTAATAAAAATTTATTATTTTTTAGGTTCAGGGATGAAAAAATCCATTATTTTTAATAGCATTATTACTGTTTCTTCTTCTTTGATTTTAGTTTGCAAAGTGATAATTATCATTATTTAATAATAAATTTATATTATTTAATAATAAAATATTAAAAAATTGTATTTAAAATATAAAAAGATGACAAAAATAAGTTTTTATTTTTTTATCAAAAATACAATTACAGAAAAAACAAAGTGGGAGGGAAGAGAAGCAATTAAATAATTCTAAACAAATATTTATTGACTATAATAACTTTTAATAAATACATAAATGATCACTAATAAATTTTATTAGCTTAACAATAATATATATATATATATATATATATATATATATTATTATATTAATAATATATATATATATATATTACATGTAAGCATTATTTTTTATTAACCTTAATTTTGACAAATAACATACAAAATTTATTTTTTAATAAAAGTGGTTTTAAGTTTGAATAAAATTTTTGAAAAAATAAAGGTTTTTTTAAAAAAATATTATTTAAATTAATTTTAAATATAACTAGAAGAATAAAAACAAATAAAAACTAGATATTTATTTAAATAAATAAAAAAAAGTGTTTAGTTTTTACATTATCAAAAATAATGTATCTTTGTTTTCCTCATGATATAAATTTAAATTATTCTAAAATTTTATATAATTTTTTTAAAAAGTAAATATATATTTTATATTTATTAAAATAAAACATTTTTTAGCTGATTAAAACTAATATTGAAATAAAAATTATGTTATCAATATATTTTCTTGATAATTACAATGTTAACATTCACCATATTGTGCAATTTGAGTTTTGAAATTTAAAGTTTGAAATGAAAATTTTTTTTGATAGATAACTCTTATCCCTTAGTAAAAATAATATATATGATCTTTATTTATTTTTAATTCTATATAATAAAATCATAATACAATTATTAGCATACTAATTGTTTAAATGCTGTATAAGTTACAGTTTGATTAAGGAATTCAATCTCCTGCACCAGTCTCAGGTGTCATAGAACTTTCTAAAAAGATTAAATTCAATTATATCATTTGTTATTTATATTTGCATGACACTCTTATTCTTTAACAATTCAACTTTTTTTTTACTTATTGTAACGATATATAAATATGTCGTTACATTAATCCAAAATAAAAACTTAAAAGTTCGCAAATAAAAGTAAAAAACTAAACGCTAAAATTGAAAATGTTTGTTATACGTATATATATTCGCACAGATGCTAAACTTTGAAAATATTTTTTTTCATAAACAAAAAAAAAAAGTATTTGAACGTATTTTTTTTTAATAAAAAAAATACAAGATTGAAATATAAAAATATTTTAATAAAAAAATAACGTAAGTTAAAATAAAAACAGGTATGAATTAATTCCTGTAATCTATAAATGGAAATGATTGTTTATTAATTATCTAAAAGCTGTGTAATTAAAAAGTCAGATGAAAAGTTAGATAAGAGAAGAAAGAAATTTTAGCTTGACCAATGGAAGCACTAAGCCTTGGCTCGGACCCTAACGAAAGTGATGGATTAGTGACGTTTTGTTCATTGAATCCTTGTGAATAATATAAAAAGGGAAATACAGTTTTTTCCGACAGTTCCACCGTTTGTGTTTGAGAGATGTGGTATGACGCACATACCACACTCTCTATAAAAAAAAAAATGAAAAGACTGTGATACCTTGAACCAGCTATTGCCATCTCCAGAACATTACCTTCAACTGAGGCATCGTGGGAATTCCATAAGCTATCTGAAATGAACAATTGTTAAAATCAATCAAGAACTTTCGTCAAGTTTTACAAACTGATAAACAAGCCAACTGAAATGTTAAAACAGACTCTTATCTGACTTTTGTAAGTCTTTAAATCAAATTAATAATGTTTAATTTTATATGTTTTCCGATTGATAAACATCATTTCAAATTTTTTTTTCTTATTGTAAAGATTGGTTAAATGTATGAAATTTAAGTTGTTTATAGACGCTTGCATGGATTCGTTTGCGGTTAATTATATTTTGGTTTTCATATTTGATCAAAATATATAGACATTCGATAAATAATGACACCTTACGGTGAGTATCTAAAATGTATTTATTCGGATGTTTTTTAAGTTATTGGTGACAACACAAGTATCTTATGGTGAATACTATTGGGTTACTTATAAGTTTCCCTCTGCGATTGTCGGTATCAATAATTTTGTATTTTGATCGTTTATGTTTATTTTGAAATGTTTTTGACCGTGGAATCTATGTAATCGATCTATACCCAACATTTTTAAACAAATCTGTGCGAACGTATTTAAATGTTAAAATTAAGTCGGGTGTGAATGGCTATATAGTTTGTAAAGTTATATTAAGGGAGGGTAATCTTAGGTTATTCATTTCGTAGTTGAATTGGTTCAATGGATTGGATATATTTGTGTAATTAGTCGATGTAGTATGAGGTCCGCTATGGGCAGGATTATAGATATACGCCACACACCCTCTGTTTGCCTATGGATGGGTTTGTAAGTCGGCAGAAGACCGCAGTCCATTCCTATGGAGTTTTTTGTTTATTGATCTACTTGCCAACAGATGTCACATTCCTGTTGGTGGAGAGTCAATCTCTTCTCTATTTCTACTTATTGTTCAGATGTACATTCCTGACAATATAGTATTTTGTGTTGTCGTATCATGCTACATTGAATACATGAATGTATCAGATGGATTGGCGCCAGTTGATTGTGAAATTTGTTGCCTAAGGTTAAATCAGGGAAGAATATTTTCCTTTCAAATGCAGACCTATGTAGTCCATTCATACTCGACCCTCTAAATAAATAGTAAACTCAGTATTTGCAATCTACTTAAATTTAGAATTAAAGATCAAGATAAAATTATAAACGTTAAATTTATTCCTCAAAATTTAAATATTATTTTATATGTGCATAAATAAATATTTTTATGTGTTAATTTCTGGCAGTGGCTTTTATTATTTTATATTTAAGATATAAAATTTATAGATTTTTATCTCTGCGTCTCCACTGAGCTAGTGACTTGGGCTAACGGTCGGAATATTTAAAGAAAGTGGAATCTTAACAGCGCGTATCTGCCTACTTTATAAATTTTTCTAGGCTCAAATGCCTAGATGGCGCCCTTGTAGTGCAGATATTGTTTTTGCGGTTAGATTCGATCTTCACTTTCATTCCGATTGGTACACTATCTTAAAAAATCTTATGCTTTTAATAACTTGAAAAATGAATTTTACACAATACATATTACAATAGCATTGATATTTGACATTCTGAGATTAATGAGTCGATCCCTTTTAAATGAAAGTACTTGTTCAATAGTTTTTATATCTATAACTATATATTTGTGAATGTAAATATGAAAGTGATCTAATTTTTTTTCTAATAGTGCATCTACTGATCTTTTTCTAATAAATATTTTCTTTGTCTACTTTATACATTTGAAACATCAAACAAAAACTATTTGTACATGTTATTAGTAAAAATATTATTTTTTAACTCCAAAATTAAAAATAACATGAATAAAAATTGAAGAAAAAATTTTGAGATTGACAATACAATCCGATCAAGAAAATCTTATTATTATTTTATTTAACATCCTGTAACATTAATTTTTAACTTTTTCTATATCAAGTTATTTATTTTGAACATGTTTCATACATTGCTTAATGGTAACTTTTCATTGAGATTATAACTGCTTAAATTAAAAAAAAAAACAATATTGCACCTCTCTAGAATGTCTTTGAGATAAATCTTTATAATAAAAAGGATATTGCTTCTTTCACAAAGCTTTACATTTAGTGTTTAGTATAAATACTTTGAGTCTGTCATGGTTTAACCTCTTCATATACCAAATGTATAATAATTGATTAAATTACATCATTTCCACAAACTATAAAATATATCAATGGATCATGTAACTATCGTTTTATTTTTAAATAACTTATCTAAATTTATTAGACATTTAAGAAAGATGAATATAATCATAGGTTTAGAATTATTAATTTAAACAAATGAAAACAACAGTTGTAGAAAAAAAATGAAGTGACTGTTTTTAAAAAACGTGATGGTTATAAAAATATATTGGATTAAAAAAAAAAGAACAAAAAGAAGAACGAAGATAGAAACAGATGTATTTAAATATATTATTTTATTGAAATTGTACTGAGAAATAATTTAATAATAGAAAATGAAGTTAGAGAAACACAGAATATATGAAAATCTGAAAATCTTGATTCATATATATATATATATATATTAATCTACCATATACACATACAATATTTTAAAATTTTATTGATACTAAATTACATTTTTTTATTTTTTATTATAGAATGCTAATAGTACTGTAATAAAGACAGGGGTGAGTGATATATCTTGGCATGAAGGTGATTTGGCACAGAAGTATCCAGAAATTATTGCAAAAAATAAAAATTTACAATTGGTTCAAATACAGATTATATCAGAAATATTCAGATTTTATTCAAACAATGAATACAGAGGTAAGAGTCACAAAGAATATATATACATAAACTAAAACAAGTCTGATAGCAGCTTGAATTAGTTATATTACAAAACCGTGTAATTAAAACATGTATAAAATGTTGTGTATGCTCATGTACTAGATATAACATATGCATTACTTAAGAGCACCGATTTAGATAATTAAAAGAAAAAATGGTCTACAGATTTTTTTGTATAATGTTATTAAATATTTTCATAAAGGAAATATACTTTGAAATAGGTAAAAAACAGTAAAAATGATAAATCATATTATGTAAAGGGAGAAAAGGAAATTGTTTTTATCACTATACTAATGAATTAATTGGTCCAATTTATGAAAATGTATAGTACTATGTGACCCTTCTCTGATTTGCTTTCTGAATGATGTATTAAATAAATAATTTACCCGTTTCTATAGCAAACTAATTGGTAAATCTAAATATGGTATTGAATATTAGGGGCTACTAAAATTAAGAAAGTTATCAATAAATTTTAAAAAGTCAAAATGATTTTTTCCCCTTTCCTATTGCTAATGTAAATAAACATGAATATATGTATATATATTGTAAGTTCATGTATATAATGTAAATAAACATGAATATATGTATATATATTGTAAGTATTTGTATATATACTAGTTACATGATATTATTAATAAAATAAAATTATTTCAAAATTTTTTTTGGTTCAAGAAAAGATTAAAGTAAAAAGAAAGTAAAAATCTTGGGGATTAAGTTAAAATATTAATTATAACTTATCTTTCTTTTATTGTGTATATTAAAATTTAACACATAATTGAAAACAAATTTCTGCAAGATTAATCAGTTTCTGGACATAAATTCCAGACTGATTAATTAACAATATAAGGTAAGAAATAAAAAATAATTAATTAAAAAAATAATGATCAAATGACTTGATATCATGGGTAGGAATTCGAGCAGTGGGTGGAGAGTATAAAAAACTGCAATCGCTTATTGGTCAGCGTCAGAAGAGAGAAAAAAAAGAATTACAGGAGAAAAAGCAAAGAAATAAAAGAAGAAAGCCAGTTAGTTTTCTAGGAAAGTTTACCAAAGAGTCTATAAGCAAGCCAAAATGACTGAGTCCAGCAAGATGAAACAATCTTTATACAGGATAGAAAAATACATTCCTAGACTAAAGCTGAGTGTTTGTACAGTTCCACCATCCATCTCCTGAGTACCAATAGCCAGATGCAATAATATATACCTCTGACTTGATTTTACTGATGTGTTTACTTGCAATGAGATAAATCTACAGGACCAGACCTAGCAGTAGTACCCTTGAGCCAGGAGGAAGCGTCCAGCTACCAATAGACACATTCTGAATTAGACAGGATCAGAAGACAAGATAATGATTAGTTCAAGCCAACCAAATTTTAATAAAATATTACTGTTAGTTACACTCTGATAAAATCAGATAGTAGTTCTCTTGTTCACGAAATGCTTTCTATCTATCTATCTATCTATCTATCTATCTATCTATCTATCTATCTATCTATCTATCTATCTATCTATCTATCTATCTATCTATCTATCTATCTATCTATCTATCTATCTATCTATCGATCGATCGATCGATCTATCGATCTATCTATCTATCTATCTATCTATCTATCTATCTATCTATCTATCTATCTATCTATCTATCTATCTATCTATCTATCTATCTATCTATCTATCTATCCATCTATCTGTCTATCTGTCTGTCTGTCTGTCTGTCTGACTGTCTACCTACCTAGTTACCTAACTACCTACCTACCTATCTATCTATCTATCTATCTATCTATCTATCTATCTATCTATCTATCTGTCTGTCTGTCTGTCTGTCTGTCTGTCTGTCTGTCTGTCTGTCTGTCTGTCTGTCTGTCTGTCTGTCTGTCTGTCTGTCTGTCTGTCTGTCTGTCTGTCTGTCTGTCTGTCTGTCTGTCTGTCTGTCTGTCTGTCTATCTATCTATCTATCTATCTATCTATCTATCTATCTATCTATCTATCTATCTATCTATCTATCTATCTATCTATCTATCTATCTATCTATCTATCTATCTATCTATCTATCTATCTATCTATCTATCTATCTATCTATCTATCTATCTATCTATCTATCTATCTATCTATCTATCTATCTATCTATCTATCTATCTATCTATCTATCTATCTATCTATCTATCTATCTATCTATCTATCTATCTATCTATCTATCTATCTATCTATCTATCTATCTATCTATCTATCTATCTATCTATCTATCTATCTATCTATCTATCTATCTATCTATCTATCTATCTATCTATCTATCTATCTATCTATCTATCTATCTATCTATCTATCTATCTATCTATCTATCTATCTATCTATCTATCTATCTATCTATCTATCTATCTATCTATCTATCTATCTATCTATCTATCTATCTATCTATCTATCTATCTATCTATCTATCTATCTATCTATCTATCTATCTATCTATCTATCTATCTATCTATCTATCTATCTATCTATCTATCTATAGCATACCTACTAAAATTTAAAATAAATTGCAATATGTGGTGTAACGTCAATTGTAAAAAAAACATTTTTTTGATTTGATGTTAATAGGGAATATATTATCCTAGACTGCATTATACTCTATGTCAATGCATAATATTGAGAAAAAGAATGTTTATTAATTGTAGTTTATAAAGATGATGAATTGATTTCATTCATTTTAAAAAGAATGTGTAAATAACAAAGTTTATAGTATTAAAGAAATTATTATTCTTTCTTTATTATGTGTAGTTTTGTTATTGCATTCACAATAGTAGGTTACTAATGATACAATTAAACATTGAATGTCTCAATTATATTTGTTATTTTATTAGTATAATATTGTGTTGAAAAATATGCGTAAAAAGTATGCTTTTATTGTATTATGAAAGAATGTAGTCTTAATTGCTTGGTTCATGTTAGGGTGAAAGTATAATATTTGTATTTTAAAATGTTAATATTGTATATTATGTATAATCAAATATAAGTTACTTATTTTTATTTGTGTATTTTATGTAATAAGATTCTTATTTATGGGATGCTGTCTAAAATTGACCAAAGAGATAATATGCAATCTTGCTATAGTTTCTTTTATGTTAATTAAAAACGTTTATAAATAGAACTATGCAGATTAAACTCACTATCTCCTAACTTAGCTTCATTTTTTAAATTTGTTTTAAGAGTATATGATTATTAAATGGATAGAATGATGAGCTGAAAGCAATAGTAGTTGTCCATTAACTGTACAGACTTATTGGTAAGTTGTGGGAAGTGATAATATATTGAAAGAATGAAAATTAATTCTTACCATTTAAAAAGCATGGAATATATCTTTGCTTAAAAAAGATATTGTTTACTTTTCAAGGATGAGATATACATGCTAGCAATATAAAAATGTACACAAAGATTATGTTCACCTACTAATATAATTTTATGGGAGTGATGAATTATTTATACACAAGATATAAATGGATCCAATTTCTATAGCATTGTATTGAATGAAACTAGTGTCTATTCACTTTTTATGAATCAAATACTTGTTGATGCAACAAATATTTATATTACAAAATCATGGATATAAACCAATGTTTATATATTTACAAGGTTATATAGATCAATACCTGCGAATGAAAGAATAATTTGAATAATTGAAAAATATTGGAATTAATAAAGTGTGCTTCAAATCTATTAGCATTTTGTGACATTTCTACTTTTTCTGTATAACAAAACATTATTGGATTATGGTTTAAGAAATAGACGTTAGAACTATGGTCCTGTTTTGTAAATGTATCTGAAGACAACTGACCAGGTTGTTTGCTAATATATTATATTATATTGAATACATATATATTGTGACACTACAAAATGACTCTGATTGCAATTTTCCAAAGATTACTAAAATTACAATGACTGGTATGAGGGCACCACTAGACATGTAGCCAAGCAAAAAGTAAAATGAAAATGTTTGGTAGATTGCAGTTTATGGATAATAAAGAATAGCGAACATAATATTTAATTGCGTTATGAGTAAAGGGAAGGCAACAAGATGGGTGAGAAAGGTTATCAAAAGATGGCATGATTGTGTTAGGAGGATTGTTTAGTGTTATAGTGGTAAGGAATGGGATAAAAGAATAGATTTATTAATAAAGAATAGGGAGTTAGAGAGATGGAGAACTAGTACGGAGAGTAAAAAGAGTTTAAATATATATAGAAATAAACAGAATATTGGGTGCGAGTTAATATATGATAATAGTAAGGAAAGTAGTTTATTGTTTTTTTCTCATGTGTCATAGCATTGGCCAGGAAGTGGACCCGCTAACCCAGGACAACTGCTTGTAAGACAGCTGTGCTGACCTCTCGATCACCAACACTTGACAAGTAGTTTATTGTTTAAGGCTTAAATGGGATCTTTAGCAACAAGAGATTATACATATAAATGAAAAAATATGGGTGATTTAGTCTGTAAATTATGTAAGGAAGGAATAGAAAATATTAAGCATCTGTTAATTGAATGTAAATGATTGGAAACAGAAAGGGTACATATAATGAAGTTATTGAAGAATACATATAAAAAAAGTGATTGTACAGAAAGTGGATTATTGGTTTTTATGCTGGGTTTGGAAAAAGATAAAGAGGATTTAGATATAAAGGCCATAGAGTTGACAAATATTATGTTGTGGAAATGGGATGGAGCAGAATATGGAAAAACTTAGACTGCAGAATGGAAAATAAAGTGGCTAACAGGTTTCTCTGGGCATAATTGCTGAGAGATTCTTGACTTCATTTAAGGAGAAGCTACAGTACATCACATCATCACATCACATCACATTACATGAGATCGAGAAGAAACTTCAATGATCATAGTAATAATTTATTTATGTACAGCAGTCACCTAAAAGATTTTAAAACATAATCTTACATGGACTTTAATTAAAACAAATGGATACTTAATTACTAAACTAGTAATCTAGATTAAAACAGAGACACTTAAATAAAATTTAAATGTTTATTATTGAAACAGGGCTGAGTTCGATCCCTGTTTCAAAAAGTAAAATTTTCTATGTATGCATCGGTATATAGCCCGATTAATTAAATTTATTTCTTTTTCATATTTATATTTCCTTTGTTGTATATAAATTTATAATTTTAAATGGGGATTTAAAAAGGTTAAAATAAACAGAAGGAGGGGGGGGTATGTGTGCTTGTTCGTTTTTTTTTGAGAATGCATGTATATATTTTGCTAGATAGAATAATATAGTAAAAAATCTACTATGATAATTTAAAGTTGTAATTATAAATTTTATTAAATGCACATTATTATATTAAGTAATATTTACTAAGGCACTTATTCCTAAAGGTTACTGCCTTAGTAAATATTACTTAATATAATAATGTGCGTTTAATAAAATTTATAATTACAACTTTAAATTATCGTAATAGATTTCTTACTATAAGTTCTTTCCATTGACTTGTTGTAAATCGTAAGATTTCACGAGTATTAATGTATAATAAGAATTGTGGACTTAATTAGTGAAGTATTGAATAGCTTCACACTCTTAGATCTAACCACTTCAGCTTCACTTATTCATATATAAAAGTAGGTTGAAGTAAAGAAGGTTTCCCTCTTTTCTTCATAGCGAAAGCTTGTGGCTAAGACCTGTAGAGGTCTCTACCTTCGAATTTTTCAGATACTTATTCCTAAAGGTTATTGCCTTAGTAAATATTAGAATAATATAAAATATATATATATAAATGCAGATATGAAATATACTTTATTTTTCAAGATGGAAACTTTTCAATTTCATTTTGGAAAAGTTAAATGAAAGAAAAAAATATCAAAATTAACTTGATCGATATCTAAGGAATTTGATTAGTGAGCTTAAAGTTTAGATCCAAAAGAATTTCAATGAAAACGAAAGAAGAACAAAATTAGATTCGGAGGTGCGAAAAGTTTTTGTTCAAAAAGAATCCAGATTTTTGAGCAGAAGAACTTGCTAAAAAGAATTCAGTGTATTGCTGATCTTTGTAAAGAGTGTTGTGAAAGAGATTTTGTGGAGAGAAATGGAGAGTAAAATGGTGGGCAAGCTGGCTTAAGAAAGCATAAGTGTACCAGGCAGTGGAATCCCACCCATGAAGGTCCGAAGGTGGCTGCAGGAAAAGTAACTGACAAAGATAGAAACCAATTGATCTAAAGTCTAAATAAAGAAACAAAGTAATGGAATCAACAAGCAAAAATATAGGACAGCTGAAATAAATAATCCAATTTAATCGCCAGTACATAAGTGCTATAAAAAGAAGTCAAAATGAAAGAAATTTTTCACTTTTAATAATCCATCATTTTCCCCAGGGAAGAAAAGAAATGCAGGTATGTACCCATTCAACAATATGTAATTAGTGTTCCAGATAGCGTCTGTTTCTTATAATTTTCACAAACTTTTTTTACAAACTTCATTATCATGAACGATATACATAAACTTTTAAAAAAGAAGGAATCAAATAAAAAAATGATTTTTCTTACTAGTATGAACTGATATATATTTTATTCATGTGATTTTATAAATATCTAAGCTGTGTATGTATGCATGCATTTTTCTTAAAATAAAGAGCACATAATATTTAATCATGGTAAAATAAAAATGTACAAAATTTAAAAATGAAATGTATGTTTATTGGTATTGTTTTATTTAGGTCTAGTTTTTGTAAAAGTAGAAAGAATTTAGAATAGTATATCAAGCATATTAAAATATAGTAACCTCCTTCCTCATAGATTTCCGTCGATTTGTCAATCACCAGCCCTGAGTAGAGCTAGCCCAGGGCATTTCCATATTGGTATTCCAGTGCTCTCCCAGCATAATTCTTATAAAAATATAGGATTGGCACTTGAGGTCATAAATTGATGCTCATAAATACGCTGGGTGATAAAATGGAATAATTTTCTAATTTTCTTTTAAACAATTACACATATATGCGTATCGTTTTATATACATACACACAATCTTAAAAGATTACATATATGCATAAGATATATATGGAAAAAGGTAAATCATGTTACAATGGTGACCCAACTAAAGGGCTTTTGAAGAGTGGAAAATATGGGGGACAGAGTGTAGGAATAAGCATAAAAAGAAAAGTAAATACACGGATATATATTGAAATTTTTTAAAAAAAAAAAAATGGAAAAAAGTGGTCAAATGTTAAAATTTAGTTTATTGAATTTTGAAGTAAGAGAAATCGAAAAATAGACAATGGAGTGGATTGGTTAGTCAGGAAAGTTAAGTATGCAGCATGGTGCTTTGGGGGAGGGAAAGTAGGCCTGAAAGTTTTTTTTTATTATTTATTTTTTTTAGGTTGTGGGTTCAATATTTATCTTGGTTATTATAGGGGCATTTATATATATTGATGTATACAAAGTAATGTTTTATGCATGGGTTTGCTGGTTTGTAAGTATAGAGAATAAATAAGTTGTGGCTGTGAAGCTTCAGGAGCAAAGTGGTCTAAGTCTGATGGAGGAATATGGGTTTGCCTGCTGGATCGGGCATGTGGTGTGTTGCATTCTATGTATAGCTGCTTTTTATTCCCAACATGGTTGGAAAATTTCGAATAAGAATCAGGCATCTGTCCTAATTACCCACACCCATAAGACTCGGAAGCAGCAGAGTGTGGTTAGGAGATGCTGGCATTTGTCCTAGTTACCCACACTCCTAAGACTAGGAAGCAGCAGAGTGTGGTTAGGAAATGTCTTCTCGTTTAAAAAAAAAAGGGGGGGGATTTTTTTGTTACATTTTTTTTTATTTTGTGGTTGTCTAACCAAGTAAGTCAGGGTAGAGTTGGCTGGATTCATTCATAGATACGCTTGATCAGTGTTTTTGGTAGAACCCATCTGTGGACATAAATACAAGCGTTAGCAAGTTTTTTAACTTGCATTTTTGTTTATCATAAATGTACCTTTGAGGTCTTTCTTGCAATGATATAGATTGCAGAGGCTTCTACTATGTGGTGATGCTGAACTGAGATCAGACCCATATAGCTATCTGGTTTGCTATGCTGAGTTTGAAGACATTATGTGTCTAAAAAATTCACACTTGCAAGCTGAATAGAAATTGTTTCATAAACGCTCAGAGTTTGTATTTAGATCTAGTTTCTTTATTCCTGTCTTTCACTGATGATAGCAAATAGCTTGAAATCATGATCTGAAAGTGGAATTATAGTTAGAGATAGTGAATGCTACTCTGATGTTTATGTAAACAAAACATACGCTTGATCGGTGTTTTTGGTAGAACGCCATCTGTGGACATAAATACAAGCGTTAGCAAGTTTTTTAACTTGCATTTTTGTTTATCATAAATGTACCTTTGAGGTCTTTCTTGCAATGATATAGATTGCAGAGGCTTCTACTATGTGGTGATGCTGAACTGAGATCAGACCCATATAGCTATCTGGTTTGCTATGCTGAGTTTGAAGACATTACGTGTCTAAAAAATTCACGCTTGCAAGCTGAATAGAAATTGTTTCATAAACGCTCAGAGTTTGTATTTAGATCTAGTTTCTTTATTTCTGTCTTTCACTGATGATAGCAAATAGCTTGAAATCATGATCTGAAAGTGGAATTATAGTTAGAGATAGTGAATGCTACTCTGACGTTTATGTAAACAAAACATATGCTTGATCGGTGTTTTTGGTAGAACGCCATCTGTGGACATATATATATATATATATATTTGAGTACAAGTATAAGCCAGTTCAAAAGCCAAGTAAAATGCCAAGTAAATGCCAAGTAAGTTAAACAAAAGGAAGCTCCAAAATTTATACCTTTTGTTGACAACAGGATTCACACTTTGATTTATTTTTAGACATTTTTACAATTCCAATTTTGACCTTTTTTGGCCATCTTCTTTTTATTAATTAGTTGAAAAATTCTGGATCAGTTAGCATACTAAATTACAAATACTTTTAATATCTTAAGTTTCAACAATAGAGTTAATTGTTAATCATCTAAACTTTTTCTTCCCACAATCCATACATTTCTAAGAATTACAATTTACAAAAAAAAAAAACTTTTAGTAAAAAAGAAATCTCAAGATTTCATTTTTATTTTGATTTAATAAATTTAAATAAATAATTAAACTGAAAGAATGCTACTTATAATAATAAAAATCTACTTAAAATACTATTTCAAAAATTGTTATTTTAAAATAATATAACTGGCACACAATTTTAATAAAATAAAACATATAAGTGCATATATACATGAGATGGCAGAAAATACCAGCTATATATATATATATAAACAGTATATAATTTAAATTATATATATATATATATATATATATATATATATAAACAGTACTATAATTTAAATTAATTAGATATTTATTTTACATGCTTAAAGAGTAAGAGAGTTAAGTTTTTCTAAATTCAAATTTATATTTCATAACATAGTAATTATTATTGTAATTTTAAAAAATATTTATCTGTATATTCATTAAATATAAATTAATTCTTAATTATAAATTATTTATATTTTATTCTTTTAGAACAACATGAACAAATAGGTAGATTAATTTTTAGTATATTTATATTTTCATTAACTATTTGTTTTATACATGAAGGTTAAGAATGTCCTTGACTCTCTTATATTTTGAAAGGCATACCTGTATTACCACACCTTTGTGTTACATAAATACACATTTTAGATTTAGCATTTGATGGGTGAAGTTTGATGTACAATCACCTATTTAATTGAAAAGAATTAATGTCAATTGATAACCTATTGCACAAAGTATAAGCAGATCATATTTATATATTTTAAATGTTTAGGGTGTTTGCTATACATATGTATTCATATATAAATATATTATTTAATTTTATCCATTTGTTTATAAATTTTGAGTTAATTTAAAACAAGTAAACTTGCTTGGTTGTCATTTAATTGCACAATGCAAATTTATTGGTTAATCATATTCCTATGAGATGATATTCAGTAATTGATTATATCACATAATTCATTAGAAGCAGTTACAAAACTCTCCAGAAACTAGACCATAGGATGAGTAAGAGAGTATAATTACATATCATTCTCTTTGTATCAAATTAAATGTTTATTATCTGAACAGGTATAAATTTTTATATAGTAATAAATTAATTGATTTGACACTCTTAAAATATATATCAGAATTAGAAGCTTATTGCAGTTATTTTGCTAGCAACAAATAACAGTTATATTAAGGCAGAAATTATATATGAATTGATTCAATGATTGATAAAGGTACAAACATGATAATTATTAAAGATGAGTAAATGTAATTGTAATTAAATGTTCACATATCTTATTTTAAATCATTGTTGGTTAAAGTGAATATTATATTAAGACAGTATACAGCCATAAACATTGTAATTGTATTCAGTTGTAGAGCTGGTAATAGTAATATATTTTATTCTCTTACAAATTAGAGTGATTTGCCTTAATTATATTTAAAGTTTATTGATATGAATTGTAAATGCAGTTTAAATATTAAATTTTAATAGTAATATTTGAATATAATAAACAATCACTTTTTATATGTTTAAGTAATTATAGGCTAAAGTTTTAATAACTTAGCTTCATTAAACTGAAAAGTAATTAGATATGATTTGTCAATTGTGTTTGCATAAGCATCAAATATAAATCAGTCATTTATTACATATATATTGAAACAGTATGCTTTATCATTTTTTCTGGTTTAATCCATCCAAGTCCATGTATATTAGTTAATTTAATACTAAATTATTTATAATAGCATATATTTACATGTATGTGCATGTATTTGTATCTGCATGCACATCTAATAGGCATATTAATGTTTGTATGTGTATAATGTATACACATTTATAATAATTAATAAAATTAAAGTTGTAAACACCATTGTATGTGTGGGAACACATTTATGTAAATATAAGAAGGGAACTGTAATGTCATAGATTTAGGAAACATTATAGATTTTCTAAATTCTTTCTAAATTATTTTTAAGTTATTTAATTTACAGAATTGTTGGTATTCACATATAATTCTTAAATTCATGGGTGTCTGTCTTATATATATGCTAGAATGGTGACAGCTTAAGTCTCTTTTTAAAAAAGAAAGAACAAAGGTCATCAGTTTCTCAGAAATACCTTTAATTAAATGGTAAACTGAGAGCCGATGATTTTAAAGATTTAAAAATAAAAGTTCAAAGAGCAAAGACAAAATCATTGGCCTGGCACCATTTATCAATAGCCAAGCCAGATCTTTTGTTCCTATTAAAATTTATGCTGGCTATTAAAAATTGAAAAATTAAAAGTCATAAACAATTTTTAATGGCTTGTGAGGGTAAGAAAGATGTTATATAAAAACCTTCAGTTTTAATTCAAAATAGCTAACTCTTAATTGTGATCAAATACAGCCAGGCACTATGGCAGAATTGATGATGAAGACCTAAGGCTAGAAGGCCTATCATGCCTTCTTCCTCATGGGAAAATTAGTCTAGGATATGGAGGGAGTTCAAAACAGCAGCCTGCCAAGAAGCCACCAATAATGAAGCATCCCATCAGTGATTGTTAGTGCCTTCACCATGCAAGCCACCTCAGCAAAAAGATGATCGGTAACTAATCTTCTGCAGAGCTCTTAAACTAAGTTTTAGTAAATTATTTCTATAACATTCTAAAAGCTAGCTATACTATTAAAGTGCACATACAGTTAAGTTAAAATTATTATTCATAATTAAAATTCTGTAATGAATTTGTACTTACTGATTTAAATATCTTAATGTAACCTTATTTAAAAAATAATAATGTAAAATCTTGCCTAAATAAAAGTTAACTATTAATATTTCTGTTAATCATGATAACTATTTTAGATATTATTCTTAATCCATCCAATCTGCAGATATGCCTTCATTAATTTGTTTATTTGATATTTCATTAATTATACTATACCATCCCTCAGAGCAGAGATTATTAAATATTATAACAGTAGAGAGATAATTTGACTGTCTCAATAATCTTAAATTGCTTTTTAGCACATAAATAAATCTCCAGTCTGAAAACTACTTTTAAATATGTTGAGCTACTATGTTTTAGCTTAGTATAATTCAGGTTTGCATGTTAAATGATTGCATTTAGTTAAATAATAGCAAGAATGATGTTTTAAGGCATATTGTAAATAATTAGTTAATTAAGTACCAAATATTCTTTCCTCCCCCTTTAGTTTATTGTTATAAACTATATGGATTACTGGGTAAACTAGATCTCTTTTAATTGATTCCTTTTAGCATGTTTAAATAAACTAATTTATGAATGGATGTACAGTAGTTTTGCAGATTGAAACTAAAGATTTAGCACTTGATTAATTTTAATGTTTATGTTTTAGAAAGCATTGTGAATGTGTCTTTATGAAGCACATCTGTGCATTCCACCTTGTTATATGTATTTTTTATTAGAATGGGCTTTGGTATAAGAGCCACCCCATTACTCTTGGTTTGGATAGTTTTCTTTTAAAAATGGGCTTAGGTTTTAAGAGCCACCCTATTATTTTATTTTAGAACTGGAATGCATGGGTCCAGATAGGTTTTATAAGCTGCTCCAATCACCCAAACTAAATTTTCATGTCTTTTGTGATAGAAAGTCATATGATCCACAGGAAGTGAGTACTTGGTACTGAATCCTCTGAGTAATTGCACATTCAAGTCACAACAATTATTTAGTTTATGTAATGCCATAGTCTCAGAAGCTTTTCTGCAAGGCACTAGTTCATCTTCCTTTATATTATTCAGTTCAGCATTGATCTGAACTCCAGATCTAGTTTATATATATGATCTATATAGGGAGCACACTTATTGCTCATTATGCAATATTAATAAATCAAGTTATAATTAACATTGTCATTCTTGTATGTTTAACCTTAACAAACCTTGGCATGACATAGCATAAGTCAGGCATATTAACCATAGATAACTAAATTAATAGAGTGGCAATAATTAATTGATAAAAATGTATAAAGTGTAAAGATGAGATTTTGTACCCATCCATTCATCATTATACACCACTATGTAACCTCATACACTATTGCCATATTGTTAGTATTGATTTCTTTTAATAAATATATATAAAATGTATTCACGTTCAATGTCTTATTCATAGCTCATTACCATTCAATTAAATATTTTCAATTGTCATGTTAGTTTAAGTCCACATATGCATTATCTAAGTAGCCCTAGATGTGTATGTTTAGATATTTATATAGTAATTGAGTCATTTATTCCCCGAGTCTCATATTCCACCCTTTCTACTGCCAGCATGCGAACTAGAAGAGTCCGAGTGTAGCCACATATATGTCATTCATAGGGTAGTAAATCTTGGAGTATTGGTGAAAGAGCTGAGGTGCAATCAGATTCAAGGTCTCAACCCCTCATCTAGATCAGCTTTGATATAATTTGCCAAAGCTCTGGATTTGGTTGCATGAGTGCACAAATATGCCCATTACAATATTTAAGTGATTGGATGTTATAAATTTTAATATTATCTAATAAGGTGATTTTATTTTATAATATTTTAAGTTGGTGAAAGTGGTAAGATATGTAGGGTTAATTGATTTTGTATTATTATTGAGTATTTAGTTTTATTATAATTGATTTAATTAATAAGAGCATATTGATAGTAGAGGAATAGAATGGCTAAGTTAGCATTATTTTTTTGTTTTATTTAGTTGTAATAAGAAATCAGTTATTGAGTTATATATTTAATTAGATATCAATGATATTATGAATTTGTAGAGGATATTAAAATTATTTTATCCATCTATGAATTATTTTATTTAAATATAAATAACATTTAACTTTTAGTATAAGTTTGTATTATTATAAAGTGTTTTGACTGATAAGGAATATTAAGGTTATCTTTCTATTTTTTTGTCATTATTTTTATTATATTATAAGCGGATTATGTAATATGTATAAATTGTTTTTTATGAGATAATGATATTTGGTGTTATTGTTTTATCTTTAATCTATTGCAAATAATGCCCATATTTTAAGATAGTTTGAAATAATATTTCTGCTTGTTTTCTATTCGTTTTAGATGCTATTTGAATTCATGAAGTTACAACAAAGATTATTATACTGTTTTATTAACTTAAGTGTTAGATTGTTATTGATTGATTGATATTCACTTTAGTTTTGTTTATTATTTTCATTCTGTTACAAATGACACTATAATTCATGGGCATTATTAAATTAGGATTGTTATTTTTATTTTGTTGTAAATGGTGATCAATAATTAGACTATGGTTAAGGATACAGTGTCCCATTTTTATTCAGTTACAAATGGCATTCAACTTCTGGATATATTTTTATTCAATTACAAATGGTGACCAAAAATTGGGCTATATTTTCATTCAGATTATATTAAAGTTATAATTTCTCATTGTCATCATTTTCATTCAGTTACCAAAGGCTTCTAAATCTGTTCAGCATTAAAAAGAACAGCATGACTTCATTTTTATTCAGATACAAATGGCACTTAGTCTCGATCAAAGCCCAAATTCAGAAACGTCAGAGTCTCATATATATCTGTAAAGAAATATAAAATTATATCTTCTATACAGTAATAATATTTTATAGGTAGTCATAATTTATTCTAAAAAAATTTAAAAGAATTTATTTGAATAGTAATTGTAGGCTTAAAAAATGAATTTCCTTATTGTCGTTTTCTTGCAGGTTTTTATCGATGACCTGAAGGTTGAATGAACGAATATTTTATGTCAAATAGTAAAATAATTTAAAGTGTTTTCACAATTTGTTTGGGTTAAAGAGAGGATATTATTTTGCTATAAAAAATAAGCAAATATGGAAAGCAGTAGTGCAGAAACATTAGCAGGACCTGAAGGTTATATTCCAGAAATGCAATATTATTTTATTGTATCTATGTTAGATGTATTTTCTAGCTCTTGTATCAGGATCACACTAACTGAACATTATCCAGGTTCTCAATTATTATAACTTTTCCAATATTTTCTCTTAAAGTTCTTGAATGTTTACTTTCAACTACAAGGTCTTACAGGTTTATAATCCTATATCATCTCATATTGCAAAATAACTTTCACTTTTTGTATTTTGTTTCATGAACATTTAAATGTGAGTGTTCTCCATTATACCATCATTTTACAATCTTTCAAATAATTCAATATAGCTTTTTTAAAATTAAACACAGGCCCTTATTTGCTTCATTTGTCACAATTCTTTGTTCAAAATTGACATTCAATATTGTGTTTATCTCATTTTGGTATTTTACTCTATCTCAGACATCTTGGCTATTAATCATTCTGTTCATTCTATTTGATTTGAGAAAGTATCTTAAATTCATTCTGTTTGCTTTGATATATTAACTTTCATTCGTTTTACTACTGTTTGTTTAAACATTATTTGTCCTATATATTTTTTTATTTTCTTGAAATATGTCATCGTATTTTCTTTTTGCTCTTATGTCATTTAAACAGCTCATTAAATGTAATCTGTCTATTACTTTTTCATAAGCATTGGATCCTATTTTGTCATTATCTTCCTATTGAACCATATGTGACATATTGACCATTTCTGTTATAGACACTTATTTCATTATTATAAATATTTTTAAAACAGTTATTTTAAAATTTTAATACAAACATTTTAAAACGATTTTTTAAAATAATTTTTAGGTAAAATTTTTCTCTTTCAGCTATATTGCGTAACTCCCATAATTTCTTCATACCCCATTTCCACTTTCTTTATCATGCATCTCTATTTTGTTCTATAGCATTTGTGTATATTCCTATAAATTAGGCAAACTAAAAAGTCTTTTGCATTGCTATGTGTTCAAATTATTCTTTTCCTTTATTTTATATCACTGAATTTCATTTGATTTATATATCCACTTAGGTTTTGCAATCATTGTCAATTCATAAATTAACACACCATTTAAATAAAATAATCTTATTTATCCACATAAGAAAATATTAGTCTAATAAACATAAGTAAAGGGTTATTTTATATACAAATTATGCATAATGTTACCATCAGTTGAGGATCCAATATCTTCATTTCAATTTCATATAAAAAATGTATCCACTTCCTCTAGGGGTTGCTTTTTATTGTAGCAACTTCACAAAGATATTATTTGATCATAACACATAGTTTGGCAAGTGAACTTGACTTTTTATGTTATATTGCCTAAATGATGTCTTTAAAAGTCAATAATTTACTTTTTAAATTTAACTACAAATTTATTATTTCAGTGCTAAATGTTGTGGACACATTTCGCAGACTAGTTTAAATTTAACTTATGAATGCGTATGTTTGTGAGTTTGGAGTACAATGTTCTGGAATTTTCTCTTCAACTTTTTCAAATTTTTTTTATTACAGGCATAATTTTGTGATGACAATTTAAAATTTCTTAATCTTTATAATCAATCATTTCAACTCATCATCTTAATGGTATTGCATCATACTGCATAACACAATTGAAAAATATCGGAGTTAAAATATCTTATAAATAGAATATATTAATAAAATTACTAAAAAGTGAGTACGTTAATGCCATCAAACAACATTTATCAAATATAAGCAAATACATGCCAAGTCAGGTAAAATATCACAATATCATCATGGGCATGTATAGCAGGAGTATGTTAACAAATGGCAAAATCAAAATTGTTTATCGCTAATACAATATTCATAATTTCATTAAATCAAATATCTATATAAGATTCATGGTATAAGGTAACTATTCACAAAAACAGATAGAAATAAAACTCTGATCAAATATTTTTTTAAGTCATATGACTGAACAAGCCTAATAGTATATATATTCAATGATAGCAAATAATAAATGGTGATGGCCTCATCCAAAAGTATTTTTAAAACTTTGTTCAAAGATTACTATTATTTGCTAATTTTATGACTTGATGCATGTTTCTCTGCTTGAAAAATTTTTCTTATGCCTTTAAGATACTTTTATTTATATAAAATATGTAAATAACTTTCTAAATAATAATTATTTAAATTCTTTTAAATATGTGTAAATTGTAACTGACAAGTATTATCTCACACACTTATAAAACTTAATACATTTGAAAGAATACATTTTCCCTCCTCTCCTGTTTTCCTTTTTATTTAAAAATTAGTGGTATCCGTGGCTTTGCTTATGTTATTAGATTAAAAGAATGTAATGTAGTTGTTTTTTTCATATGTTAAATGCGTTGACTGGGAAGCGAATCCGGGCCAGCTGCTTGGAAGGTGGCTATGCTAACCACTAGGCCACCAACGCTTGGCAAGAACGTAATGTAGTTGAGAATTAAAATGAACTTAAATAATACTTATATAAAATAATAATTATTGTAAGTCATTTTTAACTGCCCGTGTTTACTCATGTATTATTATTTTATGTAAATATTCTTTAAATATATTTAAACTCTCCACTATATTACATTGTTTTATTTTATTAACACGTGCAAAGCTGACCTGTGGCTTTGCATACATTAGTAGAAAAATAATAAAAATAAAAGAATATAATACAATTGGATATTAAAATATATTTACAATTTTTATATATAAGAAATGATGTATTTTGAACATGAATTTTTTTAAAAATGTTTTATTATCTAAATTGCATTTTTGATGTATTAAATACAAAATAAAAATTTCACTCACGAATTCTCTCCATCTCTCTAGCTATTCCCTCACCATTTTAAAAAAAGTTTGATAATTGAAATATAATTATGTATTCCATTTTCGATTTTTGATGTATTAAGTACCAAATAAAATTTTATTTCAATTTCTCTAGTTGTTCCCATGCATTGGAAGAAAATTTAATAATTAAAATATATTTATATGAAATAATTATTATCAGAAGAATGACAAAAATATGACTTTTATTAAGTACAATAAACAAAAATTTCAAAATAAATTACTTTATATCTCTCATGTGACATTTTTAAAAACGGCTATACAATTTTAATGTCGTCATAATGTATAAAAGTGAAAAATATAAATATATAATCCAAAAAAACTTTAAATAATTTATAATTATAAATTTTTATTAAACGCCCATTATTATATTAAGTAATAATTTACTAAGGCTGTAACCTTAGAAATAAGCGTCTGAAAAATACGAAGGTAGGGACCTCTATAGGTCTTAAAACACAAGCTTACCTTTTCTTCATAGCGTAAGCTTGTGTTTTAAGACCTATAGAGGTCCCTACCTTCTATTTTTCAGACGCTTATTTCTAAGGTTACAGTCTTAGTAAATTATTATTTAAATAATTTAATACATATTTATTCGATAAAATTTTACCTGGATTATCAAAAACTAATATCACTTCAATTCTCTAGTATGTATTTCAATACCCAGGCACATATTACTGTATTATGAAAGAATATATGTAAAGGGAAATGGTAAATTTTATCAAATTCAATGTTTCTCTTGCTATACCTGTGGCATTTTAAAAATTACTTTTCACATGTTAAATATATTTAAACTGACATGCTGAAAATTTATGACTTTCATAGTCAAAGTTTATCAAATTCAATAATATTTCTTTTACTGTAACACATCTTAAATTAAATATATATTTAAACTGAAATCCTAAAACTTTATCAAATTTATTATTATAACTGACCTAAATTGTCATTATTGAAATAAATTCATGGTTACAAGCATATTAAATTAATTTAAAATATATTTACAAAATCAAATTTTACCTGGCTTTACCAAAAATTGTACTTTTTGTTTAAAAAATTTTCCAACTCTGTAATCTGCTAATCAGTGCTGGCCACATTTGGGTTTTTATGACATTATTTGAAAACAATTATGATATCAATTCTCCATGCATTTTTATATTGCAAATTACAAAAATTAAAAAGAAATTAAAGCAAAAATTAATATGCTAATAAAGTGCTATACAAAAAAAAAAGAAAAAAAACCATGCAAGTTTGTTCAAGATTGGTGCAATATTTATTGAGTTATATGGTCACAATTAAACAAACAATCTAACTTTCAGGCCCAGATTTAAGGTGATTGGAGCAATTGGGCCCCTCACTTGAAGGACCCCTGCATCACCACCAAAATTAACAAAAAGTTATTTAAGTTTGATATATAGAGCCCCCCCCCCCACAAAAAATTCAATGGGGCCCCGCACTTATTGGATCCGGGCCTGCTAACTTTCACATTTATTTAATAATATAAATGCTAATATCTTCTTTTTAAAAAAACTACCAAAAATGAAGTTAATTAAATTTCAAGAATAGTAAGATAATCTCATACATACTATTAACTTGTTATCATTATTATTTTATAGATTCATATTTTAATCATTTGCTTATATAATTAAATGTTAACAATCAAAATCATTATTTGTTTATACATGTATATAAGTAAAACATGTAAATAAAGTATTTATAGTAAGTCAAAAACAAAATTTATAGAATTTAGCATTTTGAAACTTAAAATTTTGAAAGTTAAATCCTTGAAAAAGTTTGAATTAATGTTTTTTTCTGTTTTTTTTCAAATCATCTTTCAAAAAAAAAAATACTATATTTAAAATTTTGTTATAAATTATTTATTTTTTATTTTATAAAACAGCTTGATCTGTTAATTAAATTCGAATGCTGATTCTTACAAATTAATTTGAATTATTTTTATTATCGCTTTGTAATATTCTTGTAATAATGCGGTATAAAATACATCATGCATATCAAGATTCTTTCTAAAAAAAATTGCAATAAAAAATTATGAAATTTAGAAATAATTCGCAATAAATTAGTTATTTAAATACTCTTAAATTTATTACCGATATATTTGATGATAATAGATAAGGTATTTATATTATCTATCGGAAGACATGTAAAGCAATTAACTGAACACAAATAATTGATTATCTCCGAATTATTATCTTTGGTAGTTTGCAAACAGGTTTTAATGTATGTACATTATGAATAGACACAATAACATTTTTTTTTTTCAATTTATTATCTTAATAAAAAAATGAATAACTCTGTATATAACAGTGTATTTAAAAAATATTATTTAGGAAAAAAATAAAAAGATGAATTTCAATTATCTATCAGGAATTAAATCTAAATAGAGATTTTGTATTAATGATCACTTTGTTTTAATTAAGAAACAATATTTTTATCTACAAAAATTGGGGGAAGTGATCACTAATTAAAAAATATTTTCTGATAGAAAGATTCCCTCAAAATATATATATATGCAAATATTAAAAAATATTGTGTACTTTTCTAAGTGATTCCCAAATTATATTTTATTTTAAACACACACTGTAAATATTGAAAGAAACATTTAAACAGATTTAATTTGCACTTTCAGTAGACCAAGTCTTGTCTATTTAGTTAAACCACCTCAATATTATTGAAATATTCATTAATTTATATATTATATTTATTTATATAAATTGCATTACCTTAATATACATTTTTCTTTCATATTTGGTTCAAAAACTAAATAATTTTTGAAAAAATTGAAAAGAAACAATTAAATATAAATAATTTAAAAACACTTCGTTTTAGCCAGATTTATTTTAAACAATAATTTACTAAATACAAAATTTTAAATTACATTTTTAAGATTAGAAATAAATTATGTCTAAACATTTTTATGAACTTGCATGAAGCTAATTCTAATTTTAATTTTACCCATCTCTTAAAAGTCGTGAATAATCTTATATCTTTAAAAATATTTCTATTATTCTATTCCAAAATTGAAATGGTATGTCATACAAAAATTTTAAATAGTTTTTAGAGATATAATATTTTGCACATTGTTGTGGAGGAATGGAATGAAAATAATTTTCATAGCAAGTTTACAAAAATTAATCAAAATTATTTTTTAAATAAATTTTATAGTTTAGATTTAGATTTTTATAAATAAATATTTAATTTAAAAGAAAAAAAAAGACAACAGAAATGAATAATCAGCATTTCTACTTCTAAGTCAAAAGAAATCAACAATGACTAACTATGCATTGTAATTGATTGAAAAATAATTCATTTGATTTACTGCGGGAAATTTTTGGCAATTTTTTATACACTTTTATTATAGTTGTGATTTTTTCCACATTATATTTGAGCAACTTAAATGTAAAGTAATTTAATTTTTAGAAACTAAAGTAAAACAATTCTGATTATTTTTCTTTAATATTTTTATGATTTAAACTAACTGATAAATAAAAAGAATTAAGTTTTACTCAATCTGACAAATAAGAACAATCAAAGTTTGAAACAATCTGACAAATAAGAAAATTCACATACATAAAAGTTAATATAGAATTTAAAAAATATAATTTTAACTGTAATAATAAGTGATTTCAGATTAATTATATATTTTTAAAGAGAGTTATTTAAAATAAGCAAATGATTAAAAAACACAGTTATAATATAAGCTTCTACAATGCTCAAATATATATATATATATATATATATATATATATATATATATATATATATATATATATATATATATATATATATATATATATATATATATATATATATATATATATATATATATATATTGTGCCCTTTTGTATGGGTCTCCATAAATTGTTATATCAATCTGCTTAAAAAATTTTAAATTTAAGATATATTTAGCTATATGATGTTAATTTTGTTAATAACAATCTTTCAAAAAGTGTAATTAAAGTAATTTATGAGTGTTTGATATGTGAAAATTGTGCTGATGTTTGAGAGAGACGTTTCAATAAAGATGATAATAGTATGTGGTTGGGAAAACTGGCCATAATTAATACTGCATTAATAAATTTAATAAATAAATGTTTAAAGCTAAAAGTTTTTAAAAAGACACGTTAAAATTAAATGCATATATTTATTGTTGATAAAGATTAATATTTAATAGGTGTATATAAATATTTTAATTATTAGTAGTACATAATAGAAGATTAATATTTGATTTTAATAATATCGAATTATTATTTTAAAAGTTGTTATAATATATTGTTTATTTTAAAAATATTTATTTTTAAAAAATGAAATTGTTAGTTTATTTTTAGATTATTACAAGCGTTTGTATCTGTGTTGTAAAACAGATGTTAGTTAGACATATACACACATGCTTGTGAGTTTTTTTTAGTAAAGTTGTGAAACTATTTTAAAATTTTGTTATAAAATTTATAAGTATTATATTGGCTATCACGAGATAAAAATAAAAATAGTTAATGTGAAATATTAAATCTGATTTTAAAATACTGCTTAAAAAACATAACGAATAAAAATAGACTTAGTTTGTTTATAAAAATAATCTTATAAAAGTTAAAAGTGAAATAAAGTAAGAAAGTATATTTTAAAAAATGTTTAATGGATTTAAATAAATGATAAAGATTAATTTAAGAATTTAATAATGTAATAAATAATAAATATTAAATAAGTCATTATTTATTTTTAATTCTGTATTGTTGGTAAAATATGTAAATAAGCTAGCAAGTTGATTGTTTAATTTACCAATCAAGTGGGGAGTTGATTCCGGTATAAAACCAAGGTTCAATTGTTCGGAGGGGATTATGATTGTAATTTTTAAAGTAAAGTGTGCTATTAGAGATAGCTAAGTAAAATTATAGACGCTCTCGTAGTCATTTTTAAAAATTATAAGAGAGTGGTTTTAAATAATTTATAAAAAGTTTTACAGTCAAATATGCAGTGCTAGTTTAATTATAGTTTCCTATTGATCGTCTCTATCGAAGCTCAATTTACTATCAAATAGTCATGAAGACATCGTATAAGGATAAAATGTATTGGAGACTTTATACTAAAAATATAACAAACGCTGGATTAACTAGGAGAATTACTAGATGGATAAAAGTAATATGTAGGACATTATATAAATTTAAAAGTTAATTGTAATTAATTTATAAAGACAAATATTTTAAAGAAAGAGAAATACTTCTTTATGAAGAAAGTATTTGTAAATTATAAATCTAAGTATATATCTTGGTAAAGATATGGTAAATAATAATGATTATATAAATATTTGCCTTGCAAAGTCTTTATGGTTTAAAAGACTAAATTTTGACAGTTTTAAAAGGCAAATAAATTGGAAGTTTAATTGGTCAAGAAATACCTATAAGTAAAATTATTATATTATTAAAGTCTGAACGCTGGTCGTACAGAAGAATTAAAAAAATTAATCTTACCTAAATTATTTTGTTAAGGAATGCGCAAATAAAATATACGTGGATATCCAAGTCAATTTAGAATAATTAAATAAAATTTATAAACTATTGACTAATTCTAAAATAATAACTTTTAAATAATTTTTTTTCCTTTAAAGAAATGAATCCGGATCCTATAAACTATTTTAATTTTATTTTGTTTATGGTGGAACTGACTTTTATTTTATTTTTTTTTAAAAAAAAGAACGTTTTCATTTTTTCATAAAAACTTTTAAAACACGTGATGTACCGGAAAAGGAAGTAATGTGTGGTGAAAGTTTGTGCCTAGGAAAAAGAACAATTATGGGTGAAAGAAGACACCGTTGGATTTTATGTAATATGTTTTTATTTATTAACTAACATAAATATTTAATTAATTATTGATTTGTTAAAGATAGGAAAGGTACATTTACATTTTAAAAAAAATAACTAAATATTAATATAACATTTCATTGCATAAAGTTTATTTTTATAATTATACGACACATAATATTTTAAAGAATAATTGTTGAGTGTAAATGTGAAATTATTTTGTAAAACTATAATCCTGGAGGACATCGTATGGCGGACTGTACATTAGAGTATCATTTATGGTAAAAATTATATAATAATAATAATTTGATGTATTTTGATATGTTTTCTTTAGATCAACCAAATATTATTTGATTGTTGAATGAATGTATAAATATTTAAATAATATACACGCATAAGATTAGTAATAACAGTTTTATTTTAATATGCATACTTTGAATTTATGATGTAAATTTAATACAACGTAATATGAGAAATCTAGAAACAATTATATGATTCTTTCGTGGATAAATTTTAATGTTTATGTTTAATATTAGGAATGAGATTTATTATATTAGTATAAGTTATTATTTTTCTTTCAAGTTAGTAAGAGATATAAAAATCTATATTTTATTTTATTTTATTAGATAAGTTAAGTTAATTTTACATAGAAATTTATATTTTGATTTAAGGTTTATCGGATATAAATGATGAGGTATAAGAGAGTTTGGATAATTATTATTTTTTTTTAAAATTGGTCATCTGTTTTTCTGAAGTTGAATAAGGTGAAAATGATATTTATAGATAGGAGTTTATTAGGAAGGAATAGGAATAACAAGTTAAGAAGAGTAATGGTTTAACTAGAAAAGAATCATAGAATTTTATTTAATATAATACCTTATAAAATCAGTAATTGTTGAATAATTTTAAAGATTATTTTAAAAGAACATATACGTATTGCATATTTTGGTAAGACATGTAGTATGAAATTACATTAGAATGAAATAAATAATTATAATCAATAATGATTATTATATTACAAAGTTATATCAGTTTATACATTATTTGACATTGGAGTAATGCTAATAGTAAATGTAATACATATTAGTACATTATAAGATAAATAGCAGAAATACTTAGGTGAAGTAGCATTTAAATTGTTAACGTTTTGTTTATTTACATGTGCTACATTTTAGGATATTTTACATAAAATTTTCTTGTATTAATTGATGACAAAATGATATCTATTAAAATTTAAGTTCATCAACTTAATTAAATGTTGTTGATAAAACATTTAAAGAATGTATAAATTATTTATTTATGATTATGGAAATAGTAACAGTGTAAAAAAAAAACTTGTATTATTATTTTTCCTTATTTTTTTTATTTTCTTTGGTTTCCACTTTTAATGTAAATAGTGTAAATAAGTTATTGGTTATAGTTGATGTAAATAAAATTTGTTAAGTTATTTTAAAATGTGTCGAATTCATTATTTTACACCACAGCATTTGACAACAGATAATTTGAATAAACATAATATTTGCACAATATGAATTTATTATTATTATTATTTTAGAAAGAAACACAATATTTTCTTAATATAATTTATAGAAATTGATTGACATTAACATATAATATTATAATGGTCAGAAAGTAATTATAATGCACAATATAAGAGTATAATATTATTTATTGCCACAGATGGTTAAATTATAAGAATTTAGTATATTTTAAAATTAAGATGCTATATAGAAATGAAAAACATGTATATGATTTACTTATTTTCTTAATGATTAATAGTATAATAAGAATAGATAAGATTAAGTTATACACTAAAGATTATTCTTGTTAGTTAGTGTTATTGGAGTAAGTTAGGTGTATTTAGGTTTGATATTAAATCCCTTATCATTCCTATCTGCACGAATTATTATTACTTTAAGATAATTAGAAGAACCTGAGATTATTTAATTATATTTCCTTAACAAAAGATTGAGATTTATTTATCTATTATTATGAAAGGTAGTTAATTTATGAAAGACATAAGAGTGCTGTAGATGTAGTAATGAAATAATAAAGATGTAATTAGTATTCTTATGCCATTGAGATAATGTCTTGGGAAGACATTGGCTCAATGTAAATTCAATTACCAATTGTAACTTCACTTCACAGTCTCATGATTTTAGTAAATACTTATTTAATTAGTAGATGATATTGAACTATATTAATTTTTTGATAAGTTATAATAAATTTGATAAGATATAGTATTATAAAAATATATTAAAGATAGTTATACATATTTTAACTAAGCATAACGATTTAATTGAGCTAGTCATATTTTAAGTTATATCATATATCGAGAAGTGAGGGTACAATATATATATATATATACACATACACACACACATATATATATATATATATATATATATATATAAAGACTGAGCAGTGGTGTGCAATTATTGAATAAGTTGCAGTTATCTCAGTCTAATTGATAAAAGGATTAAAATACATAATAAAAGTTATTTAAGTATTTTTTACAATGTTTATTGTAGATATATCTGAAATAATTTATAAAATTACAAGAATGAGGGCACAAATGTATAAGGTAATAAAGTAATATAAAAATAATTCTCATGCAAATTTTAAAAAAATTGTTACTGCAATTTCATTTATATATATATCCAAACTTAATGCACTCATTGCTACTTAGCACTTGTTTTAATACTTTTTATTTTAGTAAATGATATTTATTACTTTAATAAATCAATACTTAGCTCTCTATAATTTTCCTAGAATTTTAATTTGAATTTTTAAATGTAAAACAGTAATCAGTTTTTAAAGCTAAACTTAGAATAGTAAAGGCAACTAGAAAAATCCTTTTTTAAAAAACAGAAGCATGCTATTTTATAAAGACTTTTGTTTGTATTTTTTAACTCTAATTTTATTTAATTTTTCTTTAAATGACATTCGTCAATCAGCTTTCAAATTCTGCTTTAATGATTCATGGCAAAAATTATTACAATATATACATCTAAGAAAATACTTTTAGATTATATAAAACTTAAATGATAGTATGAATATTCCAAACAATAAGAATGTGAATACTTATGGTAAAAGGGTGAGAAAAGTAGTAAAAAAATAATAAATTAACAATAAATAACAAAATAAATATTTTTTTCTATTTTTCTTTAGTTGTTTTATTTATTTATTTTTACTTTTAAAAAATAGATACAATTTAGTAATGTGTATCAGTTTTTTTTTTTAAAAAAATAAAGTTTTGATATTTTCTTTAAATAATGCTGTTTATAATTAATTAGTCTTTTTATTGTTTTTTTCTTTTATCTCTAAAAAAATTAAAGATGTTTTTTTAATTAAAAGATTACCCCATGTCTTGGAAATTAATAGAAAAAATAACTACAAAAGTTGGTTTTCAATAAATAGGATATAATTTGATTTTTTAAATTAGTTACAAATAAAAAAAGGCAAATAACCTTTTTATAAAAATAAAATCTATTGGTCAGGGTTTAATGCTGTCATGTTGGAGGTAATATGTAATTGAATAAAAAAAACATTGTTTCAAAAAATTAAAATAGAAGAGAGGTTAAAACATTATATTTCAATATCTAGTGTGCAGCAGATCATTCTTGATTCAGCTTTTGTAAATAGAAAAGCAGTAGCAGCTTAGCTGTGAAGAGGTCAGTGAGAAGTTAAGTGTTTAATCTAAAGCAAGACTAACCCCATTACTATTTTGAAAAAAAAAAAAAGGTTTTTGAAATGTATTTTAAAAATACATATACTAAGCTTTATCTAAAAGCAAAGAATCACCAAAGCTAATCACATACCCTGTTGACTGGAAGAAAATATAGAAAGAGAATATCTCTGTAAGAAATCTACAACAAATCTGATATCCATCAAAAAGAATTACTTTTTCATCCTGTGTGAAACCTGACCTGAAAATTATGATATTGAAAATGAACAAAGTCAATCTGTTTTAATCTATCTAGAATGAAAAACCTTTAATGCTAATAATAAATAAATTTAACTTATGTTAACCGACCTTGGAAATTATTATTTTAATCTGAACATTTGAAAAACTACCAAAGAAAGACTCAGAGGAATAAAACTCTGGTAAAAAGGACCTATCTACATTTGCACATATAAATAATCTTTATTAATTTTTTTGTTGAAACATGCTTCTTAAATTGTTCTTTTCTTTCCAAAATTTATAAAAAATGAAAGGTTATAGGACATTACATTTTTATAAAAAATAGGTAAGAAGGTTTTAACCACTCTTAAATTTTTTACCTCTTATTGTAAAATGTTGACTTCTGATTTAATTTAAAAAAGTGGAAATAACTTTGCTAAAGTAAATATTAAATAATTTAGTAACAGGAATCAACAGGAAATAAGATTGTGTTATGAAATTATATTTTTATTTAGAAACATGATAGATTAAGAATTGTTATATCATATTTTTTAAATTTTCTTATTTATTATTCAATGTATAACTAAAACTAATTGTTAAAAAATAATAATGTCTATTTTTCCAGCTATCGTTTCCATGAATTGGCAGCCTGCAATTTGATTTCAAAACAGCATGGTACTTTAATGAATTTGTAACTGATCCCAGTAAAACTACTTATGTTAAAGTAGATTAACCATATATATATATTGTAACCGGATGACCACACAACCCTTTTATTACATCGATTGTAACAATTTCCTGATGAGCATGCTGCAGGAAGGAACTATCGATTGGCATTCCCCAATGCAGATGTTAACGCCCCCTGCAACAATATTTCCTGCTCATCAGAGGATGTAGTACCATAGAGACTGGAAGCATCTAGACATTTCTATGTTTGGTTTTCCAAACAGCGCCACTAGAGTTCCGTCTCACTACAACCTGACTTACCTAGGTCTAGTTATGCCAGACGTAGCTCAGGAGGCATGAGATTCTCATGAACAAGTGCAATGAATGATGAGTGATGCAATAAAAACAAAAATAGAATTGAACAACTGGATAACTAAGATTAATTTTAAATAACAATAGTTTTATTTAACAACAAATTTAAATAAAGGTCCATCAAGCAAAAGATTTCTATATGACTTTAAAAAAAATGTAGTCTGTTGAGAATATGATAAAGTCCTTCTCTCAACAGTTCTATAACAGTTTATATCTGTAATCATTTAGTTATTGAACAAGAGGAGTGCGACATATTGAGACAACAGAGAGAGAGAGAGAGAGAGTAATGAAGACAACTGATAGCATCTGATGCATAGTTCCACTTAATTTAACAAATATTTTATTTACAGTCCATTGTGTATCTTGGTGTACATCCAGTAGTAGGGCAATATGAATTAAAGAATGCAAGTTCTTTAACAATTTACATTTTATGTCTAATTCAGAGTTCCAGTTAACCTTAAGTTATTTTATTTGCAGTCCATTAGTATTTCATTAAATTTATTAAATCCAGTAATGTGGTTTAAATTACTCCCACAAAATTCAATATTCAGGTGAGCATTAAGCATTGGTCATTTTATATCAACATGCAAATAGGCATTTAGAGTCCATATAATATTTAATTAAATTTATTAAATCCAGTAATGTGGTTTAAATTACTCCCACAAAATCAACATTCAGGTAAGTATTAAGCATTTGCAATTTTATTTGTTTACTCCAATATCTAACATAAATATTGCTGTTTTGTCTGGCACAGATGTATGTTTCCAGATATAAATTGGTCAGCATTTTCATTTATACTTTATCAATAATAAACGATTTTCATAATTTTAGTTTCATTTATAATTTTCTATTTTCATGCAGCTACATTATTCATAATTCTAATTTATAATTTTCCAGTAACAAACGTATTTTCATGCAGCTACTTCATAATTTTAATTTAATTTATAATAAAGACGTTCGAATATTTTTATAAAATCATTACCTTCAATCCAGTTTGTTCCTTCAAAAAGAGGGCGTGTTATTTCAGCTAGATAGCATTATCTTGAAAAATCATGGTCTGATATGGAGAGACGAAGCTGTTGGCTTACTCTTTTATCATTACAATTCCCTTAATAACGTTTCCTTTTTCCATTTTTAACAGTAGTTGTAAAGGCTATATTTCAAGGTGACGAAAGTCAGAGTTGAGTAACACTTAAATGAGAATTTTAACTTTTTAATTCTTCACTTTTCTCACTATCTTTTTCAAAAAATCTTTCGAAAAAAAAAAAAAAATGTTCTTCAAACATACACTTTAAAAAAAAATTCAATCTAATCTGCCTCTGAACTTCCAATTTTAACTATTATTATTCCGCTCTCTGGATTGATTGAACAGCCTTTTTTCCGCCGTGCCTGATTTGCATACTGCCCTCATTTTAGCCCGAGTGTTTTTTACTTCTTAATGATTGGATAATCTAATTTTTTAGTGGGATAGATAAGAAAGCATGAAGATTAAGCCATGTTTTTTTTAATTAATTAAGACTGCCTCAAGATGATATAACACTTTATTCAGAAACCTCGTTCCAAAAATTAAAAATGTAATCTTTTTAACAAATCACAGCTTTTATTTACATCTTAATTTGAAACTATAAAATCAATAATGATTTTCTTTTAACTATAAACTTTTTGCTTTATTTCTTTTTTAATTTGATCAAATCACGCTAGTCTTTTTTAAATGGGGGGGGGGGGGATCTTTTGAATATATATACGAGGAACAGTATATCTGTTTCAATATATATATACTTGTTTAAAGACACAGTCTCTAAACTCCTTGCAATCGTGAGCTATCTCTGGAACAATAATGGTAAATTTACATGTATTTAAAAGTATATATTGCATTTGGACAGCCAGATAATTTTTTGGATGGTGCAAAGATCAATACCATCTTTAAAATTCATTCACTGCAATTTATTTTTTTTATATTAGTTTATAGTTGAACTGTATGTTCATGGAACTAAATGCCTAGAACACTAATGGTAATGAGGATGTATCAAGAGTAATGGGATGGAATATATGTTGTCATGCTCTTAATTAATAGCCCCACTGATTTGGGCAGCATATGTAATGAGATGAACTTTTCCTCTGAAAGAGGTGTATCTAATGGCTGTTGTCCATTATGGCATTAAATCTAATAAGGTAAGTCAGTTACCTGATGATTTAGTGGGTTTTATGATGGAATTCTATGATAATTACTGATTGAGTGGGTTGGAATTGACATTTACACAACTTACCTTACTTTACCTCTTCTTGATCCTCAATATGCCACAGTGTTCAAACTCAGGAAGAATGTACACATATTTTATTTCAAGGTATATCTATTCCATATTTGATGTGTGCATTGAATATGCATATAGTGTGATATATTGGAAAATAAAAAAAATCAAATGACAGACAACTAATTTAATTTAATTAATATTTAACAAATTAATTTTGATGATGGTTTCCATTCATGATTGTTTTATAACAAAAATAACATGTTTTGATTAATTTAATAATTGTGTAGGCATGATCATCCTTCATTTGTGTTCCTTAATTATTTACTAACTCAGACCTTTGATCCCTATGAAGGATAGTCATTCACCATTCTAATTTAATAATTTCAACTCTACATCGAATACAACATAAAAAAAACCCATACTTTAGCAATTAATTCTGCTAACTAAAATTTCTAATATCAGTTGCTTATTAATTTCTGATTCATCTATGCATATTTTATTATTTGTTGAAAATTGCTCTTATATTCTGAACCCCATCATATTCTGATGCCATATAAATCTATAATAGGGAAGACCAATCATTCAAGGGTTTAATCATACATTCCGAATAACAAATAATTAATAATTAAGTTAATTGAACACAAACATTGAACATAAAAAAATATTGTAACTGTCAAAGTGTGAGTGCTTAATATTGAATAAGAGTAAAGTCTCACTATTCAAGTCAGTAGACTACTGTATCAATTGGCAAGCAAGTTCAAAAAGCTGTACCTAAATTTTATTATTAAATGAAAAATAAAAAAATAGAATTGATGGGACACCTCCATCTTGAATAAATGATAGTTGGATGGATTGACTCTCTGTTTCAAAATAAAGAAACTGATTTGAAAAGTGAAATAAGAATAAAAAAATTATAAAAATATAATTTGAGATAGTAATCCAGTGTAGTCTAGCCATAGTTCAAAGTCTTGATGTTCACATTATGAAACATCCAAGTATCTTTGCCTTTAAGAAAATTTCTCTATATGAATTGGATGGTAGTTCATCAAATAATCTTTGGTCACTATCTGGGTCTTTGTGTTGGTGACTCAGACTCTTTTATAACTATCTTTCTCATGCTGAGAGAACTTCTTTGCTTGATTGTAGTGCATTGTAGATCTTTTTACTATCATGTTCATCATGTTGCTAATTTGAAATGAAAAGCATATCTGGAAACATGTTTGCATGATGAGCAGCTCCATCCCCATGGTGTTTCTTGCTTCCTAATTTGGATTAAAATATAAGCTTTAAGGAAATTGGTGGTAGGTTCCTTAACCATTTTTTTTTCAAGTTGTGATTGTAATAGCTTATGAGCTCTACTATTGAGGATAGTTAATGAGACAAATAAATTCATTTTAAGAATTTATCAAGTAACTTTTCTTGACAATGTAATTTATTTGCCTTCTTTTTTCCTTTCTTCTTAAAAATAATGAAGTTGTTCTATACTGTCTTATCTTTTACTGATTAATGTATAGGTTTCAAGATCATGCTTTTATTTTTTTTATTGATGTCAGTTGGACAGTTATAGAATTTTATGCTGGATTAATAAATAAAAAAACAATTTAACATTAATGATTTCTTTCTTTTGTTTTTTTAAAGATTTTTACTTGCTTGCATTAATAGGTTTGGTGTATATATATATCAGTATTGTCAAGAATATAACTTTAACTGACAACTTTACACAAAATCAATTAATATATAATTAATAATGTTTTAAAGATTATCTTGGCAGGTTTAGCTTTTAATATTGTCATGTGTGGTGATTTTTGTGATCAGGCATACCCTTACATTTTCCCTCCACTTAAAAGATTAAAATGAATCTAATATATTTATTTCACTTCTCAAGTTTTTATTTTAAAAAAAGATAAAAATATTTTTTTTAGGTTTATCTTTTGTAGTTGGTATATATTTATTGGCCTTTAGATTTGTTATTAATTCAGGTTAGAATTTTCTTTCCATCTACTTTTCCTCAAATTGTTGGTTTAGTGTATATGTTAGTATGATGGTATTAATTAGGCATCTGATCATTCTTATGTATAGCAATCTGCTGTAGATATCATATGTGTTTATGTGTTTAACAGCATTAATGCTGCTCTTATGTGAGGCATATTAGATTTATTTTAATGCTACTTAAATGACTGAGTATTCATTTCTATCTGAAGGGGGAACTCATTGCTTTGATCAGTCCTACAGTACTCTGCCACTTGTATTTAAATGTTTCACATGGTGTACCTTCATCAACTGATTCCAATGTTTCACACCATATTTTCATTTATTTATTATCATTATTTTTTACTCTTCTTTACTTCTTATTTTAACCTGACTTTGACATGATTTAATCTTATATCTATTATATGATTACTTCTGTGGGGAAGTTAATCTGTCTTTCCTTGGAAAGGTTTTAGTATTTGGAAATGTATGTGCTATGGATTTCACCTTCACAATCTAACCAATATGCATTTGGGCCTGCACATGTGATGATAGTGAATGATCCATCATAGGAATTGCAGAATTTATGGAATATGAATTCTTATGGTTTACTAACATGTGGTGTTTTTACAAACATCATATCACCTACTTTAAATTGCTAGTCTGTTTTTTTTTGCATTTATGGGCCATTAGCATTATTCTTTCATATGCTTCCTTCTGATCTCTCTCTGGGTCTATAGGTGGATTGCAGTTGTTGGAATGCATTTTTGGAATAAAAATGGTATGTTTTGGTTCAAGTATAGTCTAATGGTGTGAATTCTGTTAATTCATCTTTATTATAGTTTATGTAATTGAGTACACATTGCATGTGCTTTACCCAGCCTTTATATCTGTTCTCCAAATAGGTCCTGAACAAACATCCAAGTTCCCACATTATGCATTCATAAGGGTTTGACTGTGGATTTTTAATGGAGGTCAGAACATGTTTTGTTTGTTGTTTTACTGCTCAATTATTCTATTGTTTGGATAGGAAAGAGGTACCATATCCATTAAGATCATTCCTGGCTTTCCTATTTTTTTAAAATGGAGAGTGTCTAATACTTTGATGGTATATCTAGTATTAGCTTCAGGTATAGGGTAAACTGACACAGATTTGGAAAAGGGATCATAAGCTACTAACAAATACTTTTGTTTATTTGATGGAGGTAAAGGTCCATAAAAATCTATAGCTAAGATCTTGTTTGGTCTTTCTGGTATGGCAGATCTTACTGAATTAATGTATCTCTTGTTTACTAGTTTTGCTTTTAGGTATATTTAAAAATTTTGTATTTCTTTTAAAATGTCTTTGTACATCCTGGGCAGTGTCCATATAAACAATGTAGATATTGTATGAGTGGGTTTTTTAGTATTTCAGGTATTATTATCCTCCACTCATCTATATCATTGTTTATTTTATATGTCATAACTTATATTGACTAAGATTTTTGGCTGTGTACAGAGTTTCCTCTTCACACAAGGTCTTAATGATTAGGTTTACATCTTTATCTTGGTATTGTATATTATGGATATTTACTAAATTGCTATCTACATTTTCATTGAATATTAGATTAATGTTCATAATGTAGGCATTATCTACCGAAAAGTGTTGTTTTTCTGATCTACATGGATTTTGACTCAGTGTGTCAGCTACAATGTTTTTGGATCTTTTATAGTACTTGACTGAATAATTGAATTCTTGTAACAATAGACTCCATCTAACAAGGTGACTATTAGTTAGATAACTGTGGTTCAAGATTTTGAGGCTTTTATGATCAGTGATCACTATAACCTCTGATCCAAGAAGCATTTGTCGAAATTTCTGGTAAGCACACCCTATTGCTATTGGCTTTTTCTCAGTAACTGTATAATTTATTTCTGGACCCTTTAAGAGATGGCTGATAAAATAGGACTCCTGGTTGGCTGTCCTCCTGGATTTGAGATAAAGTTATACCTAGTCTGTAACCACTTCTATCTGTTTGTATGATAAATGGTTTGCTAAAATCAGGAAAAGCTAACATAGTTTGCTCTAGAAATCCTGTTTTAATTCTAGCAAATGCCTTGTCTTGCTCTTCAGTCCAGTTCCATTTCTCATCTTTTCTTATGAGTTTGAGTAATGGTTCCATGTAATCAGAAAATTTTTGGTAGAAATGATTATAGAAGTTGCATAATCCTAAAAATGATCTGATCTGTTTTTTATTTGTAGGTCTTGGGAAATTCTGTATAGCACTAATCTTATCAGGATAAAGAATTATCTCATTACAATCAATGATATGACCTAAGAAGATTACTTCATTACATACTAATGTGTTCTTCTTAAAATTGATTTTTATACCATTATCATAACACTCTTTAAAATTTTTTTTTAATGTTGAAGATGTTCTTCAATCACAGAGGATGCAATTATAACATCATCTATGTACATAATTGTAATCTGTTTGATCTCAGGAGAGGAAGAATTTTATCCAGACATCTTATTAAAACAGCACCACTATTAATCAATCCAAATGGAATTCTATTAAATTGATAAGTGAATCCTTCATATTGGAATGCAGTGTATTGGTGATCTTCTGGGTGAAGTTCAATGTGACAATAACTGGAGGTTAAATTCAAAGTAGAAAATACTTTATTTACAAATTTCACAAATAATTTGTGTTTGGGCAGTGGAATGTTCCTATCAGGAATTGATACTTTGTTTAGTTGTTTTACATCTAAACAAAATCTCATTGACCAATATTTCTTCTTCATCATTACAACACAATTGCAATATTGTGAGAAACATTTTAAAATTATTCCCAATCAATCATTTTATTGATTTGTTTGGATATTTCTTCTGATATTAGTATGATATAGGATAGAATTTGGATTGGAATTATTGATCATGAAATAATTTGATTTTTTGTTGGAATGCTCCTATTAATCCTGGTAATTGAGAAAATATCATACTGTATTAATCAATAATTGAATGTAACTTATCTGCATCATTACCTTCAATCAAATTCAATTCTGCAATTTTTCTTTGTACAAGTGTCTCCAGGATATTTGATAATATGCAGTAAATTTCAGGTAGGTCATATTTTGACAGTAATGTCATCTCTAAAACCTCATCACCTATCCTGGCTTAACTTATTTGAGAAATCAATTATACATTGGTTCATGTGTAGGAAGTCTGCCCCTAAAATGACTTCATGTATAAGTCCCTTCAATATCAAAAAAAACATGATAGATAATTGTTTGGTCAATCTTTAATTCAATGCAGACTTGTCTTTGTGCTAATTTATCTTTTCTATTATTAACCATGGTAACTTGTATTGATCTGAGTGGTAAAATTTTAATATTAGGATTTTTATTTAAAATTCTATTATAAAATTTTTCAGATATTACTGATATTTGGCTACCAGAATCTAACAAAGCCTTAACTAGTAAATCCTCAAACAAAATTTCTATCATGGGCTAATTTTGTGAAATGTAATTTGGTGCTTTATATTCCCACAAACACATTAAAGTAGTGATTTCCCTATTTAGTGGTTTATTTTTGTTCCTTTTCTTTAATATGGTTTCTTGAGATGAGGAACTATCTCTCAAATACCATTTTAGTTTGGTTTTGGAGTGGTTTTAGGTATAGATTTACTACATACTGATTTTGATTGTTTTTGTGAGCTTTTAGTAAGGTCAACTATGGTACTTATATCATGCTGGTATTTGTTGTTTGTTCTCTCATTATTATTATTATTATTATTGGCAAGTTGGTTTTACTTGCCTTTCCAATGATTTCCAATGATATGGATCATTGTTGTTTTTCCTCTTCTTATAATTTAAAGCATTGACTTATATTTCTTTTTTCCTTTTTTCAGAAATTTTAGTGATCATATTATGATTATTTAAGTCAATATGGTTTAATAAGTCTGCCACTTGTTCAATGCTTTTCATGTTTCCACAGAGTAGAGATTGCTCTATTTTTAATGAAAGGTTATGTTTCACTATCCTTATTATCTGGTTTTCACACAGGTGATACATATTTAGCAGTTTTAATTTGGCTACTTGTTGTCTAAAAAACTTTGTCACAGTTTTTCCAGGAGTGTTTCTGTACTTTTCCTGTAGCAATTGGTATAATAGTGCTTCTTGTTTATCCTTGTTTCAAACGTTTTTTTATTAACAAGACCTGATAGTCATCATATGTGGATGAGGTTTGAAACAAAGACTCCCAGCATCACAGTGCATCACCTTGCAAATGACTATAGGCTATGATTAATTTCTCCCTCTCTGATAAATTATTGTTGACTAAAAATATAGATTAAAACTTTTTACATATTCAATTGGGGTCTCATTTGTCGATCCTGAAATGTTTTGAGCCTTACTAACTTATTAATGGAATTCATTTGTGTAACATTGTTCCTAACATTGACTTCGTTTGAGGCATTTATAGATGGTTTTATGATTTGATTGTTGATAATTTCCCTGTTTCCAGTGAAAATTGTTTTTTTATGTTACCTATTTGTTGGTATACCTCATATGGAACATCTGCATTATTCTGTTTGTTGCCATACCAAGATCTAGTTTTTCTGTGTTTAAATCACATTCACTTTCAGATAGTTTACCATTTCAAATATCTCAGACTTATTTCTCTTTTAATGTTTTTAGTTTGTTGGAAAATTCAGATTCTAGGTCCTCAAATTTTTGACTTATTGAGCTGTTCATGTTCTCTCTTTGGTTTTGTAGATCATTCTGATTTTCAATTATTTTTTTGATTGTGTCTCTATTTTGAATGAATTCGGCTTCAATTGAATTTTGTCTGATTCTTATATTACTCTTATCATTTTCTTTAGATCTAGCTTTCTTCTCATAATTTTTTAGCTTATTATTTTGCTCTTCCATGGAAAGATTTACATCTAAGTGCACTTTCTATATTTCTTTATTCAGTTGTTGTTGATATTGTTCTTGGTTTTTTACCATTTCAATTTTTAAATTATCATAGGTGTGTGTCATTTCAATGAATTTATCATCGATTTCTTTTTCTATTTGTTTCCCGAATTCAGTGAGTCTAATTTGACATCTGCAATCTTTTTCATCAATATCCCTTTTTATTTCTTTTATTTCTTCTTTTAACTCTGCATTTTGTTTATCTATTTTGTCAGATAAATCAGCACTCTGTTTGTCCATTTTATTAGATAGATCCATTTTCAAATTAGATAAATCTGCTTTCAAATAAGCATTCTGTTTTTCTATTTTGGCACTCTGATTTTCTATTTTGGCATTCAAGTTAATAATATTTGTTTCATCATTGTCATCATCTGGTTGAGAGTAGGATCTCTTCAGTGTTTTTACAACCATTGGTGTCTCTTGATGTTGGATTATTTCTAAGACAGTCTTGTCAGATATTTCTACACTCTATTCTACTATATTTTTGAAAGTAGAAGTTTCTAAACTATCCCTAATAAAAAATTGCATCTGTTTAACCTGTATTTCTTATCTTTCAATTTCCTTGCTAACCACTTTACTATTTTCTAATTCCATTGCCTTAATTTTATTCCTAATTATCATTTAATATATATCTACTATATTTTATTATCTTTGTCTGTAAAATAGCTTTATGCAATATTGTCTCAAAGTAATTCTTTCTATTCATGTCAAGTAATTTGGTATACATTGTAGAGACTTTCCTGCTGGTATGCATTCAACAACAGTTATGATTTATTTTGATTTGATTATCATTTTGTTTATTCATTTATTTAACATGCTACTTCATATATCATTTTATGCTTTGTTAATTTGGCTGACTACATGATTATTTTATTGGTATCTCTTTATTGCTGTTTGTCATTTGTCTAGTCCATTCATCACATATTGAAGCTATTAGCATATCATGAATATAATCTTATGTTTTCGAATCCCTGAAGTTTGGAATCCTATGTATATAATAATATAATCATATTATATGTGATTCATGCCCAATGATTTGATGTGCCATATGTAATGGGATGGAATATATATATGTGATCAGGTTCCGAATGACTTATGGTTTTGAAATTGCAACTGATCATTATATCGATTTTACCAGCTACGATATGACAAATATCTGAGTTCATACCTAACACATTGAATGCCATATGTAATGGGATGGAAATATTCTGCCATGCTCTTATTTAAGAGTCCCATGGATTTGGGCAGCATACTTTATGCAATGATCTTTTCCTCTGGAAGAGGTGTATCTGACTGCCATCTCCCATTTGGTCCTCAAGGTATAGCAATAAACCTGATAAGGCAAATCAGTTACATGCTGATTTACCTGGATATAGATAATAATATATTAATATTTTTTAATAACAACTTTTAAAACAGTCTGCTCTGATTACATAAATGCATATATATATATATATTCGTGTAAATGATATTATTAGTTAATTATGTCTGTACTTTGTTTTCAAAATATTGTAAATTGTCAGTTGTAATATATATGAATGGAGAAATGGGCTACTTGTTTTATAGCTACTTTAAAAAATAATGATCTTTGATTTGTATTGTACTTTAATTGTAATATTTAATCTTGACTTAAGGGAGTTTAGAGTTTAAATCATTTACTGCCCTTGATTAATACTCTTTTTTAAAAATTGATGAAAAAAAACATTACAAAATATTTTTTTAAATATAAAAAAAATAATATCTAGAAAAAACAACTCTCAATTACTGTTAACAAAACAATGTCATAAGTATGTTTCAGATCGAAGCACGATCATAAATTCTAGGGGAATTTGTATAAAAATATAATAATAATAATATAGAAATAGGTGTATTGCACATTAGTTGAGGAACATATGTGTGCAAATACAGACATAGTTGTGAATATATAAGAAATTTCCAAGAATTAAAATGAAAAGCCAACAGAGATTTAGATTCTTGTGATAATGAAGACTGGTAATATATGCTTTTATGTTTTTAATTTTTGTATATAACAGGCGTTATTAATGGATTTTTGCTTGGACTTTAATTTATTTGAAGAATTTTGTGGGTTTAAAAATCAAAATGCCTGAATATTAGTATTATATAAAATGTACGGGTCCAAATTTAACCACGCTATTGATTATTTGTTTCATAAAGATGGAAATAAATTATGTGTATTGACATTTTACGTCTACCAAGATTTATACTGGAAGTATACTGGTAGATTAAACTTTATTTAGAGAAGATATATGATGAATGTAAATTTAAATTAGACTAAATAAATGAATTAGCATTCTAAAGATCGCGAGAATATGCATTAAAGGTATTGAGTATTTATTTATAGAAATGAATACTTAATCGTTGGGTTATATAAGTAATATTTTTAAATTTTGATTACGTTGAAACTTTGGATATTTTTCTGTAATAATTAAATGCTACAGTTGTCTTGCATATTGATTTTCTACAGCTGCTGATGAAACACAAATGAAAGTATAATTCATTAAATAAAGTTAATTATATTATTATTGCTAATTTTAAAAGTGATAGTTTGATAAAAGTATATACTGATGAAAAGAACAATTTACATTTAAAGCTCTAGTGGTATACAGTACAATTTAAATATATTAAATGAAAAAAAAAACTAAAATGTTTCATTGTATACTTATATCAAATGTCACTTAATAGAAGAAATAATATTTTCTGGAGATTTGAAATATGGAATTGAGCATACTATAAATTATTTGGTTACTAATCTATAAATAAATTCTTTTGTTTTTTGTTATTTATTATGTATTGTTAGAGTCCACTATATTATACAAATGTAATCAGGTCATAGTGCTGTTTACATGGTGTTAATCCAGAAATGATCCATATGATTGGTGTAGGGTAATTATTGAGTTTTTTTTTTAATATTAGCATAAGACTTGAAAGCTTATAAAAATATTAATAAATAATCTTTGTTATTGGAACATAATATAACTCTTAAATTTTTCTAAATATGATTTAGTTAATGATTATAATTATTATTCTACTCTGAATTCTAGAGTAATTTCTTTTCTGTTTATTATGCTTATTTTATCATATAAAGTTATATTTTCAGAAATATTCATTTCGTCAATACATTCAGTGACCATCATAAAGTTCACTTCTATATTTATTAATTTTTGGTGCTCAACATGGAACCAAAAATTAATAAATGGAATAGTCAGTGGATGCACTGATGAGTGAATATTTTTAAAAGTATAATTTTATATCATGAAATAATTATAATAATACTGAGAGAAAATATTTATCTTAGCCTTCAGAGTTGGATTCATGATCATCACAATCTGAGCATCACCTGATTATCACAATCCGAGCACTACCTTATCATCACAATCAAAGCACCAACCAATCATCATAATCTAAGCACCATCTGATTATCACAATCTGAGGACTACCTGATCATCACAATCTAGGAAACACCTGATAAGTATAATCAGGAAGATTCTAGTGATATGCACAGCATATAGTTGTTTTATAAGTTTCTAAGTTTTATGCTAACATTGCAAAACTTTACGGCTAACTCTAATTATTATATCGCCTTTACTTTATTATACTTGGACAAATTAAGGATGACATGAATTACTTCTGGATCAAAAACATATAATTGTATTCTGATCTGACAATATTCATATAATAAATAGAACTCTAATAATATTTAATAAATAACTAAACAAAATGTTTTACTTATAGATAAGTAGCCAAATAACTTTCAGTATTTTAATTATTTTTATTTTAAATCTCTAATAAATATTATTTTATTGAGATTTTATATAAGATTAAAAGGAAGCATTTTAATTATCTTTGTCTTATTTAATATATTTCAATTACATTTAACATAAAACCTTTAATAATCTATTTATATTTTTACTAATCTAATGGGCTTCTAATTTAAATTGTATTGTTTATTAACATAAATAAATCTAACCTGAACTATAACTTAAATTTCACAATAAGTAGATACTTTTTTGAATGATTTTAATTTTAAATTATATTTTAAATTATATTACAAACATCTGTAGAAAGATAATATCCATCATAATTGTAGCATTTAAACGTCAGAGGAAAATAAAAAAAGGTTAATACATGATTAAATTTAATAAATGATAATTACATAAAGAAATTTTAGGACAATGATATGATCCATTGCTATACAACAATATCTAATGTTTTCAAAGCATTTAAGATATAATTTTATATATCACTAATCCTTATAACTATAATCCTTTTACTTATTTACATTTGATTCATAGTTATCACATATTCAAAAATGAAGTTTAATCTAACAGTATACCTTCTGGGTAAATCATAGTAAATACATTATATAACAATGCATAATTTCACTGATAACCTCCACTAAATAATGATTATTCATAGGGGTCACTGCAGTTTTTCTGGGTAGTTGGAGTAATATAAGAGTAAGATTATTATTTAAAGGAAAAGGTAAGGATCATAGAAAGTTAAATAATTATAGACCAATAGCAGTAACCATCAGTTTTATATAAAGTTTTTTCATATATGGTGGAAGGAGTTGCAAAATGGATGGAAGAAAATAATGTAGTGGGGGAAATGCAAGGAGGTTTTAGATCAGATAGGCATATAGGAGATAGTTTATTTGTAGTTACACCACTTATGGATATGAGTAGAAATTCAGGTAGACAGTTATATATGAGTTTTATAGATATAGAGAAGGCATATGATAGAGTGAATAGAAATAGATTATGGATAAGTTTAGCAAATCTGGGAATGGATGAAGCTTTAGTGGGTGTTATTAAGAAATTATATGAAAATAATTACTATACATATCAATTAGGGGATATAGAATCAGTTAAAGTTAAAAATGGGGTGGGACTGAGGCAAGGATGCCCTATGTCACCTATTTTGTTTGTGTTGTATTTGAGTGAAATGGAGAGAGCAATAGAAAGTCTAGGAAGAGGGATAGAGATACCGTTAACAGGTGGCAAGAGAGTACATACATTGTCGGGTCGTTTTTTTGCAGATGATGTCTTTTTGTGTGCAGAAAGAAGACAGGATATGGAAGTTATGCTGAGGACATGCACAAGGGTGGGTAAAGATATGGGTATTAAATTTAGTGAAGAAAAATCAAATATAATGATGGTGAATACTGGGGAAAGAGAAGACAAAGATTTCTTATTGAGGGATATAAAGTTAAGTGTGGTGAATAGATATAGTTATTTGGGATTCATCTTGTATAATAAGAAAAATTGCTTGGATGAATGGAAGAAAAAATTGATAAATGAAGCAAAGAAAAGAAAGGGATTGATAAAGAAATTAACAGTGTTTTCATATAATAAATATGATGTAGCTAGAATAATATGGAAGGGAGTGGCAGTAGCAGGGTTAACATATGGCAATGATGCATTATGTGTTAGTAAAGGGTATTAGATTGCTTAGAAAAAGTACAAAGGAAAGTAGGAAGACATGCATTAGATGCTGAGGTGTGGACAGCAAAAGAGGCAATTCAAGGAGAAATGGGATGGACAAGTTTTTATATGAGAGATGCAAAAAGTAAAATGAAAATGTTTGATAGATTGCAGCTTATGGTTAATAAAAGAATAGCCAAAATAGTATTTAATTGGGTTATGAGTAAATGGCAGGCAACAAGATGGCTGAGAAAGGTCATGCGGTATGCAAAAGATTTGGATAAAGAATTGATATCAGTATATTTGCACAAATGATGGGATGATTGTGTTAGGATGATTGTTGAGTGTTATAGTGGTAAGGGATGGGTAAAAAGAATAGATATATTAATAAAGAATAGGGAGTTAGAGAGATGGAGAACTAGTATGGAGAGTAAAAGAGTTTAAATATATATAGAAGTAAACGGAACATTGGGTGTGAGTTAATTTATGATAATAGTAAAGAAAGTAGTTTATTGTTTAAGGCTCAAATGGGATCTTTAGCAACAAGAAAATATACATGTAAATGGAAAAATATGGGTGATTTAGTCTGCAAGTTGTGTAAGGAAGGCATCGAAAATATTAGGCATCTGTTACTTCAATGTAAATGTTTGGAAGCAGAAAGGGTTCAAATAATGAAGTTATGGAAGGTTAAATATGAACAAAGTGATTATACAGAAAGTGAGTTATTGGTTTTTATGCTAGGTTTGGGAAAAAATAATGGGGGTTTAGATATTAAGGTCATGGAGTTGACAAAGATTATGTTGTGGAAATGGGATGGAGCAGATTGTGGGAAAACTTAGGGTTGACAATGGAAAAAGAAGGTAAAGTGGCTAACAGGTTTCTCTGGGCATAGCTGCTGAGATATTCCTGACTCCATTTAAGGAGAAGTCACAGTACATCATATACACATCACATCACAAGCAGTATCTTTACTATTTAAGTACTTTTATTCATAAATAATATGAAATTCTTCAAATATTGTAAATATGCTTCCTATCAGCAATAGTTAATAAATAACTGCTGTTATTTAATATGGGTCCCAAATATAAAAGCATATATCATCAATGTTGATTAACACAAGATCCCAAATCTTTGTGCAATGCTATATTATATTATATTTAAAATAATAAAAGAATATATAATCTTAATTTGAAATTATAGGATAAATAGAATTAATACTAGTAAGCATTCAGAGTGAATTGATTATTTATGTAAAGGGTTTATAGGGTCATTATGGTCACAGTAAAGCAGAATAGAACTTATGTAGGTTATTTCACTAGCCTGGAATATATGCAAAAATATTAATCATGTTGTAAGTTTGTAAAAACTGTTTACAGACTAAATCTAATAAATAGTTCGATGCTGGCATAATACATCTGATTATCTTTTGGAAAAGTAATGAGTTTTTGACCATTGATTTTTTTGAACCTCTATCATCATTTGTCAATTTAGGTTCCAGATGGTTATGCAGGATATGTTTTCCAAATATATCACTACATACGTATGCTAAAACCACACAATCTAAATTTTACAAAATCAACAAATATCTATAAAAAAATCTAAGATCTTTCTAACAGACCATGGAATATCATTTATATTAAGTGAATGGCAAACATGATTAGAACAAAATGGAATTACATGTAATAATGTTCATTCATAACTTCAGTCAAATCTAAGTGAATGCATTCTGATTGATCTTAATCAACATTTTAGAATTTATTTACGCATCAAAAATCATTCCATTTGGATGAAACAAGTAAACATTCATTCTTTTATTAACTTTTGGTGCTAACTACACAAAGGATTGATTTATTAAATTTGGCATAAAACTAGAATATGAGCAATTTTGATGGGTCTAAAGCCAATCTAGAAATAATAATAACACTCACTTGCTTGAGATAGAATAAATAATTTGGAAATGGCCATATATTTTTTTCTAATACAATAAGGTAAAAAAAATAAGTCCGATTAAATTAAAAAGCAGAAAATAGAACAGATAATTTTTTGAAGTTGCAAATGGTAACCAAGGAGGAATGTAAAGCAGTCCTCTCTGGTTTTCATGAGTTTGTATTAAATAAAGTTTGCACATAATTTAATTAAATTGTTGTACAACACACTGTTTTTTGCTTTACTACTACTATTAATATTATTGTTATAATTGTCATAATTTTACTGCCTAAATGAGTAATCCAATAACCTTGACACTTAACCAGACTATGCAAAACAGGCTATTTGGAGACCACATTTTCTAGGCCTTCTCATTTCTGTGGTAAGTGGGAGATTCATAAATAAGGCTGCCTAAGCATGCAATTTTTCCAGCTGAAATTTCTCTCTTCATTGAAATCTCATTCTAAATTGACTCATCAGTGATTGTACTGCCTTGATCTAAGGACTACCAGCCTACAAAGCATGCTTATTATTTCTTTCTTAATTCTCAAAATCTTGAGTTAATGGTATTTGAAATGCTGAGGATATAGTTAAAGGATGGAAATGTTGTTGCACAAACACACAATTCCAGTATAAGGAGACATCAGATAATTTGAGGGTCTCATGAAAACCAGACCCTAAAGTAACTTATGTAATTGAAAAAAAGAGAAAGACAGAAAAGGTTCTTTGTAATGGAAACAGTACCTTGTCTATGACGAACTAATATCCTATAAAACAAATCAATAAAATCTGTTGTTTGGGCACTCCAGTTGGCCTTCATATCTAAAGGCCATTTTATTACTTGCCGCCCATGGAATTCAGTGGTAGCTTGATCATAGCACGTGACAGTTTATAACAACTTTATAATTATTCTATCATGTTTAATCTATGAAATTCTATTAACAAATATTTTGTTAAATTACTTTTTCAATAGCATTATGATCAATAACTAATATGAATAAATAATTGCTTTCTTTATGTATTTTACTTTCTTTTACTTTATAATTTTTTTTCTATATTTGAAAAATTTAATTAGGAATGATTGCTTAGGATGTTTTATTATTTTTAAGACCAATTTATTAATTCTAATATAGAATAGAACTTTAAATACTAAAATCAATTGTTAAATATTTACAAAAATTGACACCGGCGAGAACAGTGGAAATGTCTATTTGTTTTAAAAGATTAACAATTTCAACTGAACAGTGTCTAAATAAACAGTTTATACAATAAGTACTATGTTTTATTAAATATATAAATAATACTAAAAGAATGTATATTTAATTTATCATATACTCTTTTGGATTGCTTACTCTATACCAAATATTATATTGGTGTATTTAATTTGAGAATATTAAATACAGTTGATTTTTATTACAAATGAAATTATATAATAAATTTTCAACTCATATAACATATAATGCTACATATTATTAATACTATGATTTTTTTTTTTGTAATATCGTACATTAAACATCGAGTTAGCAAAAACAACATTACCTTTGCTGAATGATGAATGTATAATATATTTATAATGTTGCACATGTAAAATGATATAGTTCTTTTACAAAATTATTAAAATATGAATACTAGAAGATAACTACCTTAAGAAAATTAATTGTCAATTTAAAATAAGGATTTAATGTCTTATCTTAAATATCAAATTAACAAAAGCATATTACTTTCTCTGCATAATATTTGGTAATAAACTGTATGAATGATTAGTTATTTTGAAGTTTGTATTGAATTTAAGAACCAGGAATCATTAACTCACGAGTCCATAACTCTAGGACTACATTAAGCATAGTTGCAACATAGACTCTTATATAAAATAAGTAAACTAGAAATTTTTTTATAAATAGACATAGCGAATTAACCAACTAATATTGATTAGAAAATAGGTATTTATCTGTTTTTAATAGAGAGTAAAAAAGACGATAAAACAATTAAGAAGCTATTGACTAGCATGGCGTAACTTCTCTTTCTTTTTCTGATCTTTTATGAGAGATTGTTGGAGAGGCTTTTACCTTGCAGTGGGTTATTTAAAAAAAAAGATTTATCTCTCTATCATACATCTTTATAACACAATGTAGTTTATAAATATTATAACGCCAGTAATATTTTATCGTTATTTTTAAATGCAAACTGTAACATATAGATTTATGTATCTTTTGATATATTTTATCATCAAATAAATCTTCGATATAATCAAAAAGTTTGCAGATGCTCATACAGATATATAATTGTTGCAAACAGCATTAATTGTCACATAAGAAATAGGTGATAGTTATATTGCTAATATAAACGAAAATCGATTGAATTAATTTATGGATTCTAAAAATAATAAACTTAAAAAAGCAGTATAAAAACTGTTTGCTTGAGTATAGAAACACTGACACAATAAAAAAAATCGTAAAGATAAAATGTATTTTTTCCAATAAGTATTTTGCACTTTTAATGTGCTGTATTTATTGCAGTATTTAATTAGTTACATATAACTTTCTATCACAATACTTTATTATTTCACGTATATTTGTCAAAGTGCGATGCGTAATGTTCCATTGTTTTAATGTGGATAGAAATCATCTTTAATTATTGAGAGATATTTATAGCACATAAGTAAAAATATGTATTTGACTCAGAATATATACAAGATTTAATATTAAAAAATCTACGATCAAGGTATTTAAATAGAAAATGAGGTTCATCAAGTGATCAGAGGATATTGTAAGAATTACATGTATAATGAAAAAGAGCAGACTGCTCTACTCTGTGTCTAAGAACCTGTGCTCATATCAGAAATGCTGTGAATTAATATGATTGCTTTCATAATGACGAATATATATAAATTTAATATAGATGTAAATTATTTAATAAATATAATTCCGTTATATATATATATATCGTTAAAACCATACCCAAAGTGTCTTAAAGTGCATCAACCAATCAAATGCAGACTAGAAAGTAAATAACATTGAATATATTCAAACTACTATTGATCCGTCACTCTTAATCAGAAATTCAGTTGTTAACGTGAGCCAATAGTTGAATATTACAGATATAAGAGTTGAGATCCAATGAATAGTAACATTTTTACATCCGATCTTAAATTAAAACTTTCCCATCAGCAAGTTGTGTGTTTAAATTAATATTTTTAACGGGATAATATAAATGTAAATTGTCTAATAAACCACAGCCGATATATATTAAAGTACAGCAACCAATGAAACAGGTTTTCTACACTGAAGTGTATCTCAATTCTAATAGCTAGCATGTGCATAACAGTGTAAGGACTGATTAAAAGTAATATTCTTTTGGTCAGTAATAATTTGGGAAATTTGATATTGTTTTTTTTTTTTAGCTTGCAAAACTAGCCTGATTAGTTGTTACATTTTAATATACCTTGTCTGTGGCTTTACCATCATTTATGTAAGGATTTCCCATTAATTAAATAATTTATGTCTAGTCCATATTATTCCATTAATTTAAAAATATTAATTTTAAATACATGACTTGCTGATGGGAGACTCATTTCAACTGTGACATAAGAAACGTTTCTATACATTGTATTTCAAACTCTATAACTATAATATCCAGCTACTAGCTCTTACAAAACAATATAAGTAACTGATTAAAAGTGTTATCTTTTGGTCAGTAGTAGCTTGACCAAGTTTGGTATGGTTTTTTTCAGTCTGCAGAAAGGATCTTATTGGCTGCTACATTCTAATGTAATTTGGTTGTGGTTTTAACTTCATTTATGCAATAATTTGAAATTATATAAAATTTTCAAAGTGTCATCTGTATTACTTTTGAAAACATTTCATGAATAAAACAGTGAATCAATATCTTCAGGATATATGTTTCAAAATATTCTTTTTTATATATTTGCTTAGAAAGGCATTCAATGTAGATACCATCATATGTACACACCATCATAGTGTATTCATTCTTATGAATATCATTAACACAATTTATTTGATGTTAATGTTATTCAACTGGAAGTCAATCTCCGCTAAAAACTTAAGTGAATCACTTAAGTCTAGAGCGTATTGGTATATACACCAACTCTCACTGATCATGCTTAAATCAGGGCTAGAGTCTATTATGTGCCTGATGTTATAATCAAATATTGAGTTGTACAAATTTACTTAACCAGTGGTCTTATTTTGACCAAATTCATTAATGCCCAAGGCATATTCATTTTTCACAAATAACACATGATAAAATATTGAACCAATCTCTGCAAAACACTTTTTTTTAGAACATTCCATTTTTCATATGACTAGAGAGACAAACAACTTTCATGCCAATATGCCAACTTTTTTTTATATAAAAATCTATTAATGTTAACATTTGGATAATTAATTTTTGCACTCTTATTTCAATCAGGACTATTTCAACATGGTTCATTTATACACAAGTTATAGTAACATTTTTATTTATATAAATAATGTTGAAATAACAAATTCATAAATAATTCTGTAATGAATACTGGCCTTCTAAGCAAATAAAATAAAGTGAAATCAAATCTTCATAGTGCGTGACATAATTTCTTTAGTCATTATTGGAATAAAAGATCAAAACGTGTTTTGCAGACATTAATTCTTTATTTTAATCATATTATAACTGCAAAAATAATTTAGATGGAACTTTGGAGAAATGACATCGCTTCCCTCAGAGACAAAGAACGCACTATAATATTTACAGACAAACAAAAAACTGGTCATAAATTCGAGGTAACAAAAGCAGAGATAGTGTACACACACATACAGAGAATAGGAAGTGGAAGATTAAAGAAGCTTGTGTAATAGCTGGTGACTGTTTTTCTATTGACTAAAAAGAAACAAGTGGACCCATTTCAAAGAATGGGCTATTTGAATATTCTAATTTAAATTTTAAATTAAAATTGAATACTTGAACTGTTAATAAAACATTAATATAAAGAACCATTTAATCACATCACTGTATACAATGCATATGATATAGCAAAAATATATTGAAAGCATGCTAGGCTTAAAAACGTCAAATATTATTAAAAAAACTGTTTTCTGTATGTATTACATTTTGTTAGATATTATGTTGGCTCAGAAAAGAAAAAAATTAGTAACAATTGAATTATACACACACACACACACACACACATATATATATATATATATACTGTTTTTCTACTATTAACATTTGATCTTTCTATTTAGGATTTGTCCGAGGAATTTCATCAATAATACAATTTATTCCTCAAACTTTACAAGAGGAATTTTTGGATGCCTATATGATTGAAATTTATAAGGTGACTAAAAAAAGAGTTGATGGTATTTGGTATTGGGATATGAACATCCTACAATGTGAAATCAAAAAAAAATTGTAATTTGATATATGTCTTTTTTATAAATATTATATACATCAGGATTGTTGTGGGTAATGTATAATTCTATAATGTCTATTATAATTTGGAAGTAGTTTTATTTAAATAAACATAAATTGAGTAGAATTTGTGATTATTATTCATTTTGCTGTTGATTGATCATTGAGATAATTAAATGTTTGTTCACTGTTTTTTTTTTTGTTTATTTATAGTATCTATTGCTAAAATTCTCTTTAATTCAATAACTTTATTTTTCTACAAATGTTACAATAAATCATATTTAATGTAAGTAAAATTCAAAATATAATTTTTCATAACATTAAGAATCAAAAAAAGTACAAACAATAAAAAATTAATAAGATTTTTTTTTTCATGCCGATAGAATTTCTTGCCCATCAAATTCTTTTAGCTTTTTAAGAATTTTTAGAATTTTGATAATAAAGTCAAAAGTTATTTACTATTATTTTTAATATTAAACAGACCTAACAAAAAGTATTGTTTTTGTATATTCATATATGATGATCTTTTATTTAGTTACAACTGAAGATCACTTTTAAATTAAAAAAAAAAAAGATTATATAAAGTTGTTTTTATTTATTCTTCACAAGCAATATATTCCTGCTTTCAGTGATTCGCTCCCTGGTGAATTTTTCTGCAAGTATTATATGACAAAATGCACATTTCTCTGTATATTTTATAATATAAGTTTTTGTTCAAAAAATTATATAGATGGCAAGAAAATCAAAGAAAACTGCTAAACAAAAGAATTAAAGCCACCCTATGTACAGCCATTGTTTCAAGGTGAGCTGTAAAATGGTCGGTGTATTACGACATTGTTTAAAGAAAATTGTTTGACTGGCCACCAAATTAGATATTTTTTTTACAATAATTTACACTATATTTGTTAGATATCAAGAAATATAAATTATTAATAACTTATTTTGACTGGAAATACTTTATTTTTAAAAATATAACGTTATATTAGCAACTAATGAGATTATGGCCTGAAACTATGAATATGAACATATCACAATTTTGCAATAAATATTCAAAAATTTTAAATTTTAAAGCATAATTCATTAGATATAACAGAAATAAGTAAATATTTATTCAGATTTTTGGAAATAATCAGAAATAAAGAAGATTTGTTTATTTTGTAAATTGGAAATAATCTTTCTAGAAATGATAACTTATCTTTTTGTTTTGATTATAATCTCAGTTTTTTAATATTTATAATAACAAAATGTGAACATTTAAATTTTATTTCAGTAGTAAACAAAAATATCTATTAAATTGAGTCAAATTTATTATTTTCTGAGAAGTAATAATAATTTCATTTTATATTTTATGGTGATTGTGTGAACAAAGAAAAACATCAGAAAAAGCCGGAATACATGTTGCTGAACTTCATGAATTTTTTTAAAAAAACCATGAAGACATAATTGATTTAAAAAGTAGACATTTAGTGTACTTTAAAAATCTGAATATTGCAAGCACAAGTTGAATGAAATTCATTATAATAAAAAAACTGATTAACAACATTATAGAATTTAATGATGTATGAGATAAAATGGCAAGATTAGTTATTCCCTTTAATTGAAGATATCAACTACAGATAGCTCAGGTTTATGCTTCTATATGTTTTCATTGTCATAAAAACAGACAATTTTTATATAGATGTACAAAATGTATTTGATCAAATCAAACAACATTTTAAAACTATGATAGGAAACATTAATGCTAGAATTGAAAAATGATTAAAAGATAGAAGTGATATGAATAAATTTAATTATGATATTCAATATGCAGAAGGCTTGTGAAATTTATAGCAAAAAGAAAAATTGTATGTAATGAATTTTTTCTTTGATAAAACTGTTAAAGGTAATGAATATTAAAACATTCAAATAAAAATACAACAAAATTGTATTATATTTTAACTAATAGAAAATATATATTTCAGGATTGCAATGTTGTTAATATATACAGAAAAGTAAAAGCAGAGATCAAAAGTAAGTAAAAAAATTGTATTAACTATTGATATTTCTAATTTTTAAAAATACTCTTGCCAAATTTACATTAGAACTTGCTAATTGCTTTAAAGAATTGACATGCTTTGAAGATAAACCAATCTTATCTCAGATCATAAGAATAACTTTTCACTACACTATATAAGGATCTTCTGATAATTGCTATCCAGAACTATCTCACTAATAGATCAATTAAACTGAAGAATTATATGAAACTATCAACATCTTTCAAACCTAATCTTGGCATTTCACAGAGTTCACCAATTGCCTCATTGCTATTTGCAATTTGTGTAGATCCCCTGATTAAGGACATAGAACAGTTCACTATAGGTCTTTTCCTTTTTCAACTTGTAACCAATGTGCAAGCCATATTCTTTACTGATGATGTCTTGATAATCTTCAGAGATGTCCAAAACACTTCCATCATTCTGAATATTTTAAATAAATTTTAAACATCAACTGGTTTCACAATACAAATTTGCAAGTCATATTTATGCATCTATCTACAGGTGCAATACCATCTTTTATTAAGGATAACCCATTATCTTTTCTTGACATCTGAATTACTCTATCTAAAATGTAACTAAATCATCATTTAAATAGTCTCATTGTGAACATGTTTAGTATGAAAATGAATATATTTTATCCAAAAATGCTATATTCCATTGTGAAAGTTCATACAATTTATACTATTCTTAATGGAATACTTGCCTATTATAGTGTATGGTGTGTCTTTTTAACAAGACCAATAATAAAGTTGTGTCTGTAATAAAATCATATACCTGGGACTCATAGTCACAGCTTCTATCTATTAGAACAGCATGTTTTTCCATATGCAAAGGAGGTCTCAATTTGATATGCCCCACATCTTTTGTAATTAGCTAGCCAGCTTGTTTTTAAATCAAATTGATTTAAAAAAAAGTAAAAACAAGCGGTATAAGAAAACTATTTTAAAAACAATAAAACGATCTATTTTAAATATAAACGAGTAGGTGTTTTAATACACTTACTCTTTTTAATAATTAAAATCTTTTTTTTTAACTTTAGAAACTTAACAAAATTAAAAGTTTTTAATTTTGGCAGTAAAACCTTCGAATCGGATTGACATCCGGTTCAATATATATATAATTGAAACTCTACTAAAAATAGAAATAATACTTGTTAAAAAATAAAAAACGATTCCCAAATAAATTTGCATTTAAAACAAAAGAATGTAGGGAGAAAAAGAAGGATTGTAAAAATACTTAAAAATAATCCATTAAAAATTTTTGAATTAAATATCCAAAGTTCTGTAAAATGGAACGAAAATGAGTTAATAATAATATAAGAAAATGTAATTATGAATTGGCAAAGAAAGCTATAGAATAAAATTAAAAAAAATAACAGTATTAAACAACATCTTAAAAGTAAAGTTACTTCAGAAACATGAAGAAAAAAATGGAATTAGATAATTAAAACCAAAATAGCAAATAATCATTACAATTACTACATATGCTAAATTGGCAAGAATTTTACATAAAGAGAGATAACTTACAATTAAATCTATAAAAATGGGATAAGCTTCAGCTATAGATAGAATTTTTATTGACGTTTTAAGAAAAGCAAGTGAATAAATAAAAAAAGTTGTTGTTAAAATTATATATCAAATGTCTCAGAAGATTAAAAATTGCAAGAGTAATACTGATATATAAGAAAAATGTTAAAAAATATATTAGAAGTTACAACCCTATCAGTTTTTACAAAAATTTTACCCAAGATAATTACAACTCATCTTCAGTAAACTGTGGATTCACATCATACAAAAGAGCAAGCTGGAATTAAAAGCATTTTAAGCATAGTAGATCATAACCAACTATGGAGAAGAGTTATAGAAAAAATCAATGAATGTATCTTGCCTATATACTTTTCATTTGTATTATATAAAAAAGTAGTTCTTTATTTAACGGAGTTAGCTGTCAACCATCAATATATAAACATAGAATATTGCTATATTCTAAAGAATATTTATACAAATTTAACATGGCGATATTAAGATCAACATTTATAACGTATATGACAGAGCAATTCTATATCTTTAAAGCTTTTTAAAGCACTTCCCAGAAAGTTTTTGTGAATTAAAATAGAAAACTAAGCAAATGAAGATACCAGACAATTATTTAAATCATCTAAATTTTGCAGCTGCTATGATTGTTTTATCAAATAATATTCAAAGATTAAAAAAAAATATTGCAAGAGTTATCACATAAAAGTAAAGAAGAACATTAAAGATAAATGCTAAAAGATGAAAGAAATATTCTGGATTTTTTTTTTTCAGAATATAATAGGGATTGATTAACATAAACTAGAAGACAGGAACTATAAACGTCTTTATCAGATTATTAATACAAATAAAAACAATGTATCAAGTTAATCACAGAAATAATTTAATATTAAAAGGAAATATACTTGTGTGTTTGACAAAAGGATTTTTAATTGATGTATTTTACTATATCTAAAACAGACAAAACTCTCCATACAGTAATAATGCCACTCAGAGCAAGCCAGAATAATCAATGAATATTACTGTAGGGAGAGTTTTGTCTGTTTTAACAGCTTGAGCAAGAATAAAAAATGGTGATCATGAGATGTTTAATATTTTATTATTTGTTTTTATTCATGGGACTGAGATTATGATATTCAACAAAAGAACAACTTAGAAACTTGAGATCATTCAATAAAGTATGGTGATACATTAACTCTTTGCATGCCCGATTTATTTAAAAGTGAAGTGGCTTGATGTCACTCTAAATCAGTCACTTTTCGTACTACTGTTACGATTTTGTGCTCGTTTTAAAGATTAAAAAAAGTTCTGTAAGATGCTGCCCTCTCTTGAATTATTTTACAAGTAAAAAATCAATAAAAATGACCTTATACATCAAACAAAGAAAAAATAATGCCTCTTCTTAAATCGGATTGGCTATTAAATTTTGACAACAAAAAAAATGGCTGCCAAAAAGTAAAGAGTTACGATCTGTTTTTGTTTTATTTCAAAAATGATAAATGAATGTTTTAGACTATTTTAACAGTATTTTTTGACAAATTATAAATTATTTTGATAAAATATGCTAAAAATAAAATTATTTTAGAAAAATAGTTAAGACTTTAGCAAGAATTATTTATTTATCGCAACGTACTTATAGCAACGTAAAAGTGGGAAGAAATCATGATGTCAGCAAATCTGTTTGGTTGGCGAGTGACATTCCTTTTAATTTCCATCACTATCAAATACTTTTCTAATTATAAATCAAAATTTATTTTTGAAAAAACTTTCGTTCATGTTCATAATCTGACAAATTATTAATATACTTTTTACAAATGAAACTAAAGTGAATATAATATTAAAAAGATGAATATATTTTGACCGTTTGATCATTATTAAGTTTGTGAATTGACCAATTAAAAATTTAGACTTTTACCTCACTCGGCCAATAAAAAAATCAGCCATTAAAAGGTTAAGAGTAATAAAGTCATTCAAGACATATATATATATAATATTATAATTTGATGTCTGTAGTCATTCAAGACATATATATATATAATATTATAATTTGATGTCTGTATTTCTTCAAATCAATATGTAATCTTAGAATCAAATATTTATAAATACAGTAATTAGAAATATGTAAAGTAATAACTTTAACATTTTTTATCCATTAAGGAGAGCTTTTGACTATCTTTGTAGTCTTTCTAACACTTTGAAAAGCTAACCTTCTCAAAATTCTGTGATCTTAACATTTGCTGCCTGTCTGTTAACTAAGTCTTGTTTGTATTTGTATATTAGCATAGCTTTGTTTATTTTTCTTTTGTTGTTATTTTTATCAATTTGCAGTTTTTTGTGTTATTATAATTAAAGTTAAAACCATAAATAGATGATTTTGTAAAAATGGATGCTGAAACATTATTATTTACTTGGCAATTTTGTTTCATTTTTTGAACTCTTTTTAATAACAGCAAGTGCTCTTTCTTTTTTCCAACATGCATCTCGATTCCCCTATATATCCTCTACCACACCTAATATCCATTTATAAATGATGCAATTTTTATTTATAAATGAGGAATTACATTTAGAGTTATTTATTAATTTGTTTAATGTAGGAGGTGCATAAAATTCAATGTCACATATACCTTTATAAATTTTCCTTATAAAATTTACTTGATCATTTGAAATATATGGTATATTGATAACCAGATTTTTTATTAGAAGGAGAATTATTATTATTATTATTATTATTATTATTATTATTATTATTATTATTATTATTATTATTATTATTATTATTATTATTATTCATTTGAATACATTTTTTACAACTATTATGGTTTAATTTCAATTATAATAACTTAAAAATATTGCAAATTTAAAAAAAATAACAAAAGGAAAATAAAGGAAGCTATGCTAATATACAAATACAAACAAAACTTAATTAACAGACAGGCAGCAAACATTAAGATCACAAAATTGTGGGAAGGTTAGCCTTTCAAAGTGGTAGTTGACAAAGACTATGAGGATAGGATAGTCAAAAGCACTCCTAAGTGGATAAAATATTTTAAAGTTATTACTTTACATATTTTTAATTACTGTATTTATAAATATTCAATTATAAGATTATATATATATATATATATATGATAACAGATGGCATTCTACCAAAAACACTGTCAAGCGTAGTTTTTTGTTTACATAAACATCAGAGCGAGCATTCACTATCTCTAACTTTAATTCCACTTTCAGATCATGATTTCAAGCTATTTGCTATCATCAGTGAAAGACAGAAATAAGAAGCTAGATCTAAACACAAACTCTGAGCATTTATGAAACAGTTTCTATTCAGCTTGCAAGTGTGAATCTTTTAGACACGTTAATGTCTTCAAAATCAGCATAGCAAGCCAGATAGCTACATGGGTCTGATCTCAGTTCAGCATCACCACATAGTAGAAGCCTCAATAAATACAAGCATTAGCAAGTTTTTTAACTTGTGTTTTTTTGTTTTTCATAAATGTACTTTTGAGGTCTTTCTTGCAATGATGTATATTGCTGAGGCTTCTACTATGTGGTGATGCTGAACTGACATCAGACCATGTAGCTATCTGGCTTGCTATGCTGAGTTTGAAGACATTAACATGTCTAAAAGATTCACGCTTGCAAGCTGAATAGAAACTGTTTCATAAATGCTCAGAGTTTGTGTTTAGATCTAGTTTCTTATTCCTGTATTTCACTGACGATAGCAAATAGCTTGAAATCATGATCTGAAAGTGGAATTAAAGTTAGAGATAGTGAATGCTCGCTCTGACGTTTATGTAAACAAAAAACTACGCTTGATGGTGTTTTTGGTAGAACGCCATCTGTTATCATAAATACAAGTGTTAGCAAGTTTTTTAACTTGTGTTTTTTTGTTTTTCATATATATATATATTGTGCCAAGGCCAATTTGGCACATGTATATAAAATAATTTTGTCTAAAAAAATTATTAAAATAAAAAAAAAATCTTTCATAAAGAGTTTGAAATAAAAGATTAAAAGTGGGAAGGGGGTTTTCTTAAAGCCAAACTAAAAGTGTTATAAAAGATAGTAAGGTTTTTCTAAATTAGTATTCGTAAAAATAAGTAATTTAAAATTTAAAAAAATATAAATCTCTTTTCATTCAAGCTTATTATAATAAATTATATATGTGCGTGCGAGTGTAAATAAATGTATGCATGTTAGAATAATATTAAAAAAAAATATATGTAAATGAAAGTCAAAAAAGAAATTATATTTGGAAAACACAGCGATGGCTATTAAGTTAAATAAAGATTTTAAAAAAACCCACACCAGCGGTGGGCTACTAATTAAAGATATAAAAAAACAATACGTTTATGAAAACTACTACTAATTAAACAATCATCAAAAACACATTGTCATAGGATTAATTACCAATGGAATTCGACAACAGATATTTGCCAGAGGATATTACATGGGCAACCCGTCGCAGGTATAAATAGACTTTTTTTTATCGGACAATTAATTGAGAGTGTATTCAGTCTAGTTTCCAGTGACAGTCTTGTTTCAGGTCAGACATCAGTGGAATTTCTATTATGTATTGAGAACCAAAAATGCATTGTTGAGCAGCTTTTGGGAATATATGCTCATGCTTCAGCATTTTTGTCCAACAAGATCACCAAAACCTGCCTGTGAAATAATGTCTGCATAACAACTCAGAAACCCTCCGTCAAGTGTTCAACTGTCTCCAAGAATAAAACCACTTCAATAAACATCAAAATCTAACCGGTTAGATATACTCCATGAAAAGCAGCCAACGACAAGCAATATCCACATTCCAAAAATCCTAGGTAAACATTTTATTATTATCATTTATACATAGTAGCCACCGCTGTAATTCGTTAATCTTACAGAGTAAAGTAGTTTGAACTCTTAAGTATGCATAAAATGAACTATTGATGTGCGTGTGTGGGAATGTAAGATAATTTAATGATGTCACATATTATTTATGCTTTTCACCAGATATATGTTATAATGTGTTAATTTAAAAATGTGCATGTATTAAATTAGATTACCAAGATGTTTAAATTTAGTAAATTAATGTTGGTTTATAAATTATCTTTAAAACTTAATTAATGTTGATTAAAATAAATTGTCTTTAAACTTAAACTTTATTTGTCGGTCAATTCTTTTTACCAACCTTTTATTAATTTTTTCCACCACTCATTTTGTATAATTTTGTTATTGAATTAAAATTAGACTGAGCTAGTTTTAGGGAATGTTTCAAGCACTGGATTATGAGCCTACTGCCCAAATACATTAGTCATCAGACTAGCTGGCACCCCAGGGTTTACCCTGAAACAAATAAAGTATTTGGATAGTAGGGGTTTGAATCTAGCAGCCAAGATGGGCCATTGTTGATAGTTAAAGCTATCAATAAGATCTCCCATTTTGCTCGAATGTGCTGGTTTGTTCACATAATATTTATAAGATCATAAATGTATTATGAAGGAGTTTGAAACCGGCCAAAACTTATATATATATGTATATAAGTAAGTGGTTTCAGTGGTTCAACCCGGTACATAAATGGCTTTCCCAACATTTGGGGCTGGACCTAAGAAACAATAGTAAATAAATACTTTGTTTCTTGTTTAAAAAAAATTTTCTATACAAAAGCTAAATTATGTAGGTTAAAGTGTTTTAATTTTTTTTTAAAAAAAAAGAATTGACTGAAAACTTTGTTTTCTTTAAATGAAAAGAGATTTATGCTATTTACGTTATCTAAAATAAATCATTATGTTAAATGAGAGACAGTTGGATGTTTGGGCAAAGTTAAAGCATTACGATCGGGGGGAGAAAAATGGACAAAGAAGGGGCGGAGTCAGCGTGTATTTCCAGTTTAGTAAGAAATAAATAAAATAGAAATTAGTAAACTTATGAGCATGAATAAAACATAATATTAAAGAAAAATAATATAAAAAAAGTGTTTAAAATTATAAATTATAAAAAAAAAAAAATAAAGCCAAAATGGAGACTCAAGGTAAAAATATAGAAAATAGCCCCAACAAGGAAAAAAGAGAAATCATAGCTTTACTAACCAGCATGTTTGAAAAACAAAAAGAAACAGCCGAAGAATATAAAAAAATAGCCAAAGAGCTTAAAAACCAAAATAATGAAATGAAGAGTAAATTGGAAGGGCAAGCTGAAATGCTTGAAAAGTTAAAGGACCAGATCGAAATGGGCCAGAATAAGATAAAAGAAGAAATGAAGGAAATAAGATGTGAAATTACAGGAAAGGTAGAGAAGAACCAAGAAATTATAAAGGTAGATTTAGTTAAAGAAAGTCAGGAAGATGAAAAGGAAGTTGAGGTGATAAAAGACAGAAATTAAATTAGAATCAAATAGCGTTGCGACATATAAAGTAGAAACAAATGTAGACCAAGAAATAGAAGAGAGATATAAGTTCAAGGTAGAAGATAGTGTAAAAGAGTTTTTACAAAGAATTAAAAATGAAAGGTTTAAAGTAAACGTTTGTGTTCGTACATTTAAAAACAGATTTAAAAAAAGAAAGCATAGAAAAAATATTCCCAGATTGAAGTAATTTGGAGTTTGTCTAAATATCAAAGTTTTCTGATTTACAAAGTTGAAAATAGAATGGAAAGAGAAAGAGATAAAGTAATAAATTATAAAAGCAGGATAGATAAGAGAGGAAAGGTAGTTTATATTATAGAGTTAGTATGTAGAAAGAAAGAACCGCCTGACAAAAATTAAAAATATGTAATGTGACGGATTCGCCGGCTTGACCTAGTTATTAACGACCATGGACTCGGAATAATGGAAAATGTTTAACAAAGTTTAATGAAATAAATGAAAAAATGAGTATCAATTTAGTTTGAATAATTAAAAATGATTAAAGTTAGTCTTAGTAAAATAAAATAACAATCTTAGAGTTTTTAAAATGTCAAAGCAATGATAAAACGATTTATGTCAAAACCCTCGATTATGTCTTATCGATTATATTGATATCCCAGCTCATAAGTCTAGAACATAGTGGAGTGTGACGCCAATGAAATAAATGTGTAAAATCAAAATAGACAAGCAAAATGAAAATGTTTTTTTTTTTAAAAAAAAGGAGAGTAAAAATAACGCTTTAAAAATAAAAATGAAATAAATAAGTGTATAATGAAAGTATTAATGAAAATAAAACATTATCAAATCAAATTTAAAAAAAAAGAAGTGTATTAAATTATGATTGAGGTGTGTGTAAGTATTTGGGCAAAGATATAAATTTTAGGCCTGACTTTTGTTGGACTGTTTTTTTTTTGCGGTGACTTTGTTCTACAGATGGGTAGTGCGAAGAATAAATAATACTGATGATGATGCACCAGTAGAAAAGTCCTGGCATATAAAAAGTAATAAATCTGGAGGAAAAATTCACAGTAGAACCAAATAAAATAAATATTTTAGCAAGTCGAATGTACTGTAGAGATAGTCCTGCCATTCGCAAATCTTAAAGTCCTTTTCAGAATCCATTGTGCACAACAGTTGCCCATGCTGTAGTCACCACTTCTGAAAGAAATTAAAAGTTGGTTTAAATCAGCACAAAATCTATCTGTGTGTTAGAATTGCCTTATACTTTGCTGCATACTTCTCTTAACATTACATTTATTACCTAATGATGAAAATAAAAACGAAAAATGCACTCTAGAAAAATAAGAATTTGAAGTGGTCAATACTTAGGAAAAGTGATCAACGCACATATTAATTAAGAAAAATGTTCGTAAATAAATAAGTAGGTCAAATAGTTAAAATAAAATCGATAAAATCAAGTTAAATAAATAAGTGTAAATATATCTGTAGTAAATAAAAATAAAAAGTGACTCGTGATAAACTAATAGATTTTTTTTTTTTTTGGGAATACACGCACGGTAATAAAAGGAAGTAAATAAATGATTTAAAGTCAAGTCAAATATATATATATATATATATATATATATATATATATCAGTGTAATAATGAATTGTAGTAAAGTAAGTTGTTTTTGAATATACACAAGTTAATAAAAGTTGAGTAAATAATGAATCGTAATAAAGTAAAATAGTTTTTCTGAATACACGCACAGATAAAAAAGTTGAGTAAGGGTTGAAAATAATATTCGAGATTAGATTAATATAAATAAATATGAAAACTGATGTCCGTGGTAGTTTAGAATAATATTGTGAGATTAGATTAATACAAATGTTAGAATAATGTTCATATGAATTTAAAAATAATGTTGTAAGATTAGTAATAAAAATATAAAGTCAATCTAAGGTGTACAGAGAGTGTGTAAGTATACATGTGTGTATACGCACACATACACTGGTAATATTTGGTAAATACGATACCTCATGATGCGTATCTTAAATGTATTTATCCAGATATCCTTTTAGGTTATTTTCTTGGCACTGCTGCACCTCATGATGTGTGCAAAAAGGGATTTATTTATTATAGATTCCCTGTAAGCAAGTCCAGTAATAACTCGATATCTAGAATATTAGTAGGTGTAGAATTATGCTGCATGTATACACATGTGTAGGAATTTATCTAGAGCAAAAGGGAATGAGGGTAGTATGGAAATAAATTTAGTTAAAGATACATTTAAAGCTGCCAACTGGATAAGTTTTAGTACCCGTAATGGACTTGTCAGGGATCATTCCTCTTTCCAAAGCGTAAGTCGAAAATGGACAGTTGAAAATTCCTGCCATTTCGCAGTGACACTTTCTTTTTCCAAGTCCGATCAAGAGAATCAGCAAATGAAGTTTCGATTTTATACACACATAAGTCAGTGTAAGTCAGTGAATGTGCTTCCGCATCATTTCCAAAAGATCCCTGTGCCACAAAATTAGTTTGTCCCAGTGGTCGTTATCCATGATTTAGATCATTGTGAGCAATGTATTCGGCATAGATAGAAGGAAAGGATAGTCAAAACAGATTGCCTTTTGTATGTTAAGTAAAAGATATTAAAAAGCTAACTTAGAAAAAATAATAAATTAATAAATCTTTAGAGTCAAGAATTAAAATTGCAAGAGATAAAATGGTCAAAAATGACGCATTTTACTCTAAAACAGAGGGGGGTGTAATGTGCCAAGGCCAATTTGGCACATGTATATAAAATAATTTTGTCTATAAAAAATTATTAAAATAAAAAAAAAATCTTTCGTAAAAGAGTTTGAAATAAAAGATTAAAAGTGGGAAGGGGGTTTTCTTAAAGTCAAACTAAAAGTGTTATAAAAAAAAGTAAAGTTTTTCTAAATTAGTATTCATAAAAATAAGTAATTTAAAATTTAAAAAAAATATAAATCTCTTTTCATTCAAGCTTATTATAATAAATTATATATGTGCGTGTGAGTGTAAATAAATGTATGCGTGTTAGAATAATATTAAAAAAAAATATATGTAAATGAAAGTTAAAAAAGAAATTATATTTGGAAAACACAGCGATGGCTATTAAGTTAAATAAAGATTTTAAAAAAACCACACCAGCGGTGGGCTACTAATTAAAGATATAAAAAAACAATACATTTATGAAAGCTACTACTAATTAAACAATCGTCAAAAACACATTGTCATAGGATTAATTACCAATGGAATTCGACAACAGATATTTGCCGGAGGATATTACATGGACAACACGTCGCAGGTATAAATAGACTTTTTTTTTATCGGACAATTAATTGAGAGAATTTATTCAGTCTAGTTTCCAGTAACAGTCTTGTCTCAGTTCAGATATCAGTGCAATTTCTATTATGTATCGAGAACCAAAAATGCATTGTTGAGCAGCTTTTGAAAATATATGCTCATGCTTCAGCCTTTTTGTCCAACAAGATCATCAAAACCTGCCTGTGAAATAATGTCTGCATAACAACTCAGAAACCCTCCATCAAGTGTTCAACTGTCTCCAAGAATAAAACCAATGGATTAGCATAAAATCTCTTCAATAAACATCAAAATCTAACCGGTTAGATATACTCCATGAGAAGCAGCCAACAACAATCAATATCCACGTTCCAAAAATCCTAGGTAGACATTTTATTATTATCATTTATACATAGTAGCCACCGCTGTAATTCATCAATCTTACAGAGTAAAGTAGTTTGAACTCTTAAGCATGCATAAAATGAACTATTGATGTGCGTGTGTGGGAATGTAAGATAATTTAACGATGTCACATATTATTTATGCTTTTCACCAGATATATGTTATAATGTGTTAATTTAAAAATGTGCATGTATTAAATTAGATTATCAAGATGTTTAAATTTAGTAAATTAATGTTGGTTTATAAATTATCTTTAAAACTTAATTAATGTTGATTAAAATAAATTGTCTTCAAACTTAAACTTTATTTGTCAGTCAATTCTTTTTACCAACCTTTTATTAATTCTTTCCACCACTCATTTTGTATAATTTTGTTATTGAATTAAAATTAGACTGAGCTAGTTTTAGGGAATGTTTCAAGCACTGGATTATGAGCCTACTGCCTGAATACGTTAGTCATCAGACTAGCTGGTGCCCCAGGGTTTACCCTGAAACAAATAAAGTATTTGGATAGTAGGGGTTTGAATCTAGCAGCCGAGATGGGCCATTGTTGATAGTTAAAGCTATCAATAAGATCTCCCATTTTGCTTGAATGTGCCAGTTCGTTCACATAACATTTATAAAATTATAAATGTATTATGAAGGAGTTTGAAACTGGCCAAAACTTATCTATATGTATAAGTAAGTGGTTTCAGAAGTTCGACCCGGTTCAATATATATCAGAACAAAAAATGAAATTACAAATGAAATTGCTTATGTGAAAGAACAAATTCATATTACTAACATAATAGAAAGAATTAAAAGATTAAACTGAACTAAATTGGATATATTTTTCAAAGAGATTATAATAAAAGGACTACTGAAATCATGAAGTTGATGAAATAAGGCAGTTTGATGGTGTGATATAAAAAAGAGAAGCCATGAATGAGAAAGATGGAATTAAATTTGTAAGCATCTTTCTAATATAGGATGCTGGTATTTCGACAAGTATGCAGGCAGCAATCCATGAATGTAAATGAATAATTTTTGACGGTACTCTGAAAAATATATAACAGAATGCATAACGTATCAAATGATAACTTTCAAGCCACTAATCATAATCAAATCAAGTACTTTGTCAAATATTAAAATGATTTCATCATAACATTTTTTTCATAATATTGATTACATTTCTATGTGCACAACCTAGCCCAGATAAGGTAGACTGTTAAAACTCATCTTTTAAATTCAAACTAGACCTTAACAAATATCAGGATATTAGACATCATCTTCAGAATGTAGAACCATACTCTGGATTGGATTCTAAAATATTAGTACTTTCTTATTAATTTTTTTTGTTATTGTTTTCCATGTTATAACTAACATAAAGCATACATATGGACAATGTTGATTAGTGGCATTAAATACTCTTGATTAGTTAATATTAGATAAACATATAAACAAATATAAAAGTAAGAATAATTGAGAATAGTCCGCATTAATAATTCAACAAATATTTATTAATGTTTATAAAACACTTTATATATATATATATATATATATATTATATATGAATATATATATATATATATATATATATATATATATATATATTCGCAATTAGGCAGGAGCAAAAGATGATGGGTTGAGACGAATGCGTTTATGTGGAATGCGTTTGAGATTGGATGTACCTTTACAAAAAGTAAACTTAAAATAAACATATATTTGTTTTACCCTTCAAAAAACAATAATAAATATTTATTGCATAAAATATTTATATGTATAATTATTACAATGATTAAATATCTTAAGGTACTTTTATGGATTTACCAAGTAATCTTAATGTGTTCTTATATGCAAACTGTATTGTAATTTACAATGTATAAAGACTTATTCTAAGATAAACGAGTATGCTTATTTGGATACGGTTAGCAATTAACTCGCCCATTTCCAGATTAAATATTAATACACAGTGAATACTCCCAATTTTAGAATTTTTTCATGATATGACAAATTGAACTTGAATATGGAAATTGACTGAGAATTAAAACCCAAATAAATAACAATTCCTGTAAACATAAAATTAGTAAAAGAAAAAGGTCAAATAAATAACAATTCCTGTAAACATAAAATTGTGTTTTGACAAGAATAGTTAAAGTGATAGCTGACGATGAATATTTTCATAATGTGCAGTATAAAAGGAAATCTTTGTTACAGTTCAAAAATTGAAATAAGGAAATAGTATAAAAAATAAAAATAAAATAAAATAGTTGAAAAATTCATGATTACTAGAAGCCAAATCAAATTGTTGCTATTAAAAACATCTATTGAAAAAGAAAATGAAGTTGAAGTACAAATTAAAGTCAATAGAGAAGAAATAGAACGTAAAATTTTAGAGAGTATAGAAAAAGAACAGAACATAGGGGTATCTGGGGGATCACAGTACCAAATGCCTAATTCCCAGAAACCAATAAAAGTCCAGAAGAACCAAAAGAAAAGAAAAGAAGTACTAATGATGGATCATTTAAACAAATGATGTTGATGATGCAACAAATGTTCATCGATCTGAGAGCAGATATAAAAGCATATCAACAGCAATTAGATGGATGATATGATAGCAGATATGTTTCAAACTTCATCAGACATAATAAATGTTTCTGAAAGGATAGAAAATAAATCTGAAAAGATAGATAATAAGGAAATTGAACTAAAAGCTAATGATGATATTAACTTACTATCATTAGAGAAAGTGATAGAAGAACAAGACCGAAGAGGTGAACAAAAACTTGAAAAAGATGAAGAGAAAATTGAAAGCAAAATAAATTCTATGGTCATCGAAATAAAACAAATAGATGATAACTCCAAACTTAAACCGGAATTAAATCCAGAAGAATTTAAAACTTATCATAGTAAGCGATGAACCAGTAAAAACTAAAATAAACTCAAATATTAAAAATATTAGTGGAGATCTCGAGATAAAAACTCCAGTGATAAATAAAATTAATGAATGTCTGGAATCATACCAGTATAATGACATTTATTATAAAAATAAATTTGAAATGTTTTTTTAAGGATACTGTTCCTAAATTAATTGACAGATATCAAAATGCAATACTTCCATATCATGCTATTCTCAAAAAATTATCATCTGCTGAATAACCTACAAAAATTTAAGTAAAGAATTCGAATTTACAATTCGAATAAACACCAGCCACTTTTGAGTTGAAATAATATTAAAAACCATTTCTGAATATACGAGAAAGCAAAAACAAGCATATAGAATTAAAGTTAGCCAGCTGACGAAATCGAAATTGAAATCTTTGAAAGTAAATTCAGATCATTCGAATTTTCAAAGTGGCTGTAATTCTAAGTTATAGATCGAAGTATCTACATTTGAGAAAATCTAATAGTACAAGAAATATTGCTATTAATTCATTCAAAATAATTCATTAAAGAAATATATAAATAATGATACAGTCAAATATGCATTGCTAAGTGCAAAAGCAACATCAGGAAAAGAAAGTCGTCTTTCATGGAGATATAACTGTCAGAACTAGGATGGAATTGACCTAGCACTTTACACCTGCGCTGAAACATCGAATCGATTCTTAATAAATGAATTCAATAACTCTCCACTTCAAAGAAAAAAATGCAAGAACATAAAGGATAAGCGACTTAATGGATGTTCTAGAACACTCCCAATTTACCATCTATATCTGAAATGGATTAATGAGGATTATCAGAATAAATGATTCACTAAGACATTTTTTCTTATGAACTTCAAAACTAAATTTAGGTTTATGTCATTAATTTTATTTATTTAATATAAATGTTTTTTGTTAATGCCTTTATTTTAATATGGATACAAAAAGAGGAATCTAAGTGTTAGTATGTAACATAAAGGAGAAATATTGTTGCCTTTAGTGTAAGTAAAATAAAATATAGTTTACAACAAGTGGGCGTACAAATCCGAACATCTTCAAAAGGGAAAGGGGAAGATTTTACCTAATAGGTATTTAGACCAAATATTTCTACAATTACACCTTATATATTTTTGTTTGTTTATACTAATAGGTGGGTTAAATGTTTTCGGTATACTTGACTAACTATTTCTGTCATAAATGATCTTTCTTGTCTATATCATTACTGCAGTATTTAACAGGGGGATCCTAGATCACCACCATGACAGATAAGAACCTAATATATCAAGTTAATTAAAATAAAACGAATTATGATTTCCAAATAAAAATATAATAAGCAAAGAAAATTGAGATAATCATAAATATAATATAAATTTCATTTATGTTAATAAGGACATCAAATGGCTATTATTTGTGGGGATAAGGGTTTGGAATAATAGTTGGAATCAATTATAAGCAAAGACTAACCATAAATACAGAATTAAACGTTTTATAATTTTGTTATAAATTTTCTTTGTTAAAAATATTGATCATTGTAAATATAGTTGCTAAATATATTCAAATATTAAATTAAAAACTCTTGGTATAATTTTCTAAATTTACTTTTCAGTTGGTCACATCTCACATATTTATAAATATTTTTGTCTATTTACATATAACTTCACATAATCACAATTACCATTAAACGCCTACACATATTTAAGCTTACCCGTGTTTTAATGATATCAATATGCCTTGAACTAGACGATTATGCAGATTCTTGATAAGATTGAAACTTGGAAATAATGGAAATGGAAGATGGCAAGGACGAGGTGAGTTTAGGTATATATTTAATATTTAGTTGATTATTAACCTCTCCTCTCCTAAGAATGAAATTAAAGTGTATGTGGAATATATAAGTATAAGAATCAAAGACATACTCTCTCACTCATTGTGGTAACTTAGATAACCTATTTTCATATGTAAAGATAATTCCAGGCAATAACATTCTTTTTCTTCACCCAATCCATGAAATGAAACCAGTTCTTGTAAGCTACTCGGGTGTACCAATGCATTCTTTCCCTTTTAAATATTTTGATCTAAATGAATTTTGATACAGGACTTGATTTAAGATGTCTCTGTTTATATAACAGATATTATTTAAAAGATTAATCTTTCATTCGTTTTTTAAATTCCACATTATTTCTTAATCTAACTTCATTTATCATAGTCATTACTGTTGTATTGCCCCCTATTGTGTTGACTTTTTTCCAGGTTAGATTGAATTGTTTTTATGTTACTATCTTCTTTTTAAATGAATAAGTTTACTTTGAATTGCTCTTGGGTGTTATTTGCTTGATCTTTATTACTTTAAATTGTCATATTAGACTTCTCTCTTTTCTCAATCCTTCATCTTTTAATTTATCAGCATTATTTTGTCTTTAATCATTAATAATTCTCAGTTATCTTCATACATATGATCTTTTTGGTTTATTTACAGGTTTTCACTTTAATTTGGTTCCCTTACATTCTATGTTTAATATTTTTATTAACATGTTTTGTTTCATTAGTCCTTTAATGCACTTTGTACCTTTTCAAACTGTCTAATTTTATCGGTTTCTTTTCTATATTGTTCTCAACCCTTGGTGAATTTTGTTTATTTTGCCTTCTAAAACTTTATGTCCATATTCATATGCTAATTTATCATTTTTCCAGCTTTGTCTCCCTTTATTTCATTTGATGCTGACTTTTTGCCACCATATTTTTTTTCTATTTGAGCTTGTCCCAATTCTAATCTAGGCTCCAGGAATTGATATAATATCATTTATTATGTATTAAAATGATTCCCATGCGATACTTACACTATATGCTTAATAACTCTGCAAACATGGAGATTGTACAGTCTTAATACAAATGTTATCTTTTAAATTTTGAATTCAGCATTGTATTAAATTTTCAACACTAACATTTCTTTTGTTATATTGTTATATTTTTCTGTAATAAATTTTATATGTTAATTTATAAATGTTAATTACAAGAAAAAAAACCCAATATTTTATCTCTCAGCAGAAAATGCTGAAAGCACCAAATATGGCATTTCTGACGCTGCCATAAGTAACAATCTCTTTGAATAGAATCTCAAGCATCGACTTAAAATAATTCTTCTTAAAACGGTTTGATTAATTGTTCTTACATAATAATGCAAAATATTAAATGATTTTATTTTATTGATATTTTCAAGCACAAATTTAATAATTAATTTTTCCTGGGGTGCTGCAGTGCTTATGGACCAACTGCACTGTATATTGAAATAGTTTTAAGAACGTTTCAAACATATTTACTAATATAATAATTATATTCAACTTACAGGTAAATTGATAAATTAAAAATAATAATAAAAAGGAAATAATTGATAATTTTAAGAGTACAATTATTTAAAGATGATAATTTAATTTACAAAATATAAGAAATGTAAATTTATTCTAATCTATACTTACAAAATAAACTATAGCAAACGCTTAATAATCTAAATGAGTACTTATTTATATGGCCATTGTATATCAGTTGTATAAGATAGAATGGATAGTCGTAGAGAGCTTGGAAGTCTGAGTTCAAGTCTTTTCTAATTTACATATATATATATATACTAAACATAAATATGATACATTTGGAAATTTTCAACTTCAACGAATGAATTTTTTTTGTTAAGTAGGATATTGAGATATATAAATGAGGGTTAATTAAATAGTCACAAATTAATAAAATAATATATACGATGTATGTAAATAAATCATTTTTTATAGTGCGATGTTTGTAAACTGTAATATTTAACACAGCATTACGCTGTTGCACATGCGCTTTGAAGATTTTAACTATAAATGAATGAATACTAACACTCAACCACATGATAAAGCTTTTGGAAAAGATAGAATGGCCATTCTATCTTTTCCAAAGACTTTAAATGAATACTAACACTCAAACACATGATAAAGTCTTTGGAAAAGATAGAATGGCCATTCTATCTTTTCCAAAGACTTTATCATGTGGTTGAGTGTTAGTATTCATTTATTTATAGTTAAAATCTTCAAAGTGCATGTTTTCCAAAGACTTTATCATGTGGTTGAGTGTTAGTATTCATTCATTTATAGTTAAAATCTTCAAAGCGCATGTGCAACAGCATAATGCTGTGTTAAATATATATGATGGCAAATTTTAAATTATAAATTATGAAAAATAAATTTGCTCTCTTATTCATTTTACAAGTCAAATGGTCAAATGAAGCAAATTAATTTAGGATTAATATAATTAATTTTAAAAAATATCATAAAAGATTTTTGTTAAAGATATTAGAAGCTGTAATTGCAAATCAGTTTGTTTTCAAATATTTAAATTTATTGAAAAAAAAAAAAATTACTTGAGTTAATCATTTTAGGATTGAAATTTCTCAACTCATTTACTTAAATATTTCAGAATTAATTATAATGCTTTATTAAGTCAAAAAAAAAAAGAAAGAAAACTAAATTGGAAATAAAATTAGATTTAATTAAATTTTATATGTGCAAAAATACACATATAAATTTACACATAAGAGTTGAAATAAATATCTATATACACACATTCATGTTATAAATACACAGAAACACATGCTTTAATAAATAAAAAAAATGAAAATATGTGAATGAATTTTCACTTTAATAACTTTAAAAGATAAATATTTTTAAAAGACGTATATAAGTAATAATGGACGCGAAAATTTTAATTTAAGATTTGGTTGTATTTAGCCCGTTTAAAAGGACTACACATTAATGAAAATATTTTTAAAATTGCTTGCAGAGAAACTAAATTCCACCAAACGTAATAAAACTGATTATAGCACATGCTATTTACAATAATAGATCCATTCAAAAGCTAGATATACATTAAAACTCATTTGACAAATACTATTTAACCTGCACAACTTATTGGAGTAGAAAGTTTTCCAATCATTATCCATGCTATTGGCGCACTACTATAATTTAATTCTATTAAAATATTATCTGTGACATAACTTTTTTATAAGTAAAATTTATTTTAGGCTTCTTAAAACTCATGGCTGTAAACACATTTTCCTTATTTGTTAGTTCTGTATTTTATTTTACTTAAATTTTTGAACGTCTGGGCTAATAGAGATTTATTAATCAAAATCAATGCTAATTTATAAGCTTACTTTTAAGCTATTTGATAACTTTTTGATAGTCAAGTTCAATAAATTCTGAATAAAGTAAAATGAAATGAGTTTAAATTCTAAAAATTGGACATCAATAACATTAATGACTAATAAACGGTTTTAAGATATATTTGTAATTAAATTGTATGAAAACTGCCTAGTAAACTATCTTTACATATTATATATTCAAAAAAAAACGGTATAAAAATAAATTTTCATATTTGATTACTTGCTTAGTCTCTAATTTTTTTAAAATTAACATTGCCACATCCATATTTTGTTTTGTTTTAATAGTTATCATTACCAAAGGAAACAATCGGGATTTTTTAATAGTGAAATAATCGTCTCCGGTTTGCGACATTTCAAAGCGTTCTGCTACATAGATTTTAAAAAATGTGATTCAGACGTATTAATTAAATCATACACCAACTTTTAAAACTTTCCTAGAACTGACTTTCTAAAATATCTTTAAGCAAGCGTCTTAATCGTCACTATGAACTTTATTCAATAAACTTTTCTTATTTCTCTTTTACACATTTCTTGACAAATATAAATATATAGTAAAGTATTTGTCATATAATTCTATAATTAAAACACTTCTTTTCTTTTCAAAAACTTTATTTGTTGTATATATATCTATCTATATCCACTTGTTCCAACGTTTCAACTATTTTTACTCTATAGTCATTTAAGGATCTAGAAAAAAACATATTACATTATAACAAACTTCACTTAATAAAACCAAAAAGATAATGAGGGATATGAATAAGAAATATGGGAAGGAATGTGGTTTATTGTTGAAACCAGTATATAAAAGGAAATGTAATTTAGGTAATATGATAAAAAATAGAAATGTTGAAAACATGAATGGTATTTATAAAATAGATTGTTTGGATTGTAAAAAAGATAATAAAGATGTATCATATATTGGTACAACAAAGAACAAATTAGAGACAAGATTGAAACAGCATTTGAGAGATAGGAATTCTAATGTAAATATACATAGTAAGGATGTTGGACATACAGATTTTAAGATTAAAATGTTGGAGGGGGTTAGATTATATAAAGAAAGAATGGTAAAAGAGAGTTTATATATAAAAAGATATAAACCAGTTTTAAATAGAATTGGATAAGTAATGGATAAAGAATTATTTTTGGAAATAAATTTATTTTTGAAGTATATAAGAAAGAAAAAGGAAATAAGTGTTTTATTGTAACAATTGTTTTTTTGGATAAAAGAACATGTAAAAAGGGAAAGTTTTTTGAGAAGGGAGTCAAGTAAGTGTGGTGTATATTTTATGTTTTAATTTAATTGATTTTAATGTATTTTATTTATTTTAATTTTTATGGGGTTTATATATATTTTTTTGTGTTTTTTATATCGTTTTGATTTTTTTGGTCTTTTTGGTTTTATTATGTGAAATTTGTTATAATGTAATATGTTTTTTCTAGATTCTTGAAAATGACTATAGAGTAAAAATAGTTGAAACATTGGAACAAGTGGATATATATATATATATATATATATATATATATATATATAATATATATATATATATATATATATATATATATATATATATATATATAACAAATAAAGTTTTTGAAAAGAAAAGAAGTGTTTTAATTATAGAATTATATGGCTAAATGTAATGTATATTTTTGAAAAGAAAGAAAGGATTGAGTCATGATTAGAAACAGAAGTAAATGGATTTGTTAAAGTATTTGTATTGATCAGAAAGAAAGTGGAGATCGAATCTAACCGCAATCTGCACTACAGGGGTGCCATCTAGGCATTTGAGCCTAGAAAAATTTATAAAGTAGGCAGATACGTGCTGTTAAGATTCCACTTTATTTAAATATTCAGATCATTAGCCCAAGTCATTAGCTCAGTGGAACAGCAGAGGTTATAAAATATAACTTTATATCTTAAATATAAAAAATAAAAGCCACTGCCAGAAATTAACACATAAAAATATTTATTTACGCACATATAAAATCATTCTAATTTGAGGAATAAGTTTAACATTTTAGATTTTTATATTAATCTTTAATTTTACATTTAAATAGTTTGTCATAATGAATTTAATATTTATTTAGTGAGTCGAGTATGAATAGACTATATAGATTGTATTTGAAAAAAAAAAAGTTCTACCCCTTATTTAACCTTAGGCCAAAAAGTTCGCAGTCAAACCGGTGCCAACCCAGCTGATACATTTATGTATTCAATGTAGCATAAAATACGACAACACAAAATACTATACTGTCATGAATGTACATCTGAACAGTAAGTAGAGTTAGAGAAGACATTGTCTCTCCACCAACAGGAATGCTACATCTGTTGGTGAGTAGAACAATAAACAAAAAACTCCATAGAATGGACTGCGGTCCTTTGCCGACTTACAAACCCATCCATAGGCAAACAGAAGGTGTGGGGCATATATGTGCAATCCTGCCCATAGCAGATCTCATACTACATCTACTAATTACACAAATATATCCAATCCATTGAGCTAATTTAACTACGAAACAAATAACCTAAGATTACCCTCCCTTAAACTATATATAACTTTACAAATCTATACAGCCATTCACGCCCGACTTAAATTTAACATTTATTATGTTCGCACAGATGAATTTTATAAAATTTGTTTTAAAATGTTGAGTATAGATTGGCTGCACAGATTTCACAGTTAAAAACATTCCAAAATAAACATAACCGATCAAAATACAAAGTCATCGATAATGTCAATTGCATAGGGAATACAAAAAAACCCAATGGTGTTCATCATAAGACACCACAGTGACATGATGACTTATATATTCCAATCGACTATGAAACAGCAACATAATTAACCGCTAACGAATCTAAGCAACGTTTATACCCAACTTTAAATTTCATGCATTTAAATAATTTATACAATAAGTATTAATACAAATAAAAAAATAATAAAATGGAAATGATGTTTATCAACGCAAAACATATAAATTTAAACATTTTCAATTGATTTTAAACTTAAGAGTCAGATAGAAGTTTATAAGCTTGAACGAAAGTTCTTAATTATTTTTAAATTTTAGAGTTCATGTCAATAGCTTACAGTAGAAGAATCACTGCTCTTAATGTAAATTTCCATGGAGTCTTTATTTGAAAACCCGGTCAGATGTTCCGGAGGTAGCATTAGCTGGTTCATTTCGTATCACAGTCAGTTCATTTTTAAAATAGAGAGAGAGAGAGAAAGAGAGAGTGTGATATGTGCGTCCTATCACGACCTTCAAAAACAAGCCGGAAAAACTGTCAGGAAAACTGTATTTCTCCTTTTATAGTATCCACACAGATTCAACCAACAAAACGTCACTAATTCATCCTTTTCATTCGGGTCCGGGCTGAGGCTTGGTGCTTCCATTGGTCAAGCTAATTTCTCTTTATTCTCTTATCTAACTTTTCATCTGACTTTTTAATTACACAGCTTTTGGATAATTAATAAACAATCATTTCCATTTACAGATTACAGGAATTAATTAATACCTGTTTTTATTTTAACTTACGTTATTTCTTTATTAAAATATTTCTATATTTAAATCTTTTATTTTTTTATCAAAAAAGTACGTTCAAATACTTTTTTTTATTTATAAAAATTTTTTATTAAAGTTTTGCATCTGTGCGAAATATAATATATACGTTATACGTGTAACAAACATTTTAATTTTAGCGTTTAGTTTTTTTTTTTTTTTTTAATACATTTATTTTTATTTGCGAACTTAAAAGTTTTTATTTCAATTTAATGTAACGACATATTTATATATCGTTACAATATATATATATATATTTCTTTATTTCTTTGAAATTAAATAAAAAAATAAATATATTAGAAAAGAATAAAGAATCATAAAGAAGAAAAATAAATAACAAATACTAATTATATATTATATTTAGACAATTAGTTTCTGTTAAAGAGTTATAGCCCAAATAAAGAATAAAATCTTTTAAATGTGTTCGTGTTGTAGAAATGTTTTTGAAATAAAGATACAGCAAACTTTCTAGTTAAAAAAAAATTTCTCACGGTATATTCTTATTATTAAAATCTTCAGAACTATATAAAAATGTGTTAGAGTTTAACATTTACTTATGATATATTACTATCAGGAAATTATAGTTGCCAACGAACTAATATTAGTAATATTTAAGAGTTGTATAATGAATTTTTTTTTTTACTTGCCTTTACAAGAGAACAGTATTTAACTTGGCAGATTTTATTCTAGTAATTTCTTTCTCATTTTGTGACAAAAGTGCTTGTTTTTGGAAAAGTTATTTCCTGAATCTTTTCATTATATTTATTACTTTGTCTAGGAAAAAAGTATGTCTCGAAGCATATATGTCAGAGCTTCTTATAACACTACTATTTATTCATTAAAAGGTTTTATAATTGAAATACAATAAGGTTTCTTTGACTATATTAATATTTTATGTGCTCATACATTGTACATTTTGGGAATAATGTATTTTGAACTATATAAAATTACTATATATATATTTTACTTTTTAATTTCATACATTTTCTAGTTACTACATCTTCTGTGGCGTTCTACGTTAAATATTTGTCAACACATGCATGTTTTTTCTCATATATTCATGCACATTCATTTTCATACCCTCATTCATTTATAAATAAAGGCACAACTTCTAAGAACATTATCTTTTTTACCTTGTTTTGAAACTTGTAGAACATGGCATATAAAATAAAATATTAATTAATATTTTTTAAAGATATATTAAACTTTTAGAAAAACGTTCTTGTCATTTGTGTTATTTCCACTCGATTTTTAACATGTAATTAATCTTAAAATTTCTTTACACAAGATAAACGTAAACAAGAAAAGAAAAACAAAAGAAAAATCCCAAACATTTTTTTGATTATTTCCATATTCTATATTGTATAATTTTATTATACTGATTTCTAATTTATACTCTTAGATACTATTAATAAATTGTTTTATATCTGTTTTTCTTTACATTCTTTTGATGAATTTAATTATTTTGATATTTGTATTTCAGAGTAAGTCTCAATTATTTTTTTATAATGATGGCAAATAAAACACCATGATACTGTTATTTGACATTAATTAAATTTAGCTCTGCCACCCATCTCTTATTTAATTTTTATAAGTAGTAAGTATATTAAGCTAGTGATTGGACTTAAATAATATATAAAAAAAAAACCTTTTTACACAGAAAATATATAATTATTTAAAAATCTTTTGATATATCTGTAAATGTTTAAATTTTAATGTTTATATATACACATATCTGTAAAACTTGCCTATTGAAAGTAATCTAAACGACCAGAAAAGCTGCAGATTATACTAAAAAGCCATAGGATAAATTAGTAATGAAAAAGTATTAAAAATACTACTAATAATAAAAAAATAAATAAATTATAATTTATTAGATATAACTGAAATAGAACAAATTAATAAGTAGACTTAAAAAACTAATACTGTATGGAATTTATATCTACAGACAAACTATTTATATTTAATTCTTAAATATAAATATTAAACTATTCAAAATATATGGACTGTCCTCTTTCACTAATAAAAGACAGTTGACAAGAGAGAGAGAGAGAGAGAGAGAGAGAGAGAGAGAGAGAGAGAGAGAGAGAGAGAGAGAGAGAGAGAGTTTCTTCCCCTTTGCTTCTGAAGTCTTTGGGGGTTGTAAAGTTGGGTTTGAACTCAATACCCTACAGTTTCCTCCTGCTGCAAAGAAAAAAAAATCTGTGATTTTTTAAAATCTCTACAATCAAAATAAATTGATTGTGCCATATTATAACATTATAGGCAGTGTATGTACAGAATTGTAAGATCCCTTTATCTTTCATTCTCAATGGACATTTATAATAGATAAGATGTTATATGTTGAACTATTTCCATCATTTATAAGTGAATGTTGAATGTATAGAAAATTCACTCATAAATGATGGAAATAGTCCAACATATAACATCTTATAATATACCATCATTACAAGCCTTCAGACAAATATTTATAATAGATATCTTGCGCCTGACATACTTTATAAAATTTATATTAATATCATTGACTCCCATCTAAAAATATATTTTGATATCCAATACAATTAATGTTATCAATCAAGAAATTCTCCATATGATATACCCTTTTTATAATGGGCCCTCATTTGTTTTAATTAATGGAATTGCCCCTAGTTCTTTTGGTTGAGTATTGTCATAAAGATGGCATTTGGCCCCCTGGGGCTCCTCTCTGACTGTCTAAAAATCATTCTTCATCCAACAGTTATTCCTAGAGTCTATGGTATTACTATTACTATGTCTGAAGAGGCCCATAAATTGTGCATCCTCTTTCTACCTACTGGCCTTTTGCATAATTGTATAGCAAATATCCCATTACTAATATTCTCCTTTCTTATCTTTGAAGGATTTTCTACTATGCATTCACTGGCCTCCAATGACCCTAAAATTTCTGTGAAATTCCTCTACTTGTATTTTTATATTGGACTATTTCCATCATCTAATATGTGTGTTGAATGTCTTTAGAAAAGTTTAATTTTTAGTTAAATATTCCAAATGCATTCAACTGTTAGTAATATCACAGCAAACAGGTTAGTATATGCACCAACTGTTAGTAATATCACAGCAAACAAATGTTAGTAATATCACAGCAAACAGTTTTCGAGAGGTATTTTTCTCCCCTCTTCTTCAGGTGTTGCTGGCCTGACCAGTGACAGTACTAGCATGGGATTCGAACCTGGATCCTTAGATTCTTGAGTATTGAATTTTAAGGTAATGCTCTAACCAACTGAGCCATCCTGCCAAAGGCAACAGTATAGTAGTAATTTCATATACTTATCTATGAGGTTCCTCCTGATTTCTCCACTTTTTCCTAAGAGCAAAGTTGATTAGTGGTTTCCATACATTATGTATAGTCACACTAGGTTGGCTTATGGGATTTTTGCCATTGTCATGTGAGCAGCTTCTTTAAATTTTCTTCTTTGTACCTTTTCTTCTCTATCCAATATTTTTGTATTTTCCCAATTGAACATATGTTCATTGGTCCATACATGGTCTGCTACATTAGACACATCTGTTTTCTCTCTTCTAATCATCAGTTTATGTTCTTGCAAGTGCTTTTGAATGGGACGGCTGGTCTCACCAATGTTATTCCACATTCACATGGTATTTCATAGATGCAATTTTTATCTTTGCAGCATTTCAAGTTTAGGCTTTGTAGATGTTAGAATTCCTCATAGTGTGGTATGGCTCTGAAAAGCTGTTCTGATGTTATACTGATTGCAGATTTTCCTTAATTTGTCTGCTATTTTTGGAATGTATGGGTACACTACAGTACCAATAATTGTCTTTTCTCTTGATGGTTCTTTTTGTTGTCTATTTAATGTTTTCTTAATAACAGCTGATGGATAACTATTTTTCATAAGAGTTTGTTTTATATAGATCTTTTCTTTTTCCAAATTGCTAGTTTCTGAACAAACTTCTTTTGCTCTGTTCCATAGTGATAGTATAACTCCATGTTTTGTGTTTCTGGTGTGTTGATGTATATAGTTTTCCTGTTGTGTATTTAGTAAATGTATTTGATTTTATGAATCTTGTCACAAGAACATCTAAGAATGCATGTTCTGTTCTGGCACTTGCAAGAACATAAACTGACCAAAGCCTAAACTTGAAATGCTGCAAAGAAAAAACTGCATCTATGAAATACCATGTGAATGTGAAAGAACATATATTGGTGAGACCAGTCGTCCCATTGAAAAGCACTTGCAAGAACACAAACTGATGATTAGAAGAGAGAAAACAGATGTGTCTAAGCTAGCAGACCATGTATGTACCAATGAACATATGTTCAATTGGGAAAATACAAAAATATTGGATAGAGAAGAAAAGGTACAAAGAAGAAAATTTAAAGAAGCTGCTCACATGACAATGGCAAAAAATCCCATAAGTCAACCTAGTGTGACTATACATAATGTATGGAAACCACTAATCAACTTTGCTCTTAGGAAAAAGTGGAGAAATCAGGAGGAACCTCATAGATAAGTATATGAAATTTCTACAGACTGTTGCCTTTGGCAGGATGGCTCAGTTGGTTAGAGCATTACCTTAAAATTCAATACTCAAGAATCTAAGGACCAGGTTCGAATCCCATGCTAGTACTGTCACTGGTCAGGCCAGCAACACCTGAAGAAGAGGGAGAATAATACCTCTCGAAACGTTGTGCATATACTAACCTGTTTGATGTGCTATTACTAACAGTTGAATGTATTTGGAATATTTAAATAAAGTTAAATTTTTCTAAAGACATTCAATACACATATTAGATGACGGAAATAGTCCAATATAAAAATACAACTAGAACACCATTATCAGAAACCTTCAGGAAAACACTAAGTATTCGGTATGGACCTGATACTATATCAAACTTTAGACATTATGAAAAATTATGTCTAAAGCTGGCCAAAGTAGAAAATCATTTAACTTTCTTATGTAAATGTAAATCTGGAAGGATAATTCCTAAAGGTTTGCAACTAAAACCTCTAATTCACTCTCAGAGAGCTGAGAAAATTACTCAGAGAGCAAGTGAAGCTCTGTTAAGAGAAAGAATAAATGCTCAAAGGTTTTCTAAGTATCAAACAATGCATTCCATTAATAATGTAGAATGTTTTCTAAAAAATAAACTTACTGATGAAGACTACATGAGAGTTTCTCAAGCAGTAAGAAAATCATATTCTACATTACATGGAAAAATAAAAGAATGCCAAAAGAAGAAACTTGCTAACCTACATGGGCATATCAAAAATCATAATGTACCAAGCAATGTACCAGCTTCATCTGTTAAAAATCTCAGTTCTAAACATCTAACAGATACTGAAATTTCTGTTCTTGAAAGAGGATTAAACTTTGCCATAACACCATCTAATATCCCTTTATTAGATATAATGGCAGCCACTGAGGAAGTCACTCAAAAATTGCCTTTAGAAGAAGCAGCAGAATTACACTGGAGAATAAAAAGAACACTTGACAAGCAACAAAAATTGAAGTCAAACATATCCTATGGTGAGAGGAAAGCAATTAAATCTCTCAAAGTAGATAAATCTATAATTATTCTCCCTGCTGACAAAGGCAATGCAACAGTTGTAATGGATACAACTGATTATGACAACAAAATACAAGAACTCCTCACAGCAGGCCAATATAGAAAAGTGGCAAAAAATCCAATACCAAGTACAGAAACAAAGTTACAAGCATTACTCAGAAAGCATTGCAAGTACTTCACTGATTCAGAAAAAAGTAAAATAACATCATATTTCAGCAAAATTCCTCATCTTTATGGTCTACCTAAAATCCATAAGGATCATGTTCCATTAAGACCTATTGTTAGTTCTAGAGATTCACCTTGCCAAAATTTGGCAAGATTTCTTCTCAAAGTTCTAAGTCCTTTGGCATACAAGACCCAATCATTTGTCAGGGATTCTAGACACTTTGTAGAATTAATCAAGAACATGAAAATTGAAAGAACTGACTTACTGGTAAGCTTTGATGTGGAAAGTTTATTCACAAATGTACCATGTGAAGAAGCATTGTCTATTGTAAGAAAAAGATTAAATGATGATAATAGTTTACAAACCAGAACAGCTCTTCCTATTGATAGTATAATGGAACTATTAACATTCTGCATAAAAACAACCTACTTTCAATATAACACAGAATTCTTCCAACAAAATCAAGGAATGGCTATGGGCTCACCATTGTCTCCCCTGATTAGCAATATTTACATGGAAGAACTTGAAACCACAGCCATAAAAAACTACTCCTTATCCACCTAAAGTTTGGCTTCGCTATGTGGATGATACATTTGTTGTATGGTCACATGGTGAAGCATTGCTACAAACTTTCTGGAAACACATCAACAACATATCCCCTTCAATTAAATTCACAATAGAATCAGAACAAGAACAAAAATTGGCATTCTTAGATGTTCTTGTGACAAGACTCCCTCATGGCAAAATCAAAACTACAGTTTACCAAAAACCTACACATACAGGAAAATACCTAGCCTATACATCCAATCACACCAGAAACACAAAACATGGAGTTATACTATCACTATGGAACAGAGCAAAAGAAGTTTGTTCAGAAACCAGTAATTTGGAAAAAGAAAAGATCTATATAGAACAAACTCTTATGAAAAATGGTTATCCATCAGCTGTTATTAAGAAAACATTAAATAGACAACAAAAAGAACCATCAAGAGAAAAGACAATTATTGGTACTGTAGTGTACCCATACATTCCAAAAATAGCAGACAAATTAAGGAAAATCTGCAATCAGTATAACATCAGAACAGCTTTCCAGAGCCATACCACACTACAAGGAATTCTAACATCTACAAAGCCTAAACTTGAAATGCTGAAAAGAAAAAACTGCATCTATGAAATACCATGTGAATGTGGAAGAACATATATTGGTGAGACCAGTCATCCCATTGAAAAGCACTTGCAAGAACACAAACTGATGATTAGAAGAGAGAAAACAGATGTGTCTAAGGTAGCAGACCATGTATGTACCAATGAACATATGTTCAATTGGGAAAATACAAAAATATTGGATAGAGAAGAAAAGGTACAAAGAAGAAAATTTAAAGAAGCTGCTCACATGACAATGGCAAAAAATCCCATAAGCCAACCTAGTGTGACTATACATAATGTATGGAAACCACTAATCAACTTTGCTCTTAGGAAAAAGTGGAGAAATCAGGAGGAACCTCATAGATAAGTATATGAAATTTCTACAGACTGTTGCCTTTGGCAGGATGGCTCAGTTGGTTAGAGCATTACCTTAAAATTCAATAATCAAGAATCTAAGGATCCAGGTTGAAATCTCATGCTAGTACTATCACTGATCAAGCCAGCAACACCTGAAGAAGAGGGGAGAAAAATACCTCTCGAAACGTTGTGCGTATACTAACCTGTTTGATGTGATATTACTAACAGGTTAGTATATACTAACCTGTTTGCTGTGATATTATTAACATTTTTTTGCTGTAATATTACTAACAGTTGGTGATATACTAACCTGTTTGCTGTGATATTACTAACAGTTGAATGCATTTGGAATATTTAACTAAAAATTAAACTTTTCTAAAGACATTCAACACACATATTAGATGATGGAAATAGTCCAATATAAAAATACAGCTAGAACACCATCATTACAAACCTTCAGAAAAACACAATTCCTCTACTTTTTATCTATTTGCTGCTATGAGAACTTGTTCAATTGGCCTAGGGAAGTTTCTTTGTGTAATCCTAATGATCTGATTTTCTGATAAGGGAAACACTGTCAACATTTTTAACTTTGCTGCTTGGCTCCTAAAAAAACTGGGTATAACTATCCTTACTAGGATGGTACTTCTCCTGACCAATATCATATTTAAGACTCTTCCTTATCATCACTCCAAAGCCCTTTTAACAACATATACTTGAAGTCACCATAGGTCATTGTTTTTGGAAAAGAGATGTCCACCAGCATTTCACTGAGGTGTGGAGATGGTTACTTGCTACTGCTAGATATTTTTTTTCTGGCAACTTACTGTGGGAAAAAAGTTCTTTCAACCCCCCAGAAATTTTATGGGATTATCTTCATACTCACCCCTGAATACTTTGACCTGAATGTACTTAGCAATATTACTATTTCCTTCTTTCTCACTAACACTGTCTTCCTCTTCTACTAGTCTGATATTATCCATTATCAACAAGGGATTTGTCACATTTTTTCTATCTCTGGGGATCTTTTCTGAAGCCCCTCTACTCTTGACATATTTGAGTGGCACTCTTCTGAGTAAGATTCCTCAGACTTAGCCTATTTCCCTTCAGTCAGTCTGTTTTCTATCAGGACTATTATCCTACTATCTAGGTCCTGTTCCTGATTCTTTATATATTCCTTTACTTCTTCAGGTGATAACCCTTCTGTAACTGGTTGATGTTTTACTAAGATTTTCCTGATTTTTATATTACATGCTAATTCTTGGAAAATTTATTTGGTCTTTTCTATCTCTTCCTCTCTTAACTCCCCCCCCCATTCTCTTATACCCAGTTCTTCTTCTACTTCATTCTGTATTGTGTTCATTTCATAGTCTGCCTTGCTCTGTCTTTTATTTATCTCTTTGTATTTTTATCTCTACATGTTTTTGCACAGCTGAAACCTCTACCTTAAGGCATTCATTTCTATTCTTATATCTTCCTTAAATTGGTTATTCCTCTGCTCCCCTTAACGAGATTTTTCATTCATCTTTAAACATTATTCTTGTATGCCTTCTATCTTAATCTTTATTTCTTGAAACTTGTTATCCCATTTTTCTGTGATTTCTCTAACTTATCTACAAGTTTCTTAAACTGGGTATCAAACCTATAATCAAATTCTTGAATCCTATCCTCCAGTTTCTTTTCAAAATTTTCCAATTGATCATTTGAGATCCTAAATCCCTCATCCAGTTCCTTCTTCATTTCTAGATATTGACTATCTAATTTCTCATTCAAATCTGTTCTGAGTTATATATTTTGATTGGATGGACTATCTATTTTCTTATTTAATTCTTAAATTTGGCCTCCCCATTTACTGGATTGACTATCAATTTTTTTCATAATTTGGAGTAAAAGATTTTGAGATGGTCTGGTTCACTGCATTCTGACCACCCAAATCTTTTGCCACATTGCTTTAGTTTTATAGAAATTAATACTATTTTTTTTATAAATCAAATTTAATTTGCTTTGTTTTTAGGTCCCATGACCACCAAGAACCTGAACATCCATCCTCTCTTTCTCAGAACATATCCTCTGCTGACTGACCTGCTCCTATACCACCCTGCTTCTCATTTCTTCCATTTTTTCGATATCTATTTAGTTAACCACTCACCTGACAATATTCTATATAGTATACGTATATAATTTCAACAAAGTTCATACTTTAAATTATATACTCATCCATTTTTTAGAGATCAGACAGATGTTTGACAGCCAGCAGAATGACTAGTGATTCACAATTCTAAGAGAGTTAAAGAATTCAGCCACAGCACTATAAGTACACAATGCATCATGAACATCAAGAGAGCTAACCCAAATTAACCACTTTAAGCTACCATAACCCTTGATAAAAATAATGCAAAACTCTTTACAAATCCCTGCTTCTTTTAAGTCTTAGGAGCTGGAGATATATAAAACTATGCCTTGCTCCCTTTCTTGGAGTCTTGAAGGCTGAGGTTATGACAGGACTATGTTAACTGCTTCATGATAAACAATAAAAATCAGAAACTGGGTTGAAGCAGTGAATGCAATTGACCAGTCTAAAGTTGCATGAACACCTTGTATCCTCAAGGCAATGACAAAACCCTCTATCTATCACCAAAAACTGAAATATAGCTAACCAAACTCCAACAATCAAATACCCAATCCAATCCCCCAAATCATAGATTTTCTGTAACATGAACTCTTCAAATATAGATGAAATTACTATTTTATAATTTATAATCCCTATCTCACAGTAATACTTTATTAATAACAAAAATATTTAACAAAAAATCTTATTGCTGGTTTAAACACTAACTTAAGTTGCAATATGTATAATGCTTTAGAACTGAAATACTGGGCTGTTCCATGGCTGTATTCATTGACCAACATTAGTAAAGAAATAAACAATAATAAACACCATCATATAAAAGTCTAAAATAAGAACACATGGCCAACATAATACTATACCAAAAAAACATTCTTTTTTTTTGATTACTCATCTCAATTTCATCTCTATTATATCTACTCCCACACTCATGTAGATAGTATATCTTGTGCCCTCAGTTGTGGAGTCATTTGTAACAAAAAAAAATAATCTAGACATTTTGTAACTGACAGAATAATCTAGAAAAAATCTATGTATTTCCATACCACTCATCATTGGGGCAGTCATTTGTAATGGATAAATTGTTTAAGATCAATTACCAATGACCATGTAAGCAATTTTGTACCCCAGTTGAACAAACCAATCTGTAACTAACAGTTTTACACTCTATTCCATTCTTTTTTATATAACTGAGCACCACTAGGCTATCTGAATCTAGATAACATCACATTGGATACCTACTTATAATTGTACCAGGTTTGAACCTCAGTTGGTACATTATTTATAATAGTATGTAGGAATGTCCATTTCATAACAATACACTTGGGTAAATGGTAAAATATCCTCATTATTCCCTAATTGTGCAAATAAATTATTTTACAAATTATTATATAGATCACATTTAATAGTTTAACATCATAAAACCTTTTAAAAGCTCATATTTCATAATATTATAAGTTTTACCAGATCGTATTTAATGTAGTAATACCATAAGTTTTACTAGCTCATCTTTAGAGATCATCAATGGTAGTCATAACTTTTATGCTGGCTCACAAACAATAAACAAATAAAGTAAGAACCATTATTTATACATCCATTTAATATATTTATCTTGATTATTTATTATTTAATAAAATGATGATGATGTTGTTGATAATGATGGCAATGATACTTCCAACCACACTTTTATAAACTAACTCACAACATGAATCATATCTTTTATCAATCTATAATTATTTACCAAAATTTTGTTACATATTTAAACTATGTTTTATGATTGAAATCTACCAGTGATGGTGATGACTAAACTAGTTTCACAAGACAATAATTAACTCTAAGAAACACCTAAACTTCTTTAATAAAAAAAAAAAAAAAATTATTATCGGGTTAGTCATCAATATGCAAATAGAAAAATTTACATAATTCATTATAAAATTTAGTTACATTCAAACAATAACAATAATCAAAAACTTTTCCCCACCTTCCCCTTAATTAAATTTTAATTCAATCATTAATATTATGTTCACATCTCTAGTGATTGAATGTCTCATATTAAGGAACATTTTAATTTTATAAATAAACACCCGATGCATGCACATACTTGCACATTGTATATAACATAAAATTTATGCATGTAATCTTAAAAAAAAACGATAGTCTAGAAATAGGTAGAAAAAATTTAGTTCCATCATAAAGATAGAAATATTTTTAAAAAAAGATATGTTCATAGTTATGAAATTAATCTAGTTTGCTAATTACTTTAAAATCTATTTTTTATTATACTAAATTTCTACCCTCATCCTCTCACTGGATTTGTACTTTCATATTCAACACACACACACACACACACACACATATATATATATATATATATATATATTCATGTAGGGCATATATGTCATGAGGTGTGTGTTACTTCCCATTATTAATAAATCTTGTGTTTAACCTTTATATATGATAAGAATAACATATTTTTCATGATACCTGAATTAATAAACAAAAAAATCATTTTAAAATAAAAATTACATAGATGAATGGTTACATGTAATAATAATAATAATAATCAAATAACACATAATATACTGATAAAATTAATATTCATCATTATTGAAAAACCCATTTTTTCCTAATTGATTCTCATTTTAATACTTGGAGAGAAAGAGAAAGACAAATAGATTTATTTAAAAGAAAATTGTTAAAAGTCATTGAGAAAATAAAAAAAATAAAATTGATATTACCAGGATCTTCTTTTATTTCTGATGTAGAGACCATTTCAGTGGGTTTAATGAATTTCATTTTAAAGTCAGCCTGTTCAACATTAAAAGTTTGAATTCAGCAACATATCATTGTTTAACACAGTAGGCTTACAATTCTTTTTTTGGTTTTACTATAATGATGGTGATATTATTGCACAGACTGCATTTCTTCAAAGGACGCTATTTTAGTATTGGGATGATTCTTCTTTTTTTCTTCTGCTCGGTGCATGGGCACATTAATAGGTAAATGAATATTTTCTGCTTATAATATATCTTCAGCATTTTACTTTGTGTTTGGTTGGAATACAGCAATGGCAGAGGTGAGGCAATAGTAAGGTTCAGAGTCATTTTTAATCTTTGGAGATCAGCCATTGGAAATTTTAAATGCTTTTCAGATATGCTAGAGTTCTTTGGATTGGTCAGTAGGACCATCCAAACAAAAGTAGTTTGAAATCTAGCCCTGCATAATTTATAGAATCTCCTGAAACACCTAAAAATAATGATGTGTTGAATCCAAAAAGCAATCAAACTTATTAATCCCTCTTAATCTTTCTTTCAGACTATCTATGTGATAGCTTTTTTGATGACATCACACACACTTATCTATTGAAACACTTGGTTATCTATAAAATATAACTTATCAATGAAGTTTTGATACTAATATTTGATCTCTTTGATCTCTATATTTCTCAAAACTCATTTTTGGATGGTAAAATAATCTGGTCTCTTTGTAAGTGTAATTAAACAATTCAATTCAAAACAACACTCTCCATATAGTAGTGCCATCTTGTTTAATAACAATTATTGTGCTAGTATGAGATAGTGATCATGTGATAAGTGTAATTACTTACTGATAAGTTATTTTTCTTACTTCCACTTTTCTAATACTGAAGTTATGTTAAAATTGATTTTATCTCTCTCAAGATTTTTAACACTAGATTAAAATCTTAGAATTGACAAACTTTCTTAATCTTTTTAAAACTAACCATCTCTCTCCTTTTTAACATCTTTAAATAAAAAGGATTGGACTTAAATGGTATATTAAAAAAATCTTTTTACACAGAAAATATGATATTATTTAAAAACCTTTTGATATATCTGTAAATGTTTAAATTTTAATGTTTATATATACACACATCTACTTATGTCTGTAAAACTTGCCTATTGAAAGTAATCTAAACGATCAGAAAAGCTGCAGATTATAAAATACTAAAAAGTCATAGAATAAATTAGTAATGAAAAAGTATTAAAAATACCACTAATAATAAAAAAAACTAAATTATAATTTATTAGATATAACTGAAATAGAACAAATTAATAAGTAGACTTAGAAAACTAATACTGTATGGAATTTATATCTACAGACAAACTATTTATATTTAATTCTTAAATATAAATACTAAACTATTCAAAATGTATGCACTGCCCTCTTTTCCTAATAAAAGTCAATTGACGAGAGAGAGAGAAAAAAAGTTTCTCCCCTTTTCTTTTGTAATCTTTGGGATTTATAATGTAGGGATCAAAGTCACTACCCTATAATATATATATGAAAAACAAAAACAAGTTATAATCACGTAACTTGCTGTCACTTGTATTTATGATCAATAGATGACATTTTACCAAAACCACCGAACAAGCGTATGTTTGTTTACATAAACATCAAAAGAGTCAGAATTCACTATCTCTTTCATTGGAGCAAATGAAAGAGATAGTGAATTCTGACTCTTTTGATGTTTATGTAAACAAATATATGCTTGTTCGGTGGTTCTGATAAAACGCCATCTATTGATCATATATATATATAGCTCAACAATAAATTCAAACATTAAAGATTAAATCTTGAAGTGTAATATAGAGAAATAAAAGAAATAAAAAAAGGTAAGTTTAATTTAATTCAAAACAGAATAAAACATTTTAAATAAAAAAGCAGATTGTCGGTTAATGAATTGGTTTTTGAAAATAGAAATGATATATTTGTAATAAAAAAAAAGATGAAATTACAATATAGGAAATATTTTTCTCTGAAGATAATGATAAATTAAGCTATAGGATAATGGCCAAAAACAACACAGAATTAACTTATACAAAATATTGAAAAGCCTGAAAAATTGATTAGATCCCAATTTAATTATAAAAGGATAACAGAGAAGAGATTTAGAAAGAAATAGTTATTGTTTCTAAAAAAATTTATTATTTAGAGTGTGGCCATAAAATCTCCTCTCAACACTTATGATTTTAATATAGAAAAGAGTTCTTATTATAAAAGTATTTTAAAGTAGTTACTTAATTTTGCATGTTATAAGTAATGGTGGATCTACAGTCCACAGAAATATGATCCTTTTTTCATCAATTGATAAAGTGAATCACATTGTAATCAAATTTTTGTTGTATGTTAATTACATTACCATTTTAATATTGATTGTTTTTTCTCCAGTGATAATAATATGTTAATTTATAGACATTATTTAGTGATTTTTAAATGATTGTTCTCAACATCCTTCCAAAATGTTACAAAATTGAGTTATTTTAGACATATAAAAGAAATTTTAGATGTTTTTTATTATTTATAATTGGTGATTTGAAGATATGATAACAGATTCTGAATCTACAAACTTAGCTTTTATAGTTTGTTCTATTGTATTTTGGCTAATAAACATTTTTTTTTTTGGTGCTTTGTAAGAGAGGATTCTGTGCAATTTATAATATATTACTTATAATAAGTATTATGTTGGTATTATATATTTTCTTTGAAAATGTTATTACAATAACACATTCTGTGTAGCTGGGCCTGCAGCATTATTTTCCAAATATTACACTAATGTGGCTGAAATGCTATTTTTTTACAACAGTTGATAAAACATATCTTTTGCTATAAATATTTAAAAATTCTTACCCCATTAACATTTATTTATAAAATGAATGGAGAAGAAAAGTAAAACAGAATCATGATTTCTTCTATTTTGGGTGAAGTAATCTGATAGCTTTGTGTTATAAGTTCTATATCTTGTGGTAGATAATAATTTAACATTTGACTAATCAAATAAACTTTTTTTCTTGTGAAATATTAAAAATATTTCAAGTGTTAATATATATTTACATTTTATGAACTATATTTAAAAAACAATGTTTTCCAAAAAAATTGAAAAAATATATACCACCATCACAATGACATCATTCATTCTAAGTTGCCTTAAACATTATTACATCTTCAAATATTTTCAGATATTTGCTCCTAAATATCTAAACAAATTCTTATTTTTACTAATCATGAACATTTTTTTGCAAATAATAAAACCTTAAATATTGAAACTTAGTACAAGTGACAAATTAAACTTTTAATAATCATTTATTAAACATGAAATTAATAAATTTCATATATATATTTTATATAACGCTTTAAATTATTTCAAAGATTAATTTTTTTTAATGCACTTATGATATTTGCATTTTTTTTGAATATACGCACATTAAATAGCTATATTATGATTTCTGTATTTATCTTGATAATTTTTTAAAAAAAAACAATGGAATTTAAAAACATTAAAAAAATTAAACCATCATCATGTTGTATTTTGACTGAATCTGATACTATAGATAAACTAGAAATTATTCCATCTTCAAATGTCTTCAGATGTTTGCTCCTAAATATCTAAAGCAAATTCATGACTTTACAAAGTACAAACATCACTTCTTTAAATGATAAAATGTTTTATGTGTTGTGATTAAACCTTATTTATCACTTTGTTTATACATATGGCAATGATACAGACAGAGTAGTGGGCACCTACATATTTTAACTACCATTAATCTTTATGGGTTTATTTGTTTATTTGAACGCTTTATTTATCAGTATATTCTGTTTAAACTAGATTTCAGATCCGTAAGATGTAGTATTTTATTTATTATTATGACTGACTGGCAATGAAATATTTATATATTACTATTATTTATTTTATGTATGGAAAGATTCATACCTGCATTATCACATATATAGATTTCTAATATTTTTGACACAATAAAAGAAAAATATGGTCTTTTTTTAAAAAAAAAAAAAAAACAGTTTTTATAATATAAAGCAACCCTAAAGAATATTAAAAACAAATTAAGGAAACATGTTTCCACACAATACTGGTACAAAACAAAATCATATGATTGGTGTTTTTTCCTGATTTGATTATTTATCCTTAATGTGAGGGTTAAATTATAACAAGATACCGTGAATATGCTATGTATATATCTATGGCTGTTTATGTGTGAAACTTATATATTATAAAATTAATAAAAAATTAATAAAATTATTTGATAACTTACTGATTTATTTTTATTGATGCAAATAACTTCCTTAATAATGTTTTATTGAATATTTGTTTAATGAGTTACTTATTTTACTGTAAAACGACTGTGGATGTATATGGATAGCTTTATGTTGATTAGACAATGTTTGTATTTTACTTCTAAAGTCTTTAAGATTGCTGACGTCAACGATCAATTAGCAATATTGATTACATAATTAAATATTGGTTATTTATCATAGATATCTGTTAAAATAATAGTGTCATGATTTCTTTATTTTAATATATCAAGGATGACAGGTTTTAGAAGTTTGCATTTCAGAAATTTTATGATCAAAATACTATTTATCTGTAATGATATTTTTGGAACAAGTTGTTTGTGGTAACAAAAAACTTTTATTTTTATATTCATAGCTAGTGATGGGTAAGAATTCTAGTGGACTTATCCGAGTTACATCAAATGAACTAGTGTGCATACACCATAGGAAAAATTAATGACATATGGTAAATCTTATTATCCATCATTCATATGATGCATTGATTTAACAATGGATGGCAAAAGAAATGAATTGTCTTCAAACTGCTCTTTTCTCTGTTTTTTTGTATGGTTCCAGTATTGTCAATTCAGTTTAATCTATAATGTTATTTAACCATGACAATCTTAGCCATCCTCTTTTCTTGAACCATTTTCTTTACTATACATAATGTCTAAAATAGTGTACATCATTTTACCATCTCTAACAGTTTTTCTTGTGTAAATACCTTCTCCAAAACCAATTTATTATTTTTTCTTAACTGGCCAAGGTATAGAACACACTCTTCTATATCATTTCACTTCAAAATTATCAATTTTTATTCTTTTCTTGTTTTTCAATATCTGTGCCTCATATCCATATAATGCAAAATATCATGGCAATGCTTTCAATAATATATACTTTGATGATAATTATGTCTTTGTTTTTTTATACACATTAAACAGCAATAATACATATATCTTTTTATGATATTTTCTGTCTTGATTTTGCATAAAAATGAAGTAGACAAACTCTAAAACTTGTTCCAATCAATGTCCATCCACTTTTACTATTATTATTTTTTTCAGTTAATCGCAGTACCATTGTTTAGCATATAGTTAACTTTAGTCCATCTTCTGTTACTGACCTTATCAAACGATATAACAGTTTCTATAGTTCTTTCTCCATTATTGCAGTTTAAAAACTATGAACCTAATATTGTACATTGCATTCTCATATTCCATAATACAAAATCCATACTGACAATTTTCTAAAGTTTCTCTCATTGCAACCTCTGCTTCAATATTGAATTAAACATGCAATCCTATCTTACCCCTTTACTTATTTGAAACCAGTCTAAATTTATTTGAATAGTCTTACTATGTCTTTCCCTCTTATATTTAAAGAAAAAGATAACCATTATATCTAATTCAGAGGATATACATTATTTCCAGAGTTTATCATGACATGCAAAATCAACAGCTTTTTGATTATTTATATAAAAAAATAAGGTGGTTGTTTAAATTCCTTAAATTTATTGCAAATAACATTCAGATTACTTATCTGAACATTTGTCTTTTATTGTGGTCTAAAATCTGCCAGTTCTTGGCCAATTTATTATCTATATTTGCCTATATTCTTTTCAAAGTATATTTTTGATCTGTGAAATTAATGCAATCGACTTAATACTGTTCTAGATTTTTTTTTGCTATAGAGACAAATGTTTCTGTAATACAGCCCCTAAGTAAAAATCTACTTTTTCATACAGCAAAGAGTAATATATGTAATCTTTCTACAAATCCATCTCCTCCTTACTTAAATAAATCTCCTAATACTTTTTTCTAATTCTGATAATCTTCCATCAGTAGTTTAGTATGGTTGTTACTATTTCACTTTTTTTTTGACTGATATATTAAATATTATTGTGTCATCTTTATACATTTATTGACAAAACTTTCTGATAATTAAACACCTTTTCTGCATCTTTTGGCAGTTCACCAACTTTATATTGTATCATACAAAATTTTAGTATAAACTTTTCTGTAATTTTGTCACCATATAAAATATTTGTCTACTGCTACCACATTTACAGTTTTGTTTATTTACACATTCAAAGATCAGCCTTTCAAGCTAATTGTACATGCGTCTTCTGCTAGTGTTAAATAATAAATTAATACTTCACTCCATAATACAAGATATAGTATTTATGCAGGAATAAAAGGAATCCTCTTATTCCCACAACTCAAATTCTTTTATATGAGCAAATCTGAAGTACTGTTGAGTAAAGTGTGAGAGTAGAATTCTCACTTTAAATTACTATCTACGATGTTGTAATGATGTTATCTTGCATTCCCTCTGTTTTTTTATTATCATTTCAACCCTGCATACGTTACAGATCACATTTCTTAACTCTTTCTATCACTTCCATTGTTTTCACTGTTCTTTTCACTCAAAAAAACCTCTCATGCAATCTTTAACAAGATGACTTTTAGCTGTTGCTATTGTTTTTCCACATTACTATATTTATCAAACATCCAAATCGATTTGTTAATCTCAAACGTATTCAGTTAATATATCAGCAACTATATCATTTACATTCAGTCTTTTAAATGTTCTTTTTTCTGATATTATTTAATTTATATGTATGTCTGCAATCGAAAGCCAATGATGTGTGTTTAAGTAGAGGCAATGATCTGTTTTAGGCAGGCTCATGGATATGTTTGACAATTCTTAATACTCTTTCTCCATTTTCTTCAACTATGATTTTTAAATCTATTATCTATTAATAGATAGATTGTATTCTCCTTATCGATGAAACATAATAATAAATATGTTTTACCAATATTTAGTTGACTAAAAATAAATCTATCATTATATATTTTTTATTTTGGACATCTCTTCATCAAAGGATACAAATGTGCTTTGCCATTACGTCATAACTATATATGTATGCCCTGAATATGTATCTTATTGCTTATTGACATTATTGGTCTATACTATGTAGTATATTTGAAATATTGACAATAAGTTATGTTTAATAAGACTTCATATCAATAGCATAAAAATTTCATTGAGCTTTATTTTCATTAATTTACCTCACATGATTATATCAATGTATTAAATGACTATATGGTTCTTCTTAAGTTATAACAGCCAAAATCATAAATAATTATATTCCATTTATATATCTGATTGATTCATATATTCAAGCTTAATATAACATCAAAACGTAATAAACATATAAATTTACAAAAAAAAAACAAAAAAACAACGAAACAATGCCATGGTTGGCTGAGTATAAAGTCTTAATCTCATAATTATTTTGATGATGGAATGACTAGTGAACGATATTTTCAGATTTTATTCTAACATTTACTAACTGTTGATTAGAATGGAGACTTGTTATGGAAAGTTTAGTCTCGTGAATCACATTTATTATTAATTTCAGCAATCATTTTCATGCATATTTTCAGAAACTATTCTATGATCAGATGATTTAATGAAACTGTTTACTTTCAGACTCCATTAATTGAACTTCTGTTTTATTTCTTTTGATTCCAATTCCTTGGAAGCGTCCAATTTATCTCTAATTGCTAGTTGTATTTTATAGTTATACAGTGGCAATAAAATACTGTTGTTTAGTTTACTTCCAGGATTTAACCGTTCATAACTTATTTTGGAATACTTAAGAAATAATTGAATTGAAGATTATACTACTGAGTTCTTAATTCATTAAATGTAATCTGCTATTAAAATGTTGAGTTTGGACCAGATTTTACTTTTAATTGTTTTCTATTCTAATTTTTTTTTTTTTAATTTTCTACAATGATTTTTTTGAAAGTGTAAGATCTCATTAATTTAAGTAAAACAGTTCCTTATTAAATTATTGATCAAATTCCTGGAGATTTTTATAATGTTTTATTTTAAAATATATGACAAGCTGCCAATCACTTTAAGAACAAATGATCAATTAAAATTCCTCCTATATAACGTGAAAATAAATTGCTCTCCATCTTTGTCCTTTAATTGTTTCCATTTTGTAAAATAAAATTAATTTGAGTATTATTTACATATTTTTTCATTGTTAAATATTACAAACTCTGTCTTTGATCATATTGCGTATGTATTGTTAAGATCAAAACTATTTAATCTATGAGACATATTGTCATTCTTTATGAAAACAAAAAGATATATATAAATTTTACCATACTGTATATGTTTGTGTGAAAGGAGTCATTGTGGGAGAAATATTATCATTTTAGAGGAGATAAGTATGATTAACATCAGGGCACAATCAAGCTAAAACCTGGTTTGAAATACCTTAGGTTAACATGATTATAATCCCAAATCATACTTTTGTATAATATTCCCATCCCATAAGTCACAGTTTGTTGTGTATGCACATTATAATTATATTATTACTAATAATATAAATTAAATAAACAATACGTTTTTGCTCTGATTAAAATGTTGACCATCACCACCATTTATCTCATTATATGGTAGATATACAACCACAATAGTAATAAAATTATATTTTTACCATAGAACAGGCAAATTCAAACTCTTGGATTCAATCTTCCTTTGGTTCACACCCTGGATTCTTATAACATTTTACTTATTTCTATATGTTCAAGGTTTGGCTGATCAAATAACATATTTATGGATTTAAAGCTTTTCTGATATTCCAATCAATAAATATATTCACAGCACGTTTATACTTAAAATAATGATTTTTATTAACAATATAACAAAATAAATTTAAAATATTAAACTTGACAACTAACAACAAAGAAATTCCTAGTCATGTCATAAATTTTTTTAAATAAAAATCTGAAATTTTAGAATGGTTTAAACAGGATATTTGTATAAGAAATTAATATTAAAATAAAAAGGAATTCCGGCTTCTTTTCTAGAAGTGACGTGAATTAAGGCGACATTTGTTTTAGTTTAGTATGTAAATAATTTGTCAATCATAAACTATATATTGATTGGATCGAAAATTTGGTCAACCGATTCTATATATATATAATGACTTTTTTCATCAAATGGCAAATATGTTGTATTATTGATTAAGCATTCATAAGTAGTTATCATATTTAGCCTTTTTATAATTACAAAACTTATATACACATCAGTAAAATATATAATTTGGTGAAAGTAAATGTTTTATATTTATAAATTTCTATAAATTTATCAGCTCTATGAGCGATAGTATGTAAAGCATTTATTTTACAAAGGTGTGATATATATATAACCAAAACTATGATATATTTTTAATAATATTTATTTCAATAAAGTTCATTCATTTCAATTTCTTTACTGCATTTGATTTTCTGGCATTCCATTTACACCTATCCAACTACATTTATTTTTTCCAAATTAAATCCTCCCTTCCATTTCTTCTATATTGCATTTCTCTCTAATCTCAAATATGATGCCTTTATTTTTTTCATTCATAAGCCATCATAATATTTAGTCTGTTTTTTTTTTATATTTTAGTTATCATAATTTTCATCATACATTGTTCTTTTTTTTGCTTAATATCTCTAGTCACCCTTCAGCATTTGTTGATCTTGGGAATTCTAGTTTTGTTCCAATTTTAGATACATTTTATAAACTATTAATTATTTTTCTTCTTTTAATTTCTCCATGTTTTACTTTTTTATGATATGCTTTACTCTTATCTCCTAATTTTCTCTTTAATATTATCTAACATTCAAATTCTATTCTTCATTGAATTTTTTCATTCCAGAACTTTGATACCATTTTTTAAACTTCAAATACTTATGAATTTTCATCCAGATTTCCTTTTAATTTCTTCTCCATTCTCTGTCTAACCAATCATTTTCAACATTCAATATATCTAGCTTGTCATTTGCTTTTTATCGTTTTATTGCCCAATCACGATCATACTCTGTTCTCTTTTGAGCTCTAAAAAATTATTTTGTTTTCCAATGATATATTCAATAATTTATTGGAGATTTTTGTTGTTTATCTTAATATGTATAATTTTATGCATTTTTTATTGCACTGAAAAAATGTATGATAATTTTAAAGTTTAATTAATTAAACAACTATATCAGTCAATTTCCATTATTATGAGCAGGATATTCCTGTAATGTTTTTATCACATTTATATTGATAAATTGTCACATTCAATTCCTCCATAATTATATTTAGTTATCTTAATATTTTCAAAGTCCCAAAATTCAACATTTATATTATTTCCAAATTCATTTGTAAATGCATATACTCCAATGTATAGTATTTTTTTTAAAAACCAAGATAAATTTACTCTTACTAGTCTAAGTCATAAATTCTTATCCTATTATCTTCTGATGCAGTTATTTTTATAATAACACCACTGGTATTTTTTTGCATTTTAATCCATAGATGGATTTAGTCATCAGATCATTCTTCTCTCTTTCCTTTTTCTTCGTCTTTTTCAAAATGATAATGTAAGTTGTCCATATTTATTTTTGCAATTATTTTTATAAAAAAATCTATAGTTATCTAAATATTTTGCATGTTCTAGCAGCCAATGTTCAGACTCTGTTTTTGGTACTTTACTGTTATCTGGAGCCATTTGGTTTATTTATATTATTTTGCGGTTCTCTGATTTCCAATGTCCAAATGAACTCGACCAAATGAGGTTTCAATTGCTGCAGCCTTACTGTTATCATATTCTGGAGCTATAGAAACAGTCTGACAATTTAAGATAAACATCTTATTTTAAATTAATATTTTACATGGATATGTATAAAAAAATAAATATAAATAAAAGTCGCAAATTATTGGTAAGTAAAAAAAGTATTCATTCATTTTCTAAGGTTAATTATTAAAAAATTTATTTACTCTGATTCCTACGCTTAGATAGTTCACTGAGAGCAAGCTTTCTTCAATAGACACTTATAGAATCGCAGTAAAGGAGAAGGTATTAATCGTCAGGTTTTCCAATTGAATGATCATATGAGTTTTTTACTGTAAGCTAACTACCCGAATCCTAAGCCTTATTACAATCTGACGTTGTTTTTTTTTTTTTTTTATAATTTCTCTCTACCTGGTTTAACAACATGATGAGTTGCCGCTATACCACGAAACGTATTATAATCAAATAATGTATAACATATATAGCAAATAATTAGAGATTTAATGATATATATATATACAATAATATTAATTGATATCTGTATTCCTTTAACTTATGTATATATAATACTTTTATTATTGTAATATTTCTCCACATCCATTCGTGTTCTGTTCTATTTTAACTATTTTAAATTCATTAAAATTCTAAATAAATATATCCTTATAAATTTATTACTTAAATTATAATTAACGATTTTGAATTTTATATTGTCTGTGACTAATTCGTAGATTTATTGTGAATAAATTTATTCACATTTTTTTAAAATTATAGTAGTATAATAAAAAGTAAATAAAAGACGCTATGGTGTATCTTAATCATTTTTTTTAAAATAAATATTAGTTTTATTATGCCTATCTATAAATATCCCGAACCAAATGGCTCCCAGAAGATATCTCTAGTCGCTTACTCATAAAAATGTGATATTAATCCACACAGGCTAACGTTCGAATGATTACTAGACGGAATTCATTCAAGATAAAAATTGTAATTTTAAAACTTCGTAAATACTTTTATGCAAAATAAAGTTTTTTTTATTTTATTTATCAAAAATAGGTTTATTCAACTATATTTACAATAAAAGAAAAATGTAAAATAACTTATTAAATTTGTCAATACATTTATAAACAATTAAATTACTTTTTTGTTTGTTTGTTTTTATTATTAAAATAAAAATCTATCTAGAAATCAAATAAAATTCAGACAAATCTATTATAGGGATAAGCAGTTTTTTAAGAATATTGAGTAAAGGAATATCAGCACATAGTATAGATTTATGTATGAATACGTGCGTGTGTTTATAAGTTTCCATATATACACATTTACACACGCATAAATAGCTTATGAATATTTTAAGGATGTGACATGTATTTTGTAATTTTATAAATTTTATTTTTGTGAATATATATTTTTTGCAGAATACAGTCTTCTTGAGTTGGGATTCACAGTTATAGAAATTAGAAATTCATTCTCGAGCGAAAATCTCACAAGATTAATATATATATCTTACTGCTCTTAACCAGCGATTTAACAGTAATTATTAACTAGTCGCAGTATTTGTAGACTATGAGATAATCTGAGTTGTTCAGTGAGTATCCATGAACTTACTAAAAATGGTAATGATAATGATAATTTTTCTTTTTTAAAAAAATAATTTTTTTCTTTATATTTATAATTTTGTTTTATATGAAATAAATTTTGCATATGTATATTGATATGCTTTACGAAGTATAATATTATTCTTTCTTCAATGTTTTTAGCTTCTCTTCAGCTGGATATACTTTCAATGTTGTGCCCCATAATCATAGCTGTTCCATTTATAAATAAAACATAAAATAGCCTGTTGATAGACAAAGACTTATCCAACATTATTTCCTAAAGGAATCATGATAAATAATAATAATTATTGAGGATTAGGCAATTATTAGAAAATAAAATTTGTAAAGTTTTTTATTTTATTTTACTCTCTAGCTAAAAAACACCTACATATTTATTTACTGACCAATAATTAGATGTCTAATTAGATTAAGTATAAACTGACTATTTTAAACAAAAATTAATTTAAAAAAAAAAAAATCCTAGCTAACTTAAAAATTTTCTAAAATTCACTCAAATTTAAATCCTAATTCATGATATAGAAAGGAAATCTATTAATCACGGCACAAATATAGAAATACTTTATTTTGTATAAAATTAATATTTAAATGCCATTTATTTCAATCAAATTAATACTTCTTTCTTGTTTAATGATGATCATTCATTAATAATAATTAAAACAAACTGTACTAGCTTCAACATTTATTATAATGCTAAATATTTAATAGTTTATTGTTAGGAAAGTCAATCAATGTTGAATTAAAATTAAAGGATTTTTAGGTTCTAAACCATTTTTTCGTAAAGAATTTTAATTGCATAAAATATCTTAAAATTAGGCAATTTTTAATAATTCTAAGTTTTAAGTCTATTTGTATAAAGCTTGTATTTTATCACATACACACCCATATATATATATATATATTGTAATGGTCGGAAACAATGGGATTCTTACAGTATCTACACTACAGAGCGCCACTAGGCTACTTGAACCTAGAAAATTTATATAGTAGGCAGATACATAAGTTAAGAAAAAAAATTTGTTTATATATATTTTATTCTGATTGTCAGCCCAATGCCACTAGCTCATGGAGTGCAGAGATTTAAAACATTTTTATAAGTTTTAAGAAAGATTTATATTCTCAAAATATATTAATATTTAAAACAATAAAATAAAAAAAGCCACTGCCAGTAATAACACACACAAACATTTATTTAAACATATATAAGATTTTGAATCATTTTAGTATTACTTTTACTTTAAAATTTAACTTTTATAAAACATTAGAACTTTACTTTAAAATTTAATTTACATTTTTAACCTTTTATTTTGAAGTTCGCACAAATGAGTTTAATATTTTATTAGAGCATTGAGTATAAATAGACTACATAGATTGCATTGAAAAGAAAATATTCTATCCCTTAATTTAATCTTAGGCCAAAAGTCTGCAGTGAAACCAACGTCAAGTCAATCTATCTGATATATCGATGTATTCAATGCAGCATGAGTATGACAGCACAATACCATACTGTCAGGAATGCACATCTGACCAGCATGGTTAAGAGAAGAAATTGTTTCTCATCCAGTACAGGAATGTTACATCTGTCTGGCAAGAAGAACAATAAAAAAAGAAAACTCCATAGGAAGGGATTGCAGTCCTTTTTGCTGACTTACGATCCCATTCCATAGGCAAAAGGGAGATCCATGGAGCAGAGAATACCATCTGTCTCCGATGGTCAATAAGAAATAGGATTATTTCACCCAAGTGTGGTGTATCATGTGATCCTGCATGTAGAAAATCTCATACTACATCTACTAATTACACAAATATATCCAATCCATTGACCCAATTTAACTACGAAACAAATAACCTAAGATTACCCTCTCTTAAACTAACATATTGAAGCCGTCAATCTTAGCTTAAGATTGAGCTTCATGTTTCCACCTACTAACCCATATGCAAAACCCTATTTCCCATCCCACTCCTTTTATATATATATATATGTTATGTATATATTTGAAAAGCGCGCCTAAATTTATCAATTTTAACTTTCAATAACATTTTATTATTAATTTTATGATTATTAATTCTATTATTAATTATTAGTTCTTTTTTATTAAAGTATTATAGGTGCGATTCAGATATATATATAGGAGAAAAAAAACTTACTAACAAAATATTGATTTTAAATATTTTATTATACGTCATTTTTTAAACTTTTTCTTTTTAAAGTACTTTTTCTATTAAACTGTATATTTTTATAAAATCCAATATGGAAGATGCTACAGTTGATTGTCTAAAAATAATTAAGGGTTGGAAACAATATTGTTTTAATCTGGGAAAGATTTTTTTTAATTAGTTTTTACTTAAAATGGGATTAAGATCAAAGATACTTTTGTTGAAAACATGTTGTCAAATCTATTTCTAATCTGGAAATAGATTTGAATTTATTTTTGGACATTATCTTACTGTTGCATCTTCAAAAACAACCGATAAAGAAAACGTATAAAATGGCTGAATTTTGAGTCACAGATTAGATTAGCTACTATTGAGAGAACTGATTGTAAACATATTACACGTCGCTTGAAGCTTAAAATGATGTAGCAGTAAATCCACCTTCCTTCTCGGCCCTCTGGGTCATCATCTACTTCTGCCATAATATCCTGCTGCCCTGAAATGAAGAAAGGTCTAAAAAAGAACTTTGGAATGCTAATGAAAGTTTGCTGTCACCAAGAAGAATTCATTTGGATCCTCAATTTGCCATGCATGAGCCGTACTTTGAAAATAGACTTATTAAATTTGTGCAAGGTAACTTTTATGCTACTATTTGAAAATGAATCTATCCTCACTAATCTCAAATCCTGCTATCAAGATTTCTAACGTATTGTTCAATTTTCTCTTTTTTTAAATAATATGTAATTTGCTTTTAAATAATTTATATAAATTTAATTCTCTCTCATATGCTCTTAACTTTCTTTAACTTTGGTGCCGTCATTTATTTATATGTATTTATTATTTGATTTATTTATCTGTTATTGATATGCCGATTTCAAACAATATGATGACTTGAATTTTTAAAAATCTTTTCTGTCATTTTTTTAACTAAACCTTCATAAAAAGGTTATTAGCGTCTCCTTTAATATATATATATATAATGCATTATAAATTAATGCATTCACCAGATTGTTTTATGAATCAACATTTTAGGTTCGTTTTTAATATAAAAATGTATATTTGTTTAACTCTGAATTTTCTACCTGGGGTGAATCCAGAACTCCATGCTAATTAATGCTCTGAGACATTTATTTTATAATTATTTATTAAATTCTGAAAGGGTGACTTATAATTGTTTTCTATATAACTGCTAATCTTACTTCATTTTTCATACTCTTAAAATATCAAATACAGTATTTAAATATTCCAGTTATGATAAAAATCATGAAGGTGGGATTGAATTATTTTAAATATCAGAAAAGGGATGGGGGTAAATCTTAATGTTTTTTTTTTACTAAATAAAATCTTCATGTATATTTTATTAATCTAAATATCTCTCTCTATATATATATAACTGCATAGTGATATTATTTATCTAAATTATAGCATTCAAATAAGGGTCATCTATTTTAAAGCAGTAAATTATATTTCATGCCATTAGTGACATCATTACTGCATTGCTGACATTTAGCCTTATCTTCATCTTTATATATATGTGCTTCTAGTCTTAATCTGGGGGTTGTGACAAGTTCAAACCCATAGATTCCTTTTCATACCTTCATATAAAAATGCCTCTGGCAGTGAGCCCTAAGTCTGGCACATGCTATGCATATTCTTTCTTCATATAAAAGAGCCACTGGTGGTGATCCCTAAGTCTGGCACATGTTATGCCCATCCATTTCTTCGTATAAAAGGGCCTCTGGTGGTGATCCCTAAGTCTGGCACATGCTATGCCCATCCACTTCATTTTTTGTCCAGAAGCATGACTTTTCCTGTTATTTCTTGGTTATAATTCAGTACCGCAAGCTTCTTCGTATATTTATTTCTTTTGCTTCATGACCCAGTTTTAATGCTCTAATATTAAAATTGCGCTCTGCTTAAAATATATATATAAATGCCAATTACTTCTATTTTATTAATTAAATTTATTTCAGTCTTATACAGTCCCACCATCGTAACTTATTTCTGTATTTAAGAGTATATATGCCTTGGGGAAAATAAAGCATTCGTCTTACTATTGTTAAAATAATTTTTCATTAAATATTTTGTCATAGATTCAAATATAATCTTTCAAATGTGTTTTGTTTATTTTCATGACCTCAATGGCATGAAAATAGTTTATATCATATGTATAATGAATTTCAGAATGCTCCTAGAGAAATATATGTTAGTCACCACGTTTCTGAACCGTAAATCAAAGCGTTAATGGCAATATTATGTAATTCTTTTTAATATTTGATTGGCATCTTAATATTGGACCCACCAAAGATGTGTGTTTATTTGTAATATATTATTTAGCTAATAAAGAGCATATGAGAAATAATAGCATGAATGACACTATGTAATTATCTACCGCTTGCTCATTCACGCACATACTAATGTACTTAATTTATAAATGTATAATAATTTGTCAGTATATTAAAATATATTTTATTGTCTAACTTATTTGAGTAGTTCAAATTCCTTCTTTTCTCCACTTCCAATAGTAAAGCCTGCTTATATCTATTTTAGTTTAGTCATAGTTAATAGATGTCTCATTGTTTTGCTCAGCTTTGCTAGTCGGCCGGATTTAAAATTAATTCTCTTGTGCCATCACTACTATGTTATTTATTAGGTGTTTGATCTGGGGCTTAGAGAGTGGGTTCGAATCCAGGCTGGTCCCTTATCTAAATCTCAGGCTTGACTGGGTTTGAAATACATTTTGTGAGTTCCAGCTCATGTTAGATGGATAAACATGTTTTGACTGATACAATATATAACTTTACAAATCTATGCAGCCATTCATGCCTGACTTAAATTTAACATTTATATAAATTATTTTAAAAGAAAAAAAAATCATAATAAAAACTTAAAAGCACAGAAAATATAAATTAATGGAAATGATTTACAAAAAATAATAATCCATTCAATAAAACAATTATTACTAACTGATTAAGCTTGGTCAGATAGGAATTTCTATTGCAATAATTTAAATACTGGGAAAGTTTATACTTAGTGTTCATTAATTAACTAATGTTCTTAAGGTTTTAACATACTGGAAAAGTTTCTTTTTTAGAATTAAAGTTCATTAGTTAGAGTTCTTACTGTTTTAAAAATCCATGCTTAGCAGTTGCTTGCCATTTGGAGCCAGCGTTAATTCCCCGATGTCCTGTGGTCCCCAATATAGGAAAAACGACGTCATTTCTCTTCCCTTTTAGCAAAACTGAAGGGATTGAAGAGTGTGCCTTTATATCCCTTCTCCTTCAACTCTCTCTGCACTAACACAAATAGTCACATCTCTATTTTCTCTCCCAGCTCTTTCTTCACTAAAATTTATTTCCAAACTTTTTCTTTTTATATTAATTTTGTGGATTAACTCAACATCACATCATGATGATGATGACCTTTTCATCGATGTCCATTTCCTGAGGGATGTAACGGTGTATTGCCTGTTACAATATATATATATATATTATAGTCAATTGGGAATTGGCAGGTATAACCAGTATCAACAACCAGAAAGCACCACTAGATGTAAAATCTAAAATTTACTATTTATGCATGCAACTAATAGAATTTTTCTACTCAGTAACTTTATTGGTGAAGACATGCATCCACAAACTCCACAGAGTTCACAATCATTAGAATTATTTTTATAAATATCATTCTAGATCAGGGAGAATCTCAAAATCCTTTTGAAAATATTGATGACCATTGTACAAAACCATGACCTTTAATAAATAAACTCTAGGCTAAAAAGATCAGTATTAAATATTTATTACAAATTAACTATTTTATAATATACTCTTCAATCTGAAAATTCATATGGTTATATTTACATGTAACTTTTTATTATTTGGCATTCATGAAATCTAAAACGAACTAAAATAATAATAATGAATGGACACTAACTTATAACTTGATGTCTTTACATGAACATAATATTTGTATACCCCTCTTTTTTACATATCATTACTGACCATATGCATCATCACTTAATACTATACTGAAATTATTTTATATAAATGTAGTGGCTATAAATATTAAAAACAAGTCAGAAATGTGTATGTGAATACTATTTCAGAATTCAGACTAATAACAGATAAAGGTAACTTGGCCCTACTCCTATACAACTTTATATTCAATATCCCATGTGCATTCTTTTACCATGCACCTAGATCAATATTCTATAGCTAAATGCTTAAAGTTTAGAAATCACTTCAAAACTAATAAAACAAATAATTATTAATTACACCAAAATTTTCATTTAAATAAAAGAATGGATGTATTGGATCATTAATATTTTATGTATGTTTCAATAATTATCACTGTCCTTTTCAACCAGTATAAGTCTACTGCACAATGTAAGTCTCTCCAAGTTTAATGTAGTTTTTCTGATCTATAACCTCTTATCTACACATTATTATAGATCACTTTCTTATTTCATTCATACATTTTTTATATATTAGCTTTTTCTAAGTTTTTTTCACTTCTTGGAAACCAATTTAAGATTTGAACTGTCCATCTATTATCATCTCATTGAGAAATATACCCACTCACTCCATCTCTTCATACTTCATTGAATGATTTGAAGTTTCTGTATTGCTTTTCTATTAAATGTCAAAATCTTGGATTCATAAGAAAGAACTGTAAAACACATTTATCGCTACCAAAGGCACTCCATTGAAAATTAATTCTATGATTAATTCCACCCATTATGTTTGCATCTATATTAATAATCTGATTAAGATATATGTAGTTGTTAACTCCATATAATTCACCATTATCAATTTTTTTTTTCTTGTGTAAAAATCTATTGAACATTACTTTAGTCCTTTTAGCATTTACTTTTAAATGCACTTTTTTTACTTTCATCTGATAAACTTTGTGATATTTCCTGAAGCTCTAAAGCATTATTTGCAAAACAATCACATCCTCCAAAATTTATATGACTTATATAATCTCCATTTATTTTATGCCAATATCTTCTAATTTTAATTGAGAGAAAGTCACCCTGTGTGTTGTAATACTTTCCTAGTATTACAATATAATATAATCATTGCTTTTGTATTATGATAAATTTTCTTTAGAATATGAAAATATCTTGGGTCTGAATCCTAATGGGTCAATGCTTTGACAATTGACAAATCCAATGTATGATGGTGACTCATATTTCTTGGATTCTTGCTATAATTTCTATCAATACTTGGAAGTGGTCCACTGTTCTAAAACCACTTTTAAATCCAGCTTGTTCTTTTGGTTGAATTAAAATCTAATGTTAGGTGTAAATGAGTAGTAATTATCTAGGTAAATTTTTTTATAGAACTGATAAAAGTCTAATATATTTGTAATTTCTACTTTCTTCTTCACCCTTTTAAAATGTTAGCATTATTATAGCGTTTTTCAATTATCTAGAACATTTTTATTATTTAGACATTTGGAATATAACTTTTCCAACAATTTTTTCTATTTTTTCACTGGCTCCTTTTAGGATAATAGTTGTAATTCCATCATTAATTACCTGGAACTTTTTTCCTTTTTTATAGATTTAATTGTGTCTCTCACTTCTTCATTTAAAATCATAGGCAATTTAGAAAATATGGTAGTTAGAGAAGGTACTCCCCCTTGCTATTTATTGCTATATAATTCTTGATAGAACTCTTTTACACATTTCAATGTGTCTACTCTCTTTTTAGTAAGAGTTCCACTTTTTGTTTTATTGCAGAAATAAGTTTCATACCAATAGATAGATGTTGTTTTACACTATTGAGGTTTTTATTTTTTTTATAGCGTTCCTTGCTAATTTGCAATTACATTTTCTCACATTGGTATTAACTCTTTTCTGGACTATATTACAATATTCTAGATATTCAATCCTTTTTAATCAATGACTATATATATTTTATATTCCTTCATAAATCGTTTTGTTTCAGTAGAAATTTTACTGGGCAATTGCTGCTTTTTGTATTAGCTATATTTATTGCAATTCTTAATAGTGTATTGTTTATCTTCTTATTAATTTCATTCAAACGTGAAGCCGATTTAAAATCTGATAACATTTAAAAATGAATTACAAGTTTTAATTTAAATTTATTGAAATATTTCTGAAGGTCAGAAGTATCAACTCTGACAACTGTTTTTCTTAATTTTTGTCTCTCTAGATTTGCATTAACATTATCTTGCATCTCACTAATCAATGATTACTTCCTCCGTTGAAATTTCGCTGGAAAAAATATAATCCAATTCTGTTGTACCTTCATTTGGATACTTCAATATTTATTTTTGTTTAATATTTTTTTCCAAAAAAAAGATGAGGTTTTCCTTTTCTGGGAATTCCGCAATTCTACATCATTTTTATTTGTATCACCATAACCAAATTTATCCACACAACTTTTATCTTTAGATCGTTTACCAATTATGAAATTAAAAACTCTCATAAAAATGTTAAAATGTTGTTTGTTCTGATCAAAAGATTTTTGTACATTTCATATAAAAATTCTATATTTCTTGCATTGAAAACTTGATGCATAAATCTGACATATCTATGTGTGGTATCTTTCATTAAGATGAATAATTAATTTTGCAGTTCTGTCTGATGCACCACAAATCTCTACAATGTTGTTTTCCCATATTTTTATTTATAATGAAACCTACTCCTCTTGTGCATTCAATATCTGTTCTTTTGTAATATAATATGTATCCACTTTTTAAATCAACTGTCTTTTCATTTTTTCTTCCAACATCATAAAATCCAGCAATGACTCATTTAATATGAGACAGTTCTTTCATTTCTTACAACCTCCATTCATTTGAAAGTGATTTGCACTTTTAAGCATTTAAATAAAAGACCATCATCAAATGATAAGTTTGAGTGTACAAACAAGCATTAAAAAAAAAAAAAACCCAAACATTTCTTAGAATCCCACATGCCTTTGCTGTTATCTTTACAGTTTTCTGGAAATAAGGGCCATATATTACGATTGTAAATATTTATTTAAAAAATAATTCAAATCCACATTCATGCTGCCTTCCTTATCAGGCATCTAAAAAGAAAGATTATCGGGTATTTTGATGTTAATGTCTGAGATAAAAAGCCATTAAACTTACAGTAGTCATTGATGTATGATAGTGAGAATCCTATTCACATTCCTATACTATATGAATAATTGTATAGTTAATAACAGCTACAGTGACAAGAATATATAAAGTGGACATTACAAATTTTCCCTGCTTAGTTCCTTTAAGGCCCAAAAGAGAATACAAACATTCTTCTTTCAATTAATAGCTAACTTCTTTCTGCTGCGGCAAACAATATAATTTTCATATGGTTATATAATCTAATATGCAATACCAACACCATACTAAAAATTGAACTCCATTTAAAAACTTTTAATTAATAAATCCATGACATAATATATCATATATTAATATATATATAATCATATATTATATATCAGAGATATAATAGAATCATATAATATTTTATTGCTAAATTCAAATCTCCTTTAATTAAATTCACAAGCTAAACCAAACATTAATAAGTTACCAACTAATTCTTAAGCTTTCATCCTCACCTTTTTAATATTTGATGAAACAAAATATCTTATAAATATGATGGTATTATAGGATTTTAGTAACAAAAATGATTCTGATTGATAAAAACATATTAATTTTTTCTTTACTTAACCTCAATTATTCTAAACAACAATAGCAAGAAAAAAAAGACTTGATTAAACTTATAATGATAAGTGATTCCTATAGGCCAGGGGTCGACAAACTTTTTAAAACGAAGAGTTATTTTGTTTAAATCCCCCTCCTTTCCCCATTAAAGAGCCACAAGGAAGGAGATATACCCCCTTCCCCATTAAGTAGCAGCAAGGAATAACACATACAAGATATTCACATCTATGCATCACAAAATATCTTACAGAATGTCCATACTTTACAAAATATAAGAGTTTAAAATATACCCTCTTATATATTTTATATAAAATCACACACACACACACACACATATATATATATATATAATGAGTAAAATAATGCTTAAAGCTAAATGAGTTAATTAGTAACCATTAGAAACCAACCAGTACCCACCTAAACATTGACAATAAAGATAGTAATCAATATTTCTCATTGCTGTCAAGGCAATGGTTCTAAACAAGCTTATTTTTTATGATAAATGCTACAAAAGAAAGCATTCAAGTCATCTTTATCTAGGATTGTCCCCATCCCCAGACTAGTCTTGAACTATGGCTCTCTTCAGTGAGAAGCTAGGATGCCAGATTTGAAACTGGTCTGGGGATAGGGTCAATCATAGATAAAGATGATTTGAATGTTTTCTCTTGTAGCATTTATTATAAAAAAATAAGCTTGTTTAGAGCTGTTGGCATGCTCTTTATATTACATATTTGTAAATGCAATCTATATAGGTCATGTGTCATATAACATGAATTTATATATATATAAATGAAGCTAGCTATTTATTAATATGAATTCTAGAACAAAATAATGTGAACTTATTTCAATAAAATTTTTTGTTTGTAATATAAGTAATATATTTGAAATTAATTTTTAAATCAATAAATAAAAAAAAAGGAATATTTTGAAATACTGAAATAACAATTACTATACCACATGATATACATTTAAACTTAAAAAAAAATAGTTCTCTTATATTTTAGTATGTGAATAGATCATAATTAATTTAAAACTATATATATATATATTATTCATCAATATATAAATTTACATTTTACATGAAGATAAACAAACTATATATATCAATAATAATGACAAATATAAATAAACAACCTGAAAAAGTCTTTAAGTATGTATTGCAAGTATGACATCACAGTTCCAATGTCTATATTTCCAACTACAAAATCAATAGTATGACTTTGTCACAGAGAACATATAATGAATGTGTGAGAATTTTAAATTCAAAGTACATTTTGTTGATTTCAATATTTTATATATACATATTCAAATCATTCTTTTAAACAATAATATTTGGTTTATATGATGTTACACACATAAGCACTATTTTATATTTACAATTATATGAAGAGGTATCCTTTCATGAGCAAGTATTGTTTAAAAACAATATAAATAAAAATATGCTAGTCTTTATTTATGGCAAAACAATGGAAATTAAACTAATTCATATCACATAAAAATGTGATCAATCAATCTACTAAAATCACACAAGCAAATAAATATTACTCTTGTATGCCTTCTGATGCTTGTATTTCATCTTTAAAAATATATGTAACATCCATTTTAAGGATAGAATATTCTGTCTTGAAGAAATTTTGATGATTTTTGTTTTCATAATAAATCTGTTATTTGCTCATAAAATTTCACCAATAAGCTGCCCTGATTTATAGATAAACCATGTTAATGGTTACCCCTCCATTTTGTTTTGTGAATTACATATTTTTAGGTTAAACAAAAAAAATCATGCAAATGAATTTAGACATGTTTCTGTTTAAAACATAGACAAGTGAGGAAAATAATGAGTTCAAACTTTTCAATCTTATTTATAAGATTTCTTTATTGTCGTCAGTGTAATTATAGTAATCATCTATATTTACTTATTTAAACAATTTCCAGTAGCATTTCATAAATGAAAAAATATCTTACTAAATAATATGAAAAAAAAATCACATTTATTATGTAAAATAAAATTTACATTTTAATGTAGAGTACTAACTTTTATTTCAACAAAAATTAAACAATCTACATCACATTTTCAATATATGACACTGAAAATATATTTTTATACATATTTCTTAATATAATATTAAGCAATTGTATTTGAAATATTAAACATTTATTTGTACTGTTTATTATTTACAATCATGAATGCAGTAACAAAAATAAAACATATAAAAAAAAAATTCACATGTTTATTTTTTTTTTTTAAATGAATAAGATAAAATTTACAATTTTATAGAACAATTAATAACAATCAATTTTATATTAATATTCTTGTTGTCATAGCAACCTAGATAATATTTCATGATTCAATATATCCATTAATCAAAAATCAAATAAGAAAGAAAAAAAAATTATGATTGACATTTTGTCACATACTGAAATATATCTCCAATTTCAGTAGCCACAGTATATGTGAAATAAAATCTGTTGCATATCACTAATGCCAAACATTACTTTTACTTTTATCAGCACTTTTTCATGCAATAACTATGTTTCAAAAAGTGGATTTTTGTTTAAATAGATTTGATGTTCAATATACATTACATCTTTGTGGATAACAGGTAAGAGGTGAACTTTTACCTGAATCACTTTATTCATATTTATGTTTGTTTTACAAAAGTGTTTTGCTGAAATAAAAGTAAAGTTTGGTGTTAGTGATATTACATATATAAAGTAACTATGCCTATTTAATATTCTTATATCAACTAGAATATTAAACTAAAAGCGATTTCAATTCTGACTTAATGTGGCTTAGATAAATATTATTGTTATTATCAGTTATATAGATTCAGCTTACACTACCAGTTATAACTGATTGTTATCCCATTACCTCATATCTGAAATTTTAGTTTCCAATAGCTTACAAAATAGTACTTAGTACCACATATATAAGATAGAGTAAGAAAAAGCTATGATGTTTTAAACAAAGGAAGACATATTATTTATATTATATATTCTGCATTTTTATCCCCTACTAGAGATGAGAAAAATTACAAATCTGTGTGTAAACAAAAACAAAATATAATCTTAAAAGCAGCTTAGCATTTTCTGACAGCTGCATAGGATTGATATCTTTCTAGGTATATCATTGCATTAATGTAATTTTGCTTTTAATTTTTTAGTTATTTTATAATAGTGAGTCATGTCATAAATTCGAGTGAAGTCACATAAGAAACCATGTGTGCATATAATATCCAATTTGTTCCTTAATATATTAGGGTATCTTCTTATGTTTGAACCTTACATAAATGTACATCTGGTACACCATAATGAAAATAGTATGTGTCCATAAATTCTTTTTTTAACTGTATTGAGAATTATATGTATGTTGTAATTTTAATTTTTAATTATTCTGGGGATATCCCATCAGATATTATTAAACATGTGACATTTGAATAGACAATATGATTGTGTTTTTAATTCTTTCTGTCATAGTTTGTGTATGTCTTAATGTTAATGCAATTCCTTTTATATCTCTAGAAATAAAAGATGTGAATTGCTTCAAAATTTAGCTTCAGGAGAAAATTGTAGTATTTTGTTTTCAAAGATGGGTATTTGAATTTTTTAGTTAATTGATTATTAGTTATGTTAAAAGTGGTTTGTTATTATCATTGCATGGAGAGACACAGATTAAATATACATTCAGTATTTAATTTTATTCTTGGAAAGGCAATATATTAAATTGGAAATACATAATAAAGAAGAAATTAACTTATTCCAATAATTGCATGTGGGTAACAGCATGTCTGTGGGTGTAATTTTAAAACTATTTCTAGATATGAAAATATCTTTACACATAATGATATAAGATTAAGTATTTTTGAATTTGGAAATTTTTTATATAATATAAACCCAATCCATTTTGAGATAGATGCGGAATCTTACTTAGGGATATTAATGCCATTTTCTCCCCCTACAACAATTTACTACACATTTAATAAATTTTAGATATAAAAGCTTTTGAATATGCTATTATAGGTGGATAGTATGTAACCTGTGTCATTATTAGAGATTAAAAAGAACCATTTAGGGATAGAGTGATAAATATGACTTGTCTAAAAGAATTAATTATATTCTCAACTTTATTCATTAGTTTTCCTAGTATCAGAGATTGCATTTCAGAATAACTCATATGAAAAGGAAATCCCACAAATGAGCTAGGCTTTTCTTTGGAGTATTTCTCATGTTGGAATATGAGTACAAAGATCATGCATTGGATTTTTTAAAATTGAAATTTAGTTTATATTTGTCTAAGTAATTATTTAGAATTTTTATTAGTTTTGATATCTGTTTTTAGTTGGCAAAATGGTTATGTCATTTATGTATAAAATACACAAAACATTTGCCTTCATTCCAGATATAAATATTCCAGACATTTTTTCAATTGCTTTAAGGCGAGGATTGATATATGATATAAAATGTGAATAAAAGTGCACTTGTTGAACCTTGTGGAATTGAGTTAAATGAAATGAATGATGGTCAGTACTTTTCATTAAGGGTTATCTGAATTTATTGACTTAGAAGATTCATAGTCAAGTAGATTAATGCCCTGGGTATTGATGTATGGGGCAATACAATAATTAAAATATAAATTGGTATCATATCAAATGCTAATTTAATGTCCAGATTAAGTACAGCTTGTCTATATTTTTTGTTGTTTCTGATTGTATTGACTACCCATTTATAAAAAAAAATACTACCTACCCAGTTGATGAGCCTTTCTTTACAAACTGAGTTTCTGGTAGCAATGTCAAAATATAAGGTTCAGTTCTATCTTTAATAATTGATTCCAGGATTTTAATCTCATGTAGACTCATTGATATAGATCTAAGGTTTTGGCATGTGGTTATATTTTCTTTCTTCTTAAAAAATGGAATCAATGAGATAGGATAAAGCCTATGTATGTAATAGATTCTCTATGTTAGAAAGTTATCTAAATTTGTCAAAGTATTTTTCTGTGAATTGACTTAAATGTCTGTATAAAAAACAAGGCATTCCATATATCTCTAGATGATATGAGTTTGTCACTGAAGCAAGTTTTTCTTCAAACTCTTTTAGTACAAAAATTATATTGTCATCTGGTAGTCCCAGAAAGTTTGTGAAGTGTTAATTTTTTTCTTTTTTGCAAGTTACTTTTGTAATATGAATAGAGTGACTCGAGCAAGTTGTCACCTGCAATAATTTGCTCTTCTATTTTGATTGCTGTCAGAATGTGGTTTAGTGGAACTTGACCCAGTGTCCAATAAATGTATTGCCTAGACCGTATGTGAGTTTGATTTAGGTTTATTTTTCTCTTTTTTATTTCCAGATATTCTTTGAGTGGGTCACAAGCTGATCAATTTGTTTTTCTCAGGGGAATTACATTTGTACAACCTTATGCCATAGTAACACTAACTTTAACTCTCTTGCGCAATTCATCTGATAGAGCTAAAAAATGTAATAGGGGAGAGGGTTGTGTTTTCTTGCCATTGTATCAACTATATATGACATTATGTTCACAAATGCAATCCATGTTTGGACAGGGTCCATTTCCAAGTCATGAATTTTGAATAATTATATATATATATATATGTGTGTGTGTGTGTGTGTATAAGTATACAGGATTTGAAAGTATATATATATCAGAGAATAGATATTATTTAGTTCATTCTGGGAGCAGACCATCACAGCAGAATGATCAGAAAAAGAAAACCTTTTGAGTGATTTGTTGATTATATGATGCAATGCTGGCCAATAAAAAACAAAACCATAAAAACGAGTATCTGTTATTGTTGAAATTTTATGTAGATTTTTATTAGAAACAATTATGTAACATTTCAATGTTTATATAATAGTAATATATTGGTAAGATCGGATTTAATCAGATTAATGATCAATATCCTATTTATAATTTCTAGGCAAAATTAATATTCAGCAAAAGCTATAATAATTTTTTATAGTTCGATAAATAAACTGTCACATGCGTTTTCAGTTTTATCTACATATTATAAGATGGACAGTTATAATTTTTAACTTAATATTGGCTAATTCGATGCAGACAGACAAAAGAATTTTTCCCATTTACACATTTTTATGTTTCTGACAATAATTGTAAACATACAGCAAGTCATAAAAAAGTCAGAAATGTATTAGAAAAAAGATAAATTTATACATTTTGAACCTATGAATTATATACGACTTTATTTTTACTTAGACTAACTAAAATTATTTTCTTTACAAAAAGCATTTAAAAATAATTATATAAATAATATTCTATCTCAATAACCGAAAAGATCTTAATAAAGTTTATGAAGAAATTCTAATAAATTGAGATGCTGAAAAAAATGTTTAAATGATGACAAATAATAACATTTACTCTATTTTGTAGTTAATTTGGGTTGTTTTGGAAAAGAACTTAAATTATTTGTACTAAAATCAATATAATCAATATATTAAACTCAATAGTTCTTTGTTATTAAACATTGAAGTAAATATTAAATTATATCTTGTTACATTTTTTGACTTCAATTATTACTATCTGGTTTTCCCAAAACCAAAATCCATCATCAGACTGTGGAGTAATTTTATAAATTTCGTCCATGTAATCGTCCATAAATTCATCTTGTAAGCTTTTAGGAATGTATTGAACTACGGATGAAATACCTTGAAGAAATCCTAAAAAATATAAATAAATAAAAGTTAAAAAAGAACAAGATTTATATATTTAAAAATGCACACATATAGAAGTTATGTACTTTTTAAATATAAATTTTTTTGTGTATATATGTCACCAACCTTAATAAAAATCTGATCCATTAAATTAACTTTCTTTTGTCAAAAAAAATAAGCTTAAGACTTTTTTTTTTTTTACAAGTAAGCATTCCAATTAACAACAATTCATTATATGTGTAAAACGATTGTTTTCATATTTGTAGGTATTCTGATAAAAGTGTAGGTATTACTAAGGGGGAAATATTTCCATTGTTTTACTTTTAATTTAATAGTGCTGTATTTATTAAGTATATATATATATATATAATAGATAAATAGATGAATAAATAAATGGATAGATAGATAGATGAGTGAATATAGATATTTAGATAGATGGATATATTTATAATTTGATTGATTGATAGATATATAGATAGATAAAGCTTCGTGAGTCCTGTCTTTTTTCTCATTGTTTTAAGAAATGTTGTTTGAAAAACCATTATTCTGCAGTAGGATATTTAAAAAAAGCTGTTTTACCTTATATTATTTTGCACACATATCTATCTATCTATTTATCTGTCTGTCTGTCTGTCTATCTATCTATCTATCTATCTATCTATCTATCTATCTATCTATCTATCTATCTATCTATCTATCTATCTATCTATCTATCTATCTATCTATCTATCTATCTATCTATCTATCTATCTATCTATCTATCTATCTATCTATCTATCTATCTATCTATCTATCTATCTATCTATCTATCTATCTATCTATCTATCTATCTATCTATCTATCTATCTATCTATCTATCTATCTATCTATCTATCTATCTATCTATCTATCTATCTATCTATCTATCTATCTATCTATCTATCTATCTATCTATCTATCTATCTATCTATCTATCTATCTATCTATCTATCTATCTATCTATCTATCTATCTATCTATCTATCTATCTATCTATCTATCTATCTATCTATCTATCTATCTATCTATCTATCTATCTATCTATCTATCTATCTATCTATCTATCTATCTATCTATCTATCTATCTATCTATCTATCTATCTATCTATCTATCTATCTATCTATCTATGAGTGTAACAAATTAGGAAGGGTGCGATCCAATTTTGAAAGACTTGTTTTCAAATATTTATACGGTGCGTTTGTCAATTTATTACATATATTTTTTTTTACTTAGACATACTTGTTTTATTGAGTGTTATAATGTGGATTTAATTATCTTCATTTATTAATAAATATAAATACTAAATAAATAATTGGTATATTAAATACAATCTAACAAACTCATTGCTAAAGCATTCAGTCTGCAAAGACAAAATTGATTGTAACTAGAGAATGAAATAAAAATTCTACCATTCAGCTTGGATGATAATCAGTTATTTTACGATTCTAAATTATCAGACAATTTGGATTTCTGGTAATATATATATATATAATTAACAGTAAATGTAATATTATAGTTTAAATTCTTTCAAAGACTCAAGCGCTTTCGAATACATAGTATTCCTCCTCAGCTTTAACTGAATTTAATGTTACTTTAACTGAATTTAATGTTATGTAAATTTCCATAAGCTGTGTATGGCTGTATTTGCAACTTGCTTATTGATAACATCCTTATATTTATCAATAAAAATTGCCTCGTTAATTTTCCTCTTTTTATGATTTCCTTTTTCCATTAATATTTTTATTTCATTACTATTAAATGTAAACTTATAATAACAAGTTTTTTCATGGTCAAAGAATACTGAAGCTGTATTAAATTGACTATTTACATTATTTTTAATTCGATTATATAATAATTGATGCTCCTTCAATCTTTTTTTCCAATTATTATATAATCGAATTAAAAATAATGTAAAAAGTCAATTTAATACAGCTTCAGTATTCTTTGACTATGAAAAAACTTGTAATTATAGATTTAATAGTAATGAAATAAAAATATTAATGGAAAAAAGGAATCATAAAAAGAGGAAAATTAAAGAAGCAATTTTGATTAATAATTATAAGAATGATGTTATTAATAGGCAAGTTGCAAATATGGCCATGCACAGCTTATAGAAATTTACATAACATTAAATTCATTTAAAGCTGACACGAGAAAGTGCTTCAAAAGAATTTAAACTATAATATTGCATTTACCGTTAATTATTTATGTTTTATATATAATATTTTTATAATGGGTATTGTACTTTTACATTTAATATATATATATATATATATATATATATATATATAATATAATATTATAAATTGATGTCTGTATTTCTTCAAAATAATATACCCAAATTTATAAATAAATATTTAAAAATACAGTATTTAAAAGCTTATAAAAATATATATATGTATAACAATCACTTAGGAGCGCTTTCAACTAACTTGTAGCTTTGTCAACTATCATGTTTAAAATGTCAGCTTTCCCATAATTCTGTGATCTTAATGTTTGCTGCTTGCCTATTAACCAAATGTTGCTTGTATTTACATATTAACATCCCCTCTTTAATTTTCCTTTTATTATTATTTCTTTCAGTTTCCAATTTTCCTTTTATTATTATTTCTTTCAGTTTCCAATTGGAAACTGAAAGAAATAATAATAAAAGGAAAATTAAAGAGGCGATGTTAATATGTAAATACAAGCAACATTTGGTTAATAGGCATTGGAAACTGAAAGAAATAATAATAAAAGGAAAATTAAAGAGGCGATGTTAATATGTAAATACAAGCAACATTTGGTTAATAGGCAAGCAGCAAACATTAAGATCACAGAATTATGGGAAAGTTGACATCATTGAATTATGGGAAAGCTGACATTTTAAACGTGATAGTTGACAAAGCTACAAGTTAGTTGAAAGCACTCCTAAGTGACTGTTATACATATATATATTTTTATAAGCTTTTAAATACTGTATTTTTAAATATTTATTTATAAATTTGCATTTATATATATATATATATATATATATATATATATATATATATGATCACTAGATGGAGGTTACCAATAGCCCTAAACAAGCTTTGTTTTTATAAGTACTGAAAGAGAAAGAATTAAAAATCTCTATTGTTAAGACACTATCTCCAGACCAATTGGTTTTGAGCTTATGGGTAGAGATTTTGAATTCTTTCTCTTTCAGCACTTATAAAAACAAAGCTTGTTTAGAGCTATTGGCAAGTTCCATTTAGTGATCATTTAAGCTTTACTTATAACTATAATTGTATGTTAGTTGTCATATAGCCATTCTAATTTTAATTGGAAACCCTATCCCAGGCAGAGAATCTGTTAGATATGGCTAGCTTGTGGGATTTATTGGTTTAAGCCAACATATCCCAAATGGTATCTACAGTGGTTTTCTCATTTTGACCTTCCTATTCCACCCAAACCAATTATACATATCTTATTAGTATACTGATCTTAGAATTGGGACAACCACTTCATCAGATCACCATATCTCTGCATCCTCATCCATACTATTTATACAACACCTGATTCTCACTGTGCTGCATTCAATATCAAGTGTGATATAATGACTTATCACTATATTGATCCTCAAATAAAGAACCATCCATGACCATTATCATCTATGTAATTATTTGCTCATCCATTTTCCAAATAAACTCATAAATCTAGTGTATATGAGTAAATTCCTTTATCTGTGATTTAATATTAAATTAAACCATATAATTTATACAGCTATATTCAATTTCTATATGGATATAGGACCACTTTTATATAGCTCCATAATTAATAAAATAATGCCACAACCATAACATTCACATTGATATACTTTACAATCATCAGTGATAACTGATGACTGTCTAATGATCAACCAACAAAAGCCATACCCACCACATCTAAATAGGCATGTATAATTGGATTACCACCATCTATGACATCAAATCAAACTGATGATAATTGCAACCATCCACACTTCCGATGACAATCACATAGGTCTATCCTCAATATGTTTTATCAATTAACTAAATAACCAAGTCAAAAAAATATAATAATAATAATAATAATAATAATAATAATAATAATAATAATAATAATAATAATAATAATAATAATAATAATAATAATAATAATAATAATAATAATAATAATAATAATAATAATAATAACAACAACAACAACACTAAAGCAAGAATACTAGATAATTATGTTTATTTAGATTTATTTTATTTTAATATGAAATTTCTGATCCTGTAATTGATGTAAATTATAATAGTAATCATAAAGAAAAATCATTGAATGCATATATAAATAAAAGACTCCAATATATTCACTTATATTTACATAATGCAAGCTGGTCTAATATGAAACAACCCTCAAAAAAATTCTATTTAATAATTTCTGACAGTTTTATGTATATATGTTGTTAAATGCAAAAAAAAAAAAAAAACATTTGCGGGGATATATGTGTAACCATTTACACACAGGGGCATTTATGCCTTCTTAATTTGTTCATACAATGTAAAACCTATTGAGCCTTAAATTTGATATGACTTATTTCTAATTTATTCGAATTAACATATGTTCGGGTATACAGTCACAACACCCACTTCGAGAGATATTGATATATACAATGTAAAACACCTTTCTTTCACATTATTAAGTACAAATAAAATATATGCAAAAAAAAAATCTTTAAACGTTGAGCAAAGAAACATTTTACATCAAACTTAGATATATACAAATATTTAATAAAAAACATTATATAAATATGTACTAATGGGTTGCTCAGATATTTCGATTACCATGTTAATAACCAGGTAAACAAACAAATAGTAATAAAAAGAAATTGAAAAAAAACCCACATTTATAGCAATAAAAATATTCAAGGATAAAAAAAAAAACATTATTACCTCAAAACTATATTTGCAGTGTTATGCATAAAAACTTTTAAAGTTCATGTGTCAACATAAATTAATTAAAAAAAAGAGGTTTGAATTCATAGAAGATTTAAATGATTACTTTTAAATAAGGAGACATTAATAAAATTCCTAAATGTTACCACTCCATTTCAGTTCTTGAGGAGATAATCTATTAGCTGAGACAGTTGACCTTTCTTTATCTCAGGCTCATTTACTGCACTTCTTACTTCTGATTTTCTTTTCGTCTTTTCTTCTTTTTCCATTTTTTTTTCTTTCTTTTTTTTTAAAAAAATGATAGTGATTCTTTAACGAACCATAGGATATGAACTGGGTTTCTAAAACAAAATATGTTTCACTTTTTTTTATATGGTTAACTGGGGACACTGCCATCTATTGTTTTTTTACAGGTGTGTAGACAAATGGCCAGCTCATAGCGGTTTCGATCTTAGGGCAAAATAACTGCAACTAACAGGGCATTGTTTTTTTCTTTCACAGCTGTGAATATATCAATCCAGGATCTATTTTGGGAAGCAATAATTTATATTGCCTCTTATAAGACCAGTTTACTTTTTAGTTTCATATTGGGGATTGATATTTCTTGATCAAGGTAAAATATTTATTGCTTTATTCAACTAAGTTCCTTTCTTTACCGAACCCTTTTTTACAACTTTATGGTATATATATATTTTAGTCCATAGATCTATTGTGGTAGTTATTCATAATTTTATCCTTCCCAAGTTTTTTTGGCATTTATAATTTTTATTAACTTAAATGCACTAAATATAATCGATAATTAGGGCTTGATAGTAATTCATTATAGATATATTTTATTTGAAAATCAGAATACAAAACGTAAAGGAGGTATTCATATAATAAGCTGTGTTTTATTTCATTTGACTACAAGATATTGATATTAACTGAATTAAATGTTTTATCTTTAGTAAAGATATGCAATTATAAATTCATGGATATGCAATTACAAAATATTTCTGAATAAAAATACTTTATATTTAAAGATCTAATTCTTAATAAAAAGTGAACTTAGTATAATATAAATAATATTTAATTTTTACCGGGCACTATAGAATAAGACAAAGGAAGTTACAGTTTCTGATATTAAATAAATATATATTTTTTAATATTATAAATAAAAATAATTTCAAATAATACAAGTTTAATTATAAATTTAAAGCTTAATTATTATTATTACTTTTACATTAACAGCTATCATGCCTTTAGCCATTTCAGACGTTCATAAAAATAACCTTTAACCAAAATGGCTTATAATTGTTTGGAATCTCAGGTTGTTCAAAGATAAATCATTATTGTGATAATACAATCCATCCATCTAATTATTAGTCATCTTCTTATCACCTATTATATATATAAAATATATATATATATATATATTATAAGAATTTCTAATAAATTTAATTGTCTCAAGATATGATCAAAATAGAATAATTTCTACCTGGTAAATTGTGCTTCAAAAAAATGTTAACGTGTGATCTGATAGAATTTCCATTTGTTATTTTGCTATCCTTAGAATTCTCAAAAACCATTACTAGCAATTCTTTCAAAAGCATCAATATCTTTTCTGCTCTTTGTCAACGATCAACTTTTATATCCATAGAAAGCTTAGTTTAAACAATTCTGATTTTATTTTTTTTTAAATATAAGAATTAATGTATAACAATAATAAGTTAAAAGAGATACATATTTATTTTATTAATATTTGTAAGCATGAGTCAGTTTTATGCATTAGTATGAGATAGATTATTAGTTAATTCAAAATATACAATATATATGCTCATATTTTGTATATCAGACCATTCTACATTGACATCAACTAATATGATTTCTATTATGATTTATTCCAAGTTCTACATTTGTTTCAATCATTCATTTTTTGACATATCTTCAGATAAATAAATTAATGATTATTATGAATCATTTATTATGATAGACGTTATATCATTTTTAATCAGCTGTAAAGTTTAAATTTAATTAAAGAATAATATATGTATTATTCTTAAATATAATTGCACAGTATTATTGATTTAACTCCTCCTTTTTCATACACACTTTACATGCACTTGAAAACTTCTATTTTATTATACAAATTTCAAATATATTATAAGGATCAATAAAAAATAAAGTCATATATAACATGACCTCATTTTTTTTTTTAGGCTTTTAAAATATAAACAAAGAGCTTTGCTAATTGCTCAACAAGCTATGTGATAAATGCTTAGCAAAAGAAAGCATTTAAAATATCTTTATTAGAAACCACACCCAAACCCTAGACCAATGGTTTCATGCTTAGACACTTCTCAGTAATGTGCTAAGATAATTTCAGACACTAGATCTAAAAATACTAACTCAAAGCCAGCATTTATGTAAGAGTTAACCATTGAATAGAAAATCTAAATTTTTCAGACACTTAAATGTCTTCAAACCCAGATATCGAACTCAAATGGCTATATGGGGCTGAGAGATATTTAGCCAAACCATATATTAGTAGTCTTAGCAATATAACATCACTTAAGACTTAAAAGCAAAGACCATAAATAGTCAATAATAAAAAATAGAGTAATGTATCACATGACCCCATGACTCTATTTTTTATTATTGACTATTTATAGTCTTTGCTCTTAAGTCTTAAGTGATGTTATATTGCTAAGATTACTAACACATGGTTTTGCTGAAGATCACTCAGCCTCATATAGCTATTTGAGTTAGATAGCTGGATTTGAAGACATTTAAGTGTCTGAAAATTTCAGATTTCCTACTCAATGGTTAACTCTTAGATAAATGCTGGATTTGGGTTGGTATTTTTAGAACTAGTGTCTGAAACTATCCTAGCATTTCACTGAGGAGTGCCAAAACATGAAACCATTGGTCTGGGATTTGGGTGTGGTTTCTTAAAGAGATATTTTAAATGCTTTCTCTTGCTACACATTTATCACAAAGCTTGTTGAGCAATTAGCAAAGCACTTTGTTTATATTATAAGGATATCTGAAAAAAAAAAAAACAAATGACCCAAGCTAAGATTTACTCATGTATTGATCACCATTATTCACTATTTATTTAAAAGCAATGTCATAAAATAACTGCGGCAAAAAATAAAAAATAATATAAATGGAATTGCAGTAATTTTTTTATGGATAAATAGTGATGGTAAAGAGTTGAAATTTTATGACATGGTCTAAATGAAAAGTACTAGTTCAATCCAAAATGTATCTTGATAATTAATTATTTGTCTTTTTGTTAAGTCTTTGTGTTTGAAGTTTATATTATAAAATAAAATTTTTACAGATATATATATATACACATAGAAATATTTAAGACTTAATTACTGAAGTAAGGATGACAGATGTAATTATAGTTGGACTATATCCATTATCTAACATTAAACATTGAATGTCATTAGAAAAATGTTTAAACTTCATTTAAATTTTCATAATTACATTCAAATGCTACTAATAGCAAACACATATTAGTTTACATATACATTTCAAGTCGTATTATTCTCCTCTCTTTTTCAGTTGTTTTTGGTTAGACCAGTGATAGCATTTTAGTATGGAATTGAACCTCGACCTTAAGATTTCTGATTAAATTTTAGTTAATGCTCTGCCTTTGCAGGTAGAATGATTTAGTTGGTTATAGGATTACCATAGAATTCAATTTTCCAGAATCTAAATATCCAGGTTCAATTCCCATCCAAAATTGTTACTGTTCAAATCAGGAACATCTAAAGAAGAGAGAAGACTAATACTATTTGAAATGTTGTTAATATACTAACCTGTATTTACTAATACTAATAATTAAATGTAATTAGAAAATTTAAATAAAGATTTTTTTTCTAAACACATTTAATATTTAATGTTAGATGAACATATAAGTATAACTGAAATATCATCATCACAAATTTTCAGGAAAACACAAAATGATTGAGTTGTTAATTATATGATAAATCTACTGAAGTAGAAATTTTAATCCCAGCCAATATGGGGGATAAATTCTGTTGTTTTTTAGTATGATAGATTTTTTTAAAAATAGTTTATTTATAATAATTAGTAATAGTTTTTTTTAATTATTGTTTTAATGATGCATCTTCATTATATGCTACATGTTAATTGATCATTCATTAAAATATATAAATCAGTCTTACTTATTTATTAGTATATTAACCAAAAATAACATAATTGTTTATACCTTGAATGAATGAATCTAGTCCTAGGATTAGTTTGTGATGAATTATAATTTAAACATATTTACCTTTCTACACAACATTATAAATATACATAAAATTTGTATTGAAAATAACTAGATTGATACTTGACTAATGAATCTATTCAAATGAAAATTGGGATCCCGAATAGTAGCTTTCTGTTTTTTAGACTGACATGTTTATAAAAATATTTTTTACAACATTGAACATCAACTTCTATAATTACTTTTTGAATAGTGCTTAATAATTATTTATGTGTGTTTGGTGTATCTTACCTTTAAAATAATTCTTTTCATTAAATTTATATGGGAATGGCCTAAATTGCATTTGAATCAGCTGTAAATCTTTAATTTGTTCAATAATTGCCGAGTATTTAAGTAAAAAATTTTCATCAGAGCAGCATACATCAGTAACAGCCTTTTCTACTAAGTTACTCTTTATATTCTAAAATGTATAAATGAAATATAAATACACAATTTTGACATAGATTTACATATGAATATAAAATTGGGATATTATCATCAGATACAAAAAGAAACAATTAAAATATTTTATGGCAACATATATTTATAAAAAGTTATTTCATATCCACACTTTACTAAAATGTTTATTTATATAATCAATAACATATTATAAATTTAATTCATAATTGCTCACAATTTTTGACAATCCTTAGAGGCTGATTAGATTAACGTTATAACATTTTGTTTGATCAAATTTATTTTATTTTTTATTATATTTACAAAAATTTTGAATTATTTTTTAGCAATATATATATTTACAAATAAAACTTATTCTTAAAATTATTCTTTCAATTTTGAAAATATAGAAAAAAATATCAAAATAAAATATGTAACAAGATTTATAAAGGATAACATTTTTGAATTGGTACCACACTGTTAATTTTTATATTAAATGGTTCATTGCTAACAACATCAATCAATAAACAAAAAGGATATGTATTACCTTGTCCCAAAAGTGGAAAGTGTAAGACAACAAATTTACATATTAATTATTAGTTATCAAATTTTTTGTTTTCTCTTAATTAATCTTAGCTAACAAGTTTGAGTGCTACAAATATGACCTTCTAGGTTGAAAGTGTTGCACAGATAGTTATTGTTTAACATATATAAATATCTTTTTTCTTAGAAATGAATGGATGCTTTTAACATAATTATATAATAAAGTGTTTAAAGTACAAAAAGCTTTAATGGTGAAAAAGAAAGAGTCAAATTTGTAGAAAAATGCTTCCATAGTCAGGTTTTTCCCAACTGTTGCAGTGTCCAATTAAGTAAATATATATCCAGGATGGATAAAATATCACATTACATAAGAACCCAGTTACTTTGAATGATCATCCAGAAGTGTATGAAAGCATTAAAAAATGAAGCATGTAGATTTAAAAAGATTACAAAAATTTATACTATCCCTGAAAGTAAAAAGTAAAAATGCCAAAATATCACAAATAAATTAGGTATAACATACAACAAGAAATTAAATTTTTTAGCCAAGAAGCAAGGAAAAAGAGAATACAAAATGAAATTATTGATAAATTTGTTAATTGGTGGTTTTCCCCTCCTACCCAAAAATCATGTATATTCTTGAATGTGATCTGAAATTTCTTGGGTGCCATTGGAAATACCCATGTTTAGAAATAATTACTGATATTGGGGCTAATTATGAAGACAACTCTCAGAAAAAAGGCATAGTTAGCAAGGTGGTTCACGAATTGCAGCAAAAACCAATAATAAGAAAGGATAATACCAACAGATTAATTCTTTTAAAAAAAGATAAGAAGAACAGATTTGTTCTTATAAACAATGATAAATATAATGAAAAGTTGACAATCAAGTTGAGAAATTAAAATTTCCAAAGATAGATTCATACAGTGTAAAAAGAATGAACAATAAGTTTGATGCATCTATATTAAGAAAGCATCAGAACAAGGCTGTAGGCAAATATGAATACATAAGATTGGCTTCCATTACCCCCAAGATTATTCTCAAATATCTACATTCATAAAGAAAATTATCTCTCAGATTATTAATAGATTTTGGGAATGCTTTTTTTTTTTTTTTACAAATCATCAAAATTAATAGTTGAATGGCTAATTGATTGTGTGGGATTTAATAGCTTCATAATTAAGTCTTCATTTGATTGAGTACAGTTGGTGAGATCACATAAAATTAATCCCTAATTCAAACTTGTATCACTGGACATATGGTTCAATCTCATGACAACAATCTAAAAATATAATGCATGAGATTTTAACAATTGTCAGACTTTAATAAGAACAAAAGGTGAATCATTAGTGATATAACTGCATTATCCAATGACAAATATTATAGGATGTAGTACAGCTGACTTATGGGATTGCCCATAGGGGGCATAATCCATGGTATTACTTTAAATAAATACAAAGAAACAATTATCACCAAGTATATTTTTTCAGTGAATCATTCATGTTATATTCACTATTTAGATGATGCATTGATTTGAACATCATAAGAAAATATTAATAAAATATGCAATGAGCTAACCCAATACTCTTTTTTTTTTATGGAATGTAAAGCAAGAAGATGGATATAATGGTATAACATTTTTGGTCCTATGCTTACAAAGATCCAACAATGTATTAGACTACAAAAAGTTCAACAAGCCTTTATCATCCATAGTAAATCCCCAAATTATGTATCCTATACATTGCATAAGTTGGCAGGTTTCAAATGCTTTATTTACAGAAATCAAAAATTATCCAAATTTGAAATGGATTGGAAAAGTAATATCGGAAGTTGTATTAAAGACCTGATAAACATAGGCTATAATTGCAACAGCTTACTTAGAATGCTTAAAATATTCTACCTCAGAATAAATTTCTACCTGTCAGATTTTATGAATACAAATAAGTGATAAGTCTTTCCTTTATGCCTGTTTTATCAAAATACTTACAGAGTACTTGTTCTGATGTATTTAATGTCAGTTAGAGAACTCTCCTTTAACCTAGACAATCTCCTAAATAACATGAAAGACACATTGCCTCCAGGCCAGACTCACTAGATTGTTTGCAAGACCAATTGCAATAAGTATGCTTGACTTGCATAACATAAGTACATTTACAGCCACACAAAAAATATTCCAATGTGAAGTCTGTGTTTTTGAAGCATGAAACCTGGCCATAGTTTCAATTCACATAATATTAAAGTAGTGTGCAAAATGCAATAGATGAAAAAGAAATTTTAAAGAGGTGTGGTTCACCACTAACAACACCTATGCAATAAACAAAAAAACTTGCGTATCACCTTATCTTAAAAATGGAATATGTAAATAAACAAATTTACATATTAACTATCAGTTATCAAATTTTGTGCTTTTCTTTTAATTAAGCTTAGCCAACAAATTTGAGCATTATGAATATGATTTTTTAGATTGAAAGCATTGCTCAGTTAGTTATTATTTAACTGAAATAAGTCTATTGTCTTCTTTAGCAGCAAATGAATGCTATTAATAAAAATACAAAATTAGGTTGGTTTTACATCAGTTTTAAAATCCAAACAAGCTGTTGCTCAGTTTATTAAAAGCCAAAAATTCTATTTATAATTTTTAAAAAATGACACAAATACTTTTTTGATCAAAATGAATTCATTGATCCAATTATAAGTTTTGGCTGTATGTAATTGATTTTTCTTGACTTGCCTACTTCTAAAAATAAATATTTTTGAAAAAAAAAAATCTAATCACATTATTCCTCAAAAGAATAAATATACAAATATTTAATAAAAAGTAAACATAAATATATATAAAAAGTATAGAAAATATGTTTCCATTTTTGAAATCAAATGAATGAATATCCTCAAACTCACAAGTGTTCTCAAGTAGAGAGAATTAAAAACTACCAATCAGAAACACTGTAGGTTGACTCTTGGCTTGTTTGAAAAATTTTCATTGTACAAATAATAATATCTTGAGAATGTTTTTTAAATTAATAAATCAATATTATTTTAATTTCAGTTTTTATCATCATATGAATGCAAAACTGGCAAAATAATATTAAAGATAGTTGCAAGAGAGTCCTTACAATTACAGCACAACAGCATGTACTGATTTTCCAGAGCTTCTCTGGTGAAGTCATATAAATGATTGGTTATTATTCAGTAATATATATATATATATATATGTGTGTGTGTGTGTGTAAATAAACAATTTTAATGATATATATATTTGTAATCCCATGGAAGAAAATTAATCTTCAAACATGGGCTAATAGGTCAATATATTGAATTTATGCACACTCATCCATAGTAAATGATTTAAAAGAATAAGTGAATCACTTAGTGACTAATCAAGTCTCAATTTAAGCATGGTCTGTAAGGATTGGTTTATATAAGAATAAGCTCTAAGCATAAGTGATTCACTTATACTTTTAAAACACTTATTGATGAGGGGGTACATGTAAATTCAATACATTAATCCATTAGCACCAGGGTGAAGGTTAATTTCCATCCATGGAATTACACACACACACATATATATATATATATATGGTTGAAATAAATGTTTATATGGAGTTTTTCAATAACAGCAAAAGTTAGTGTTTTTCTATTTAATGGATATTATCTCCTTACATCTATCTATCTATCTATCTATCTATCTATCTATCTATCTATCTATCTATCTATCTATCTATCTATCTATCTATCTATCTATCTATCTATCTATCTATCTATCTATCTATCTATCTATCTATCTATCTATCTATCTATCTATCTATCTATCTATCTATCTATCTATCTATCTATTTATCTGTCTATCTGTCTGTCTGTATATCTATCTGTCTGTCTGTCTGTCTATCTATCTATCTATCTATCTATCTATCTATCTATCTATCTATCTATCTATCTATCTATCTATCTATCTATCTATCCATCTATCTATCTATCTGCATGTATATATTTTTTAATAATTTTTTAATGGATATAATTGCTTAAATATTTTTAATATATACATAATTTAATAATAATCTCACTTTACAATATTATCCACTTATCCAAGTAGACAAAAATAAAACTACTTTCATTTGCTTCCTCAATTCTTATTAGAATGAAAAGCACAGACAAGGATGTAACTAAGATTTAACATCAAACTTGCAGAAATATTTTTGCAATCAGATTAAAATTGATTTTAAATATTTACAAAATAGAATTTTTATGGATATATTAAACAACCTCTACACTTCCACATTCTTTTTAAATTCATATAAATAAAAATACAATATATTGAACTGGCACTCATCAGTTGCCCTGGTCCCTATCTTTCATATGTATCTCTATTATATGAAGAGTATTTATCTATAGTAAATTGTTACATTTTTATTTACAACTGTTAAACTCATTCCACTCACAACTTTGACATCACCCACCTCAGATAAATACAATAATGATTATTACTAATCATTTACTAAACTGTATGTTTAAAAAAAAATAAAAAAATGTTTAACTGAGATTTAAAGTTTATATCTGTGCTAGAGATAATTTCTAGTTTAGTAAATGATTAGTAATAATCATTATTGTATTTATCTGAGATGGATGGTGTCAGAGTTGTGAGTGGAGTGAGTTTGACAGTTGTAAATAAAAATGTAACAAAATATAATTTCTACATATTTATTTTAATATTCTTGTAAATTTATAATGTATCATATAAATTTAATATAATAAAATGATATCAATTAATATATAATAATTTTAAAAGCCAATGAAATGCAATTTATATAAAATTTAATTAAACCGTTTATCTTGTGTGCTCATCCAGCTACCTATACAGATGAAAGTGAAACTATTTCCATCAGTTTACTATGTTTTTATTAAGGTGTCGTGTATAGAAAATGATATTTAATAAATTCAATGTCAATTTCATGGAGTTATTTTTATAGCATAATTCAAAAATGGCTTTAAGTAATATTTACAAGGTAGAATCTCAAAACGTTCATCTCAAAATATTGTGCTATTCTATTCAGACAGAAATGGAATCATTTTCAATGGTTTAGCATTTGGGATGTTTAGCTGAATTTAATATAGGTTGTGCTAGATATTTACATCAACATGTTAAAGTCCATATCAATCAAAGAATATTTGTCTTATAATCTTTTTTATGAATACTGTTATTTTCATCAAATGAATGTTTCCTGGTGATATTAGTTTTATATTAATATTTTCACATGCTATTTACCTTTCTGTACTCATCATTTTTTCTATATGAAATGTTATTAGTATGATAATATTATATCCATAGTACGATTAGTAGATTTTTAATAAACGCTGTCAAAATATGCAAACAAAATTCACATTATCCAGCTTATAAGATAAAGCTTTAATTCTTTAATTTTTTTAAAAGTCAAAATACTTGCGATAGTTTTATAAAAAAACAATATAAATTATGAATATAGACTAGATATCATCTGTAAATCTTATGGATTAATTAATCATAATAATTGAATCATTCACATGTACGTTTTTGCTAATTCATTGAATAAGTTATTTTTGGTTTGTAAAAATAAATAATTATAAATTTTTATTAAACGCACATTATTATATTAAGTAATATTTACTAAGGCTGTAACCTTATGAATAAGTAAAGAAGGGTTTTCCTTTCTTGTGGCTAAGACCTGTAGAGGTCCCTACTTTCGAATTTTTCAGACGCTTATTCATAAGGTTACAGCCTTAGTAAATATTATTAAAAATAAATAAATAAAAATAGGTTGAAACTATTTATCGTAAGTAGTATATTATAAATTATTAATTACTTAATAATTGGAAATAAAATAAAATAAAATTATTATTGTTAATTTAATAAATGTATCAGTATCATTATAAATACAGTTTAAAATAAAGAAACATGTTTAGACTTTACTGTTGCTAGAGTCATGCTCTAACAGATAGCTCACCACTGGATAAAAATTGCCTACTGATATCAGTCTGTTATCAATATGGAAATGAAGCTGTTGAATTTGTAATATTTACACACAAGGGATTGGTATGCAATGAACAAGATACATATATGTGTTGATTTGTTTGCTACATCTATATATACAACTAGCTATATTTGAAAATTGTCTTATATTGGATTATGCATAACAACTGTACCAAATATATTGGTTAGCTGCAATACCGAAGATATGCTAGAATTTTAAAATACAGAATTTTTAAAATTTCACGGTAATATTGGTTCAATTCAGATGATGGGAAGATTTCTACTTTTTTATTCTGTAACAAATTACTAAAGAAATATTCGGTAATATCATAATATGATATAAAAGTAAGTTGTCTTAAATTCCAGTATTGTTTTTTAATGTACACTTTGCAGTAATATAACTATTTTATAAAAGAAAAGTACAGATGAGATCATTCTTAAAGAATATATATGCAAACATAAATACTCAACATATTGAGAATCATATAACAAATCTACACTAATTAAAAGTTTACTATGCTTGCATTTATCACTCTCAATACATAATTCAAACTCTAAATATAAATATATGCTTTTCATGTGCATAGTATCCATATACAACTTAAAATTATAATATAAAGAAAATTAAAAATATAATGATGTAGTTATTAACAATAAATTGAGGGAGCAGATTTACATATATATTTTCTGGGTGTGTTCCTTGATTTAGACTCACTCAAAAAATCTTATTGTACTGTATCTTTTTAAATAAAATTAATAACATATCAGACATTTATTGTAATTGAACATGGACTAAACAATATTCTTTTTCATCAATAACATTTTTTTTTCAAATATACAATAACTATTTTTATGCCTCTCTAGTTGTTTTAATGCTTTTAAAATCTATATTGACTTGTCCATCCAAAACTACATGGCATCCCCAAGTTCATGCTTATGCACCTTGAGAATTTCACTGCTCCCATAGTCTTAAAACTAATTAAACATCTTGCAGACAGCAGAAGAACTATTTCTAAACTTTACCCATAGTGATGGCCCCCTTCCTTAAGAAAAACCAGGACCCATCTGCTCTGTCTAGCATGACCCCAATTCTTTTTAAGGTCATTGAAGGGGTGATCAAGGAGAAAATCCAAGATGTTATTATGGATAATATATCCCAGTTGAAATTTGCAAAGAAGGGATTGTCTACACTCTCTGCAATTGAGGAAGTAAAAATCCTCTGTGATCATATCAGATCCAAGAATCTATACAAACCCATTGCCATTTAGTTGGAAATCTCTGAGGCATTTGACTCAGTATATGCAACATCCTGCTCAATAGCCTTTTAGCACTAGACATTCCAACTCAAACCATTCAGATATTGGACAATCTATAAATAACAGATTGGTCCACATCTCCCTGAATGATTTCTTTACAGATAGTTTGTTTCTTCAAGATCCATACCCCCAGGATCTCCACTTAGTGGTCTTTTATCCATCTTCTACTTAAACTCCCTTCTTAAACAGATTGAGGCAGGGCTTCCAGGAATCTATGTACCCCAGCTGAAGAAACACATGTAAAGCATTCACCTACATGGATGATGTACTTGTCACCCTATCTTCCCAAAAATATCTAAAACCCCTCATCCAAATAATAATAAAAATTCCAAATCCTCCAAACTTTCATTCAACCTTAACAAGTCATCAGCCTGGAAAATCAAAACTGGCAAGAAGATCTCATCATCCTTCTCAGTGGACCCCCAGAGCTTTTTGAGGTTCCCCATATACAAGTCACCACAAACCATGTCGACACAAATACAGAATTCCATCATTGAAGGAATCACCAACACAGTAAAAAACCTTGCCAAGGCTTACTTATCTCTGCAAGGGAAAATCTCACTCCTCAACATCAAGATAATGGCAAAGATTTGCTACTATCTAACCATCATAAACATGACAAAGACATTCAACACCAAAATCAATCAAATGTGTGCATGGCTTTTATGGAATGGTAAAACAGTGGCCATAGGAATTGAATGCATGCAGCAGCATAGGAAAAATAGTGGTATGTCATTTCATGCATCTTTCTCAATATATTACCAAAAGTGCCACTCTCTGATCCACATCCTCCAAAGGAAATTTCCCCAGATTGTAACTGAACAACCAGTCATCCTCGAAGATAAATTAGCTAAATCAGATACTTAGTGACCTTTTCACTCACAATGGCCATTCAGCTCTAGTATTCAGAGAGAAAATATTTATTTGGGATGCTCATGACCTGTTATTTTCCACTCAAAACTCGACCTTTCCTTACCTTGGTGGTAACAATCAAGTGATCACCAGGTTTTTCAAACATCTCAAGCTAGATCCAAGGTTCCTGGACTTTCTAATGAAAATCAACATGGACTCACTCCAGATGAACTGGTTCCTGCACTACAGGAGATTCTTCAAGAACATAGATCCTATGTGTCACAACTGCCATAGAACCTCTGAAACTTTTGACCACATGATAAATGATTGTCTGGCATATGACAAAATTAGAACATTCATTTCTCACAACTGCCACATTTCCCTGAACAAAATATTAGATATCAAGAACTGCTTTCTGTCTAGGGATTTTGTCATCTCAAGACTTTCAACCTTCATAACTTATGCCACCTGGATGGCCAGATGTCAAAACAAGTTCACCATTCCTCATCCCAAGCCTGAAGACATATTCATTTCTATGTTGAAGGAATTTCACCATATGGACAGTATCATCTCATCCAGATTTTTATTTGACAACACATGGAGCCTGATTAAGCTAGATTAAACAACACCAGTAGCACATCAGACCATCTGGTTGCCTGAGCAACATGGATTACTTTTATTTTATTTACAATTGTATCATTCTTACATATGTATTTCAATAAAGTTATTTATATATCATTCTTACATATGTATTTCAATAAAGTTATTTATATATAAAATCTATATTGACTTCAGAATATATACAGTATCCCTACTTCTCATTATACATTTAACATTTTTTGAACTTTAACTTTTTGATACAATTAAAAAAGGTTTAACATTTTTTTCTGTCACTATTAAATTTCTAGCTTTCATTTTATCGTTTGAGAATAATTTTTTAACACTTTTCTTAAAGTTCACAAAACTTTAATTTTATACTTAGAAAACATTTTATTAATCAATAATCAATAAAGCAAATCATATATCATGTGACTTGACCTTTTAAGCTTGTATTAAGTGTCAAAGAGAAAACATTTAAAATCTCTATCTAGAATTATTCCTACCCTCAGACTGATTGGCTTTGAGTTTTTGGCTCACCTCAGTGAGATCTAGAACATTCAAACACTAGATCTAAAATATCAACTCAAAAATCAGCACTTATTTAATTCATAACTATTAATTAGAAAATCTGAAATTTTTAGACATGTAAATGTCTTTAAATCTAGTTATCCTACTTAAATAGCTATATGGGACTGAACTAAGTTCAGATCTACCATATATTAATAGCCTTAGCAATATAACATCGTAAAAGCATCAAAGGCAAAATTATAATAATCAATCAAGCAAGTCATATATAGATTTTAAATGCTTTCTCTTTGGCACTTATCAATAAAAGCTTATTAGAGTTATTGGTACACTTCCTATATTACATATCTGTAATACAAGTTTAAAAGCAAAGTCATGCAATATATGACTTGGCTTTATTGATTATTATAATTTTGCCTTTGAGACTTTGGTGATGTTATATTGCTAAGGGTATTAATATATGGTAGATCTGACTTTGGTTCAGTTCCATATAACTATTTAAGTTAGATATCTGGATTTAAATACATTTACATCTCTAAAAATTTCATATTTTCTACTTAATAATTATGTATTGGATAAGTGCTGGATTTTGAGTTGAAATATTTTAGATCTAGTGTCTGAATGTTCTAACTTTTAATTGAGGTGAGCCAAAAGTTTAAAACTGATCGATCTGAAGATAGGAACATTTTTAGATAGATTTTAATTGCTTTCTCTTCAGCACTTATCAATAAAAACTTGTTAGAGCTATTGGAATGCTCCCTACATACATTTTATTATATGAAATATTGTACCATATCAATATTGTGCTACATCAAAATTAGAATAGTTAAAAATGAATGCTATCAATGTAACCCAAATATTTGTGATTACAAACTGTGCCCCAAGTCTGAAAACAGTTTTTGTTTTATGCAAAATTTAATAATATTTATAAATTTAAATGGTTTTATTTTTTGTATGTTTGTATTTTCTTTGGGTAGTGATAATTGAAGTAGTGTATATTGTGATTTTACTGTAATGATGCAAATAGATTTAAAATATTTTTAATTTTGCATTAATAAATTCTCTGAATCCTGAAGTTTTAATAACAAAACATGTCATGAACACACTGTTATTTTGTATTGTAAAATAATAAAGTTTCAAATACATATAGTTTTTGTTATTTTTCATTTGACAATATAAGAAATATTCAAGTTTTATTACTTTAAATACAAATATTTTTTACAGTAATTTTTTTGAAATAATGACCATTGAAAATTTAGTTATTGGATGGCAAACATTGGGAAAATTTTTACTAAATATTTGGATGTTTGATTCATTTATTTGTATTTTACTGAATAGAATATAAACAGTTTACTATTTAAACATAAGCTTCCTGAACATAACTGGTAATTATGAATATATACAATTTTTAATTTGTTTCAGTATTTTATTATTTTATGTGAAAATAATATTTGTTTATTGAAAATAGCAGCAGTGAAAAAATCCAATAATCAGTGGAGTTTTTAATGTTAAATTTAACTCTCTCAATTTTCCACTAACATTCTGACAGATTTCTTTGTAAGCTTTTAACTTTTATTTTCATATTAGACCATTAATATTTATCAGAATATAATAAATTTGACCTCATTTGATAGATATTTTTGTTTAGAAATTAAATAAAATTTAAAAAATCACATTTGATTTTTGGAATTATTTAAAAAATGGAAAGTTGTTGGATATGTGTTGTATTTATATTCACACAAATAGTTTAAAATTTAGAATTAGATAAACAAAAGATTCTAATAGAAATAAAAAATAAATTTATCAGTAATAATTTTATTAGTTATTAATTAGACTAGAGATTAGCTGGTTAATGAACGATATTTCTGTAGTGTAATTTTCAGGTATGGACTGGTTTCTATCTACTTTTAGAATTTTGTGGAGGCACCAAAGATATGTGAAAAAGATATTTGATTCCCAGATTCACATTTTATGCTGAACCAGCACTTACCAGTTGGACCATGTCACAATCTTTAATTGGTTATTTATCTACAATGAACAATGATAAAGATATGTGTAAGAGATTGTGATTTGGACCAATTGATAAGTATTAGACCAGCATGAAACGTGAATCTTGGGGATCATACATTTTTTCCACATCTTTGGTCATACGTTTATAATTACATCTCTCCACAAAGTGTTAAAAGCAGATAAAAAGCAATCCTTACCTTGCAAGTGAGTGGTGTGCTGAAAATTACCCTGATTCAATCTTTTGTTTTATATAGGTAGTTCTTCTGGAATAATTTGCATTAGATGATTTCCTATATTCTATATTTGATTTTCAGTATAGCATTATGAACACATGCATATATATAGAAGGATTTGAAATTAGGATTTTTAGTCTATAATTACATATATATATATAATCTCAATACATCTGTTACCATAGATAATTAAAATAATTTCAAGCAAAAAGCATTAGAAAATAGATATATCGGTAAACCAGCAATACATAAAAACAAATGTGCAATTGCAAAGCTAATCATATTATATAATCAAATTACTTTTCAATAAAAAATTACATTAATCAGCCTACAGATTCACATGTAACAAAATTTTATATATGTTTACATATAACCCAATTATTTAGAAACGTATTGATTAATGTGATCATTGTAATTGCTTTGAATTCTGTTTAAGGCTTACTTATAACAACGTTTAAATATTTAGTATTTAAAAAGGCCATATTTTGATTATTTTGCATGGCAAAATATATTTGACTTATATTTTGGCATACATAGAAAAGAACATGGTACTTAACATTGAACAGCTACCAGATATTTTTGCAGCAAGTTGTAGAAATATATTTGTAAATTATAAAACTATCATTTTACAGGAAATGATTGATTATTATTTTTTATAATGTTAAAGCATCTTTACAATTAAATTCAATAGATGGCATGACTTAAACTGTAACTGAGAAATATTTTGCTTATAGACAGATGGATTGTTAAATAGATAGACGAATATATATATATATATAGATAGATAGATAGATAGATAGATAGATAGATAGATAGATAGATAGATAGATAGATAGATAGATAGATAGATAGATAGATAGATAGATAGATAGATATTGAAATAGATAGAGCAATAATCAGAAAGAGGGGAGAAAGAATGAATAAAAATATATATTCTTCATTTCTGACTAAAATTTGATTGGTTTTAACAAATTATTCTTACTTACATTGGTGAATAGATAGAAACATGAATAGGCATATAGATAGACAGATATATAGAAATAGATAAAAACTACAATTTGATCAACAATTTTCTATTAACATCATCAACTTTATCGACAAAAACATTAGTATTTATTAATAATCATTTATTAACTAAAGATTATCGTATTATTGGTAGGTCGGATATAAACTTTAAACGCAGTTAAAGATTTACCTTTTTCATATATCGTTATACAGACAGACAGATAGATAAATAAATAGACAGATAAATTATCGAGTAGATAGTTAAATGGATAGATAGATATAGACATATAGAAAGAAAGATACGTAGATGCACAATATAGTTTTGTATAAAAATAAATAACAGATCAAGATAAGTTTTATAACTTACTTTAAAATATTGCGTCCACTTGGAATGATTTAAAAGTACATTGTTTGCATGTGCAATGTTATAATTTGGTTTCGTTATACATGTTATCAAAGCTCCACCACCTGGTTTAAGACACTGTGCTACAAAATTCAAAGCTACATTTTGATCAGGTAGCCAATGAAACACTAAAAAGCTAAAGCAATAATCAAACATTCCAAACCATTTTTTTTTTATTGATAGCAGATCTTGAAGATTGGCTGATTGGTATTCGATTTTGGGATGGTTGTTATGTTTTTTAGCAAATTCTAAAAATATTTCAGAAATGTCGATAGCAGTTATTTGTTTGATATTAGGATGAGCATCGAGAAGTATACGCGTTACATCTCCAGTTGCGCATCCAGCATCTAATACAAGACTTTGCTGCGGGAGGTTTACTGGGAACTCTTTTAAAATGAATTTCGCATGGTCGGACATTACTCTATTAAACTTGGAATACAGAAAACAATCTTGGTTCATCATTTTCACAACTAATAAGCAAGCATTAAATTATTCTATTTATACGAAAAAATATTGTTTGAAATTTATAGCTTTAGGGAATATTGTACTATCAAATATATAAATCAAAATATTTTATTTGCCTGAAGTATTTATAAAGTTATACACGAAATATAAATTAGAAAATTATTTAAATTATATTTTTATTTAACTTCGTTTTATTAGAAATCGATTTTGTTATAAATTATATTTTACATTTTATATCTACTGAAAATTGTTGTCACACTTTATACATATATTATAAGGGAAAGTGGCAGAATATTAATTACATCATATATATATATACTATAAAAAGTGATCAAATAATTATCATTTTGATCTGTTGAGAGCAATTATTGTATTAAGCTATTACAAACTGAAGGAAAATTACAATACAATTATAAAAATCTACAAAAATAAAAAAAAACGATGAAAGGAAATATAAAAATAGTTACTATATAAATAAAACCCCAAATAAAATTTATAAAGTAGTAATAAAATTGTGAAATTTTTATTAATGCTTAAACATAAATCCAAATATTAAAATGCTTTTTTTTAATGTGTCAAAGCGTCAGGCGGGAAGCGAACCCCGGGACAACTGCTTGTAAAGCGGCTGTGCTAACCACTCGGCCACCAACACTTAAAATACATTACATTGCAGTGAGTGATCTGTTCAAACATGATATACTAATAATAACACAGAAAAAAGTTGCGCAATAGTCACATATGTATAATATCATATATATATATATTGAACCGAATTGAAATTCGTTTCAAAGGTGTTATTACCAAAAATATTTATTAAGCTTTTAATTTTCATTAAACGTTTAATGTTTAAATTTTATTATCATTTAAAAAAGAATACGTGTATCAAAATACACAAGCGTTTATATATAAAACGCTTCATTTCAATGTTTATCGATTTATTTTAAAATAGTTTTCATATACCGCTTGTTTTTACTTTAAATCAATTAATTAAAAACAAGCAACCTAGCTAATTAGATTCCTGTGGCTTTTATTTTAATAGCGGAGATTTGATTTTTATGTAGTTGTTTTCATTTCAATAATCCCTGGGTAGAATTCTTAGATAGATTGAGCAGGAGATTAATATTTGCCCTGCCTTAGGCATAGAAATTGGACAACAAGGAAAGTGTTTCACGGGAAATGGAGCGAGATATAAATAGCCCTGAAAATTTGGAGAGTTAGTTAATTTATTATTCATCACTAGACAAGCTGTTCCTCAAGTGAAAGTTTATCTCAACGGACATTTAAATTCTTAAAGGAAATTCACTGTTATTTAAATCCTTTTGCTTGCAACAAGATGAAAAATTCTATATGTGTTACCACCACCCGAATGGCTTGCTAACTCAACAAAAGATGGATCCCTGACTTCCAAATTTGCTCCAGTAATGCCTTAAACACCTACAAGAAGCCGGAACCTCGTTACATCTACCTTGCCATGGTCGAAGAACCTGAAAATGAACTTAAGTAAAAGTGCACACTCTACGTGAACATTGCTTTTACCGAAAGGTAACTATTTTCCTTTTATTCTTCCCAGGATAAATTAATTCTCAGTAAATCTCCACTCAATCTAATCATAAATATGTATTCTTAAATAATAGTTATACTCATATTTAACCTTTATTGTGTTTTCTTATATTTTTGTAATGGGTTTTGGAATCTTAGTTTTAAGATTCCCAATTTGCTTTCAGTTTTGTTTATTGGAGAGTGACGAATGAGTTTTATATTTATATTTTTATGCCTACAACTTTTTATAAATGCTTTAGCAGTCGTGCATTTTAAATGCTTACCTGTAATTATTCAATATTCAATAATTAATTTGTAAACACTGTGTTTGCGCTTTCGCAAACCTCTGAAAATCTTTTGGCTGGTGACTTTATCATCTAATTTGCCGCAGGTGGAGATTTCGTTTTTAATATCTCTAAAAGCGGAAATTAGAATTGTGCTTTTCTTTGTAATTTTATAAGTCGTCAGCAGGAAGATAAAATTTATCCTTTCTTAAATTACAGGTGAGCAATACTTTCATTCTGCTAGAGTATTTAAACTTTTAATATTTCATACTCATGTGCACTCTCCGATAAATTTCTGTTTGTATTTATTATGTGTGCTTTAAATTTATCAGAGCGTGTACTCAGAATTTGTTTGTAAGTTTATTTTCTTTAAATGCTGGGCAGACATAACTGTTTTTTATAATTATTTACTTGTCCCTTATTGAGACCTTTAATTATTAATTTTAAAGTAATTTTCGCCAATCGTTTGGCTGGGATTCACCAGTTTTTAATTGTTTTACTTCCTTTCAATCTTATTTTTCGGTTGTTCTTGAGGTGGATCAATCACCGTTATTTTAAATGTAGTAATAGGTGCAGTTCTTACCGATATAAGGACATTCAAGGTCTGACCATGTTTAGATCTTGAAAAGCTCATCGGCACTGGTTTCTTTGATCTATTTCAAGGACGTATTGTTTGAATATCTGAAAGTGAGAACCAATGTTAAGATGAATCATCGGCTGAATGAATTTGCTTCCTCCCTTTTAAATTTGTTTATTAGAGAATCAGTCGGTCTGTCATAGCTTTACATTTAGTCTTTCTGGTACACGCCTAAACTAATCATATTTGTTAACTTATAAACTATTCTTATAAGTTAATTTTCTCTTAATAAAATTTTATTAAATATGTTTAAACTTAATTTGGCTGACGTTTGTCTTTGTGCTTTTGTCTCAATTGTCTAAACAATTTAAGATCTCTTGTTTCTCCCTGAGTCTAGTCAGCGCAAACCATCATCACCATCTATTCTGATCACAGTAAACAAATTTTCCATGTGATGTGATGTGATGTGATGTATTATGGCTTCTCCTTAAACGAAGTCAAGAATATCTCAGCAATTATGCCCAGATAAACCTGTTAGCCACTTTATTTTACATTTCCCACTCTAAAATTGCCCATAATTTGTTCTATCCCATTTCCACAACATAATCTTTGTCAACTCTATAACCTTTATATCTAAATCCCCCTTATCTTTTCCCAAACCCAGCATAAAAACCAATAACTCACTTTCTGTATAATCACTCTTTTCATATTTATTTTTCCACAACTTCAGTATATGTACCCTTTCTGTATTGGAATAGATTGATAGACGAAGTAAAAGCTTTCGTCTGGCACAATATATATATATATATATATATATATATATATGAAATTAATCAAATAATTAAATTTATGTAGGGTATTTAGTAGAAATAACTTATTATTAAAAGAAAATACATATGTATTTGAAAAGAAAAGTTTTTAATAAATGCATTCTAAGATTTCTTAAATGTGGATCTAAAATGTGAAGATTTAACAGAAAAATAATTCTGAGTCTTCAAACGACATAGTAAAGTAAGGAAATTTTATATTGGTAATACAAGAAAGTATAGAAAGAAAAATCTATGAATGAGACAACAAACAGGGACCACTGCTATCATTGGAAGAATTAATAGATAAAAATGGAGTTGGGCTGGACATAATGCTAGAAGAAATGAGAACATATAGAAAATTGAAGTTGTAAACTAGATTCCTGAAGATTTTTGAAAACCTAGAAAAAGGTCAAATATATGATGGTTAGATGAGAAAGTTTAATGGAAGAATGAGGAGAAAAGAATTTGTGAATCAGATAAACAGTACTAAAATTTGAAAGAGCTTTACTCTGTAATGATTCAGTATTGGATGAAAATGGTGATCGTGATGATATGACTGAATGTATAAGTAAAATGAAAAAATGAAATTCCTCATTATAATTTCTAGTAATGATATTAAAATAAATTAGAAAATAACAACAAGCACAGTCTTCTATTTTAAAAGTAGTCCATTATTTTCAATATATATATACAACAAAAGTACACAAATTATTTTCAATATATATATACAACAAATCACACACAAATTTCTTTTTTATAGAACTTGATTTATTATAATATGAAATATTATAAAGTACAATTTTATATTTCATATTATTTAATATTATAATGTACAATTGTATGGCTGCAGAAAGGAATTTGCTATTAACTGAAAGGAGACCCTTTGATTCCTCTTGGAGGCTTTAAAGGAACCGAGCAGAGCAAACTCCTAATGTCCACTCCATACGTTCTTGTCATTGCAGCTGTTATTACTATGTGATTATTCATGTAGTATATGAACATGGATGGGCTACTCCCCAACATGCATTAGCCAGCATGGTAAGTTTATGGCTTTTTACCTCTGAGTTTAAGATCAAGAAACACCATGGTCTTTCTTCTCCACTGCCTAATAAGGCAGAATGAATGTTTGTGTAAATGATAAATATTTTTCCAATACATATATACAATTATGACAGACAAAAATAAATCATGGCCCTTATTCCCAGGAGGCTGTAAAGTCACCAACCAAGGCAGCAGTTGGTGGCCGAAGGCGGAGGGTGCTAAGAATCCCCTGATTGCGGACCCAGGCTGCCATTTGTTGATGACTTTTTATTTAGGTACTTACAACTGCAGATCACTTTCAAGTGAAGGAAGATTGCAAGAATTAGAAGAACTGTCTTATATTAAATGGGACATTATTGGATTGGATGAAGTTAGAAGAAAAGGTGAAGAGACAATTGATTTAAAAAGTGGACATGTACTCTATTATAAAGGCACAAATATTGGAAATACAAGTGGAGTAGGATTCATTATAAATAAAAAGTGGAAGAACAACATTGTGGAGATTGATGGTGTATTGGACAGAGTGGCAAGATTAGTTATACAACTTAATAGCAGATACCAAATGCAGATAATTCAGGTTTATGCCCCAACAAGTTCTCATAGTGATGAAGTAGTAGAAGATTTTTATATGGATGTACAAAAGGCTTTTGATCAGAGTAAACAACATTTTAAAATTGTTATGGGAGACTTTAATGCTAGAATTGGTAAACAAATGAAAGATGAAAGTGCTGTAGGTAATTTTGGTTATGGTAATAGAAATGAGAGAGGACATAGACTTGTGGAGTTTGCAGAAAAAGAAAAACTTTATATTATGAATTCTTTTTTTGAAAAAAATGTTAAAAGGAAATGGACATGGAAGCATCCAAATGAAGGTACAGCAGAATTGGATTATATTTTGACTAACAGAAAATACATATTTCAAGATTGTAATGTTCTTAATAAATTTAACACAGGAAGTGATCATCGATTAGTAAGATGTAAGATACATGTTAATGCAAAACTAGAGAGACAAAAATTATTAAGAAAAACAATATTTACAGTTGATATTCCTAATCTTCAGAAACATTCTAATGAATTTAAATTAGAACTTACAAATCGGTTTCAAGTATTAGTAGATTTTGAACATGATTCAGATTTGAATGAAATTAATATGAAAATAACTGATACACTTTTAAAAACTGCAACAAAGATAGCTGGTAGAAAAAAGCAGCAATTGACCAATAAAATTTCTACTGAGACTAGAGAATTTATGAAGAAAAGAAGGAATATGAAGATATACAAAAATGATGCATTTAAAAGAATTGAATATCTCAAATTTTGTAAAATGGTGCGGAAAAGAGTTGAAAATGATATAAGAAAGTATAACTGTGAACTAGCAAGGAAAGCTGTAGAAGAAAATAAAAGTCTCAAGAATGTAAAACAACATTTTGGTATTGGTAGGAAATTTATATCTGCAATAAGAAGAAAAGATGGAATTATTACTAAAAAGAGAGATGACATCATGAAATGGGTAGAAGACTTTTATCAAGAATTATATAGTAATAAAGAACAAGTACCTCCTATATCTATTACATCTTCTGAATTGCCCAGAATTTTAAATGAAGAAGTGAGACATGCAATTAAATGTATGAAGAAAGGAAAGGCTCCAGGTAATGATGGAATTATAATTGATATATTAAAAGAAGCAGGTGAAGAAATAAAATTTTTTTAGCAAAGTTATATACCAAATGTCTAAATGATAAAGATGTACCAGATGATTGGAAGAATGCAGTATTAATATTAATATTTAAAAAAGAAAAGGTGATAAAGAAGATATTAGAAATTACAGACCTATCAGCCTTTTATCAGTTTTATACAAAATTTTTACCAAGATAATTACAACTCGTCTACAGAGAACATTGGATTTCCACCAACCAAGAGAACAAGCTGGATTTAAAAGTGGTTTTAGTACAGTAGATCATATCCAGGTATTGAGAGAAGTTATAGAAAGGGCAAATGAATATGAGTTGCCATTATGTTTTGGATTTGTAGATTATGAAAAGGCATTTGATTCTATAAACATTTCTTCAGTGATTAAAGCATTGGATCATCAAGGTATAGATCCAGGATATTGTCATATTTTAAAGAATATTTATAAAAATGCAACAGCAACAATTAGATTACATAATGATACTGGGAAAGTCAACATTGAGAAGGGTGTAAGACAAGGTGACTCCATATCTCCAAAACTTTTTACAGCAGTGCTACAAGAAGTATTTTGTGGATTAAAATGGGAAACTAAAGGAGTGAAAGTAAATGGAGATTATTTAAGTCATTTAGATTTTGCAGATGATGTAGTTGTTTTTGCAAATAATGCTTCAGAGCTGCAGGAAATGTTGCAGGAGTTATCAGATGAAAGTAGGAAAGTAGGACTAAAGATAAATGTTAAAAAGACTAAAGTAATGTTTAATCGATTTGCTCAAAATATGAAAATAAAGATTGATTATGATGAATTAGAAGAAGTTAACAGTTACAAATACCTTGGTCAGATTATTAATACAGATGGAAACATAATGGATGAAATTAATCATAGAATTAAACTTGGTTGGAGTGCTTTTGGTAGAAATAACTTGATACTAAAAGGAAATATGCCTATGTGTTTGAAAAGGAAGGTTTTTAACAAATGTGTTTTACCAGTTCTTACTTATGGATCTGAGACTTGGACACTTAATAGAAGAGCAATACAGAGACTTCAGACCACTCAAAGAAGTATGGAGAGATGCATGTTGGGAGTAACAAGAAGAGATCGAAAATGCAATGTATGGGTAAGAGAACAAACAGGTGTTACTGACCTCATTGAAAAAATTAAAAGATTGAAGTGAGGTTGGGCTGGACATATTGCTAGAAGAGATGATAATAGATGGACAATTGAAAGCTTAAACTGGATTCCAAGAGATTGTAAAAGACCCAGAAAGAGACCACATGTGAGATGGATGGATGAAATAAGAAAGTGTGCAGGGGTAATGTGGAATAGAGAAGCTAAAGATCAGAGAAGATGGATTGAACTTGGAGAGACCTTCATCCTGTAGTGGATTGATAATGGTTGGTGATGATGACAATTGTATACTCCAACGTTTTGTCTATATTATTTTATACTTTCTATCAAGCAACAACTAAAAAAATACATAAAAACAATAAATAAAATATTCTGTAATACATATGAATCAATGTAAATATAAAGATTTTGAAATAGAATCTTTAAAATGTATTAGATCGATGAAAGAATTATAAAAGAAGATATTTATATTAATGACATGAAACCTGTAATGAATAGGTTGTTAATTGAAAAAAAAGCAAATTAATGTAATGAAAATTAAGATTGTTTGTTAGAAGACTTTTAAGGTAAGAGGTATTTGTTACATGTATTATAAATTATTTGTATTTGTTGTCTTTTATGTATGTTTTAGTTCTTCCTTGATAAAGACTATAAAATATTATAGATGAAAAGTTGGAATATATCAATGTATATTATAATATTTGTATTATAATAACTCAAGATTTATAAAGAAGTTTGTGTGTGGTTTGTTTTAGATATACTGAGATTAACTATATAAAATATATTGAAGTAGTCATTTCGTGACACTTCATAATAATTAACAGATATATAACAAAGATAAAGCAATGGATAAATTATTTAAAATTCATTTTAAAATGAAGAATTTGAGAAAATAATTTATTTAGTCATATCTAAACCAATATGCTTATACTTATTACACTGTATGTGTATGTATATAATGTATATATAAAAGCATAAATTATAGAAAAAAATAATAAATAAATAAAAATCTTAATGAATATTTTAATGTTCATAATAGGCAAATCTTAATTTTAATCTTTAAATTATTTTAATGTACTTAATATTATGATATCAATCTGCTGATAATTTTGTAATCCTTGTAATCTCACCAAATAACATGTGTACTGGAACTTGTACAAACTTAAAGTGATAAATTCATCAAAACAGATCATGTGCACATCTTTGCAAGATTTACAAAGTTATCAGCAGTCTGAATAGTATGTGAAAAGGCATAATAGTTTTAATATGTTACAGTAATTATATCAGGCTCAATCTGAAAAAGTACATTTTAACAATATTAATTTCTAACAATACTAAAAATATGAATTTTATACAAAAATAAATCCGAAAAGTACATTTTTAGCAATACTAAAAATATTATTTTCACATAAAAATATTGAATATGACATCGCATTATGCTACTTTAAATACAAACAAAAAAGCAAATTAATTTACCATATAATATATAACAAATTACCACAATAAAACAATCAATTTGACTGTTCTACTTTGTTTTAAAGTGGATAAAATTTTGTTTCAAAATGGAGGCTTAAAGTAAAAATTTTTTTCCCAAAATGGAGACTTACTTAACATGTGATTCACATGAAAATGGTCAATAACAAGAAGCTCATAATTCAGCAGTTTTATATGTTTTCCAACAGTTCTGAATAAGATATCAATTCTTCTTCCACATTTTGTTTGATGGCTTTTTTCAGAGTTGACACCATTCTATCATGAATTCTCATGAAAAAATATTCGTCGATCTCCCTGCATGAGCCATCAAACATCCAATGTTTCAGCCAAATTCATCCAAGCTTGGTTTTTTTCTTTATAGTGCAAAAATCTCTCATCAATTTCAATAATTTTGTTAAGATCTCCAATATTTTATGCTTTTCTCTGCTAAACCAAGCTCTGTTTTCCCCCATTCTATGGATATTAATTTGTGATTGCAGCTGTAAAATAAATTATATCATCATTAAAATGGAATTCTGGAACCCTCCAATTACATTTCCTTATGAAGGTCTATTTTATTATTATATCGTAGAATGTTGCACTGCCATTGCTTATCTGAAGTGTGGATGTACTCAACGACATTGATCTCAGTAAAAGACTTCAAATGTTTATCATTTTGTACTGTTTTTTAAAAAATAATTGTAGTATTAATCAGAAAGTTGGAAAAATAAGTAGCACTGAAGTAAACACACTTTGAAAAGAATTTATGGTGAATAAAATCTGGACAATAAATGAAAGCATAAATTCATTACATTATTGGATGAGATGGATGAGATCACAGGGTTTATTTGATAAGATTGCAAGGTTAAACATTTATCTCAAATGTGAAAAGGCATACCATTTCTCTTACACTGCAGGTCTAATACATAAGTACCAATTTTAACTACAAAAGGAAAGTCACATTCAGGAATGGTCAACTGATATAAAAAATGAGCATCAAGGCAAATTCAATCAGATCCCTTCTTTTTACAACAATAACTAAGGGATTGAATAGAAGCAGAAGCACATGTTTAAATAATTTTCCACTCTAATATTTTATTAATTTGTCGATGCATATCTTCTTATACTGATGCAGGATTGGATACATTTTGCATTGAAAAAGATTGTAATCTTTTAAATGTATATGGTAAACATATCCTTTAATAATGGCTGGTATCTTAGAAAAAATATTTTTATATTGACATAATAATTGACAGAATTTTTTTTTTTATAATCAGTTCTTAATTCATTAGAGTCTTTTAATCTTAATTTAATATTAAATTCTACAACTGTTTTTGAATCCATAATAAATTTATAAATAGAAATTGAATCACTTTATTAAAATTACAAATTTCATGCTGACATTTGATATTGATTTTGATGATCAAAGATACAATTATTTTTATTCATGAAATCTGATCCAATAATATTTCATGAATCAACCCATGCATGATTAAAAAATATGCTCAAAATTAGTACTATTAATTATCATAGAAATCCTTATTTATTTACTATATAATTTAACTTTCTTGTCATTAACTAACATTACTTATGATTGTTTCAATGGTAAGGATGGTACTTGTTAATTTACATCTATTATTTTATTAAGTAGAATAGATTTTCTGATAGTATAGAAACTTGGTTATTTGTATCCAGTAAAGTTTTACTATAACACCTTCAATAGTTATATTAATTACATGATTATTGTTAATAATCATTTGTTTAGTTGATAAATTGAGTTACAAGGTCGTCTGTATCAAAATATTGCAACATAAAATTGTTTTCCCAAATTAGCAATCTCCCCACCACCACAGTGATGAACCTTCCATTGAGATCCTTTAGATTAATGCATGTGATTTTATTTTAGCCCCTATTACTTTCATAGAAGTACTTTGAATGTCATCTACAGAATAATTCTTTTGTCACCAGTGTTTGTAATTGGTTCTTTATCTCTAATAATATTTAAATTAGCATTATAGTAAGGCACTTGTCTACCCAAAAGACAATTTCTATTTCTATTATATATTTTATTTTAAAATTGATTTCTTATTTCAGATATGTTTACATTAGATAATGAATGGAGAAATGATTTTTTATTGTTTATATTTATTTTCTGGAGTTTTTTCACTTGTTTCCAAAGCTTCCAATATCTCAGAAATATCCTTTATAGTATGCCTATCTGCAGCAATTAGAGTTTGCTCGATGTGCTTAATAAGTTATGCCTGGTAATTCTTACTATTTGGTGTTCTGATAGAGAAAATGCAGTTAAAGTTTTTAATTTAGTAGCCTAGTTTCTGAAAAATTGGTTGTAACTTCAATTATTAAAATTATATTTCTCCTGAATGATGTGGTATCTTATATTATCTTGTTAATCTTCAATCCAGAAGTTTGACAGAATAAGGTGTTCAAAATACCCATATGTTTTTTGTTTATCAAAAATTGATTGCTACCAATCTTTTGCTGAAGCATATAAATGGTTACTGGCAATAGCTAATTTCTATTTTTTATTTAATTGATTCAACTTGAAAGATTCTTCTAGTCCATTCAAATACTCTGGGATTTTCATGATAATCTCCTGAAACACTTTAATCTGGATAAATCTTAAAACTACAGAATTCCTGTGGGTAAGATTCTCTGTTTCTAATGTTGGTACTGGAGGATTTCTATCATAAGGTGGTGTATGTTTGTTCTTATGACTAGGATAATTTTTCCGAAACTCCTAGTTTAAAATATCTGGGACATATTTGTCCTTATCATCATTCCAATTACTTTTAACATTAGTGTCTAATTTAACAATTTGTAGTTCATCCACTTTCTTGAATTTGATAATTTATATTTATTTGCTTTATTACTTCCTCTATATATTTCTTCTGCTCTTATACATAGTTTTGTTGTATATGTTTTATTTCTCTTTTAAAATTCTCAAACTCCTCTGATATAATTGGAATGTTTCTATATATTTGTTCAAGCCAGCTTTTATATTTTTTATTTCTTTCTTTTATATTTTTCAGTAACTTTTTTTTCTCCCCCAGTTTTAGTTTGAAATTTACAAATTTCTTTTAACTCTGACTTACTTATTCCATTTTCTCTTTTCACTGTCATCTAACTGTTTTAGTTTTGATTTGCATGTTTTTATTTACTTGCTTTATTTCTATTTTAAAATTATTTTGATATACTTCTATTTTTTCTTCTCATTTTTATTGTTTTCAAACTCAATATTAATTTTGAATCTATCAAATTTTTCTTCGATTTAAATTCACATTACCTACTCCGTTATTTACACTTTTTAAGTGTTCTTTTCATTTATGAATAGATTTGTCAAATTTATCCTCTAAAGTATTAAATCTACTATCTGAATCACTTTTATAAACTTCTAAATTAGCTATACTCAGTCAACTTTATATCCGAATATATTTTAGATTTCTCACAATTTTTCTTAAATTTTTTTAATTGATTTCTAAATTTTCAAAATCATCTCGGGATGCATTATATTTAGCATCAAAATCAATTCATTAAAACAAATCGTGAAACATCAAACTTATCATTTAATTTTTCAAAATTAGTTCGAGAAAAATTATATTTAGCATCAGAATCAGCCTGAGAAGCATGTAACTTATCATTTAATTCTTTAAACATCTGCATAATTTGTTGTGTAATCCCTTGCTTTACAATATTTTTAAACCAACCCGATGAATTGGTGTTACTATTATCCATCCTTAAACGTAAAATGTTAGTGAGAAATAGCCACAGGTATATAACAAGCCTGTGTTTCAGTTATTACTTTTAAATAAGATAAATAAACGATCATGGGATGATAAATAATTTTTATGTAAATAAGTACTAAACCTAATATTAATATAAAGATTATCAAACATTTACCCCTTAACGTTAGTATCTCTTTGATTGTCCTAGAGGAAAACATTGTAAATAATTTAATTAATATCACCATTTTTAAAATAACTTATTCATGGAATGCTATATCTTTTTAAGCACATAAAATACCTTATATCACAATTATTAGAATTTCAATTATTGAAATTTTACATTTATTAATTACCACAAATATTACAAAAATAATAGCTACCATCAGCTAAGGTGACATCATAAAACATTTTAAAAATCTTATACATTAAATATCGATTCACCAATGTAATATAAATTAAATTATAATTACAAGATTTTTTTATATTACAGTACCCAGCCATTTATTCATGCTAAATATTAACTTATGCTTTTAATTGGGCCACTCCTCTAGGCACCAAATATGTAACTATATTTTTATTATAAATTAATTCTTTAACTTTATGAGAATAAATACTAATTATATTCAAAAATAATTTAATTAGTCAAGCGTTGTTAGCCGAGAGGTCATCGCACCAGCCTTGCAAGCAAGTAGTTGGTTGCAGACGGGTGTGGGTTCGCGTCCGGGCCGATGCTATGACATATGAAATAATAATAATAATAATAATAATAATAATAATAATAATCATCATCATCATCATCATCATCATCAAGCTAGTGATTTTATTTTAAACATTTTTATTATACGAGTCTAATTTGAAATAATCTCAGGGTAAAAAGATTAAATATGTTAAATGATAATAATTTCATTCCAATATCAGCCTTTCAAGCTAATTGAGCACGCGCCTTTGAGAGTGTTAAATAAATGAATACTCTCCTCTTCAATCCAGAGGAGAGTATTCATTTATTTAACACTCTCAAAGGCGCGTGCTCAATTAGCTTGAAAGGCTGATATTGGAATGAAATATAATTGCAAGCACGGCGCTAGATAAAATATTTGCTTATTTACTCGTAATTAAATGATAATAAGAAAATGTAAATTTTTAATTATAAGTTATTAATAATGATATTAAATAACAAAGGGTATTTTATTGTATTCAAGCAATATCTTATACTACTAACAATTATTATGAATATTTATATGAACGAAGCAGTGTTTTTTTTAAAAACAGTGTATCTTTAAAATAAATTTAATAATAAAATGATCTGACAATACTTATTTATTAAATTGATGAATGGCAAAGCATTTAAAATGATTAAAGACAAACTCTAGATAATTAACAAAATACAAAATCTATTTATTAATAAAGAAACAAAATTATATTATTGTTAATTAAATCAATGTTATTACAATAACAATAAATTCTGCATAATAACTATTAATATTCTCATGAAGTTTTAATTAGGAAAATATTTTCTAATTTATTAATAACTCACTACAAGTAGTGTATTTTAATGTGATGTAAAACTAAAACATTATCGGAGAAAATTGCTAAGCATTATTTAAAGAAACTGGAATATGAACAAATCATATATATTAGATCTCTTTTTAAATAATGATTTGTTTCCTATAGTTAGCAGGACAATAAACTTACATATACTCTTCTTAAGGTATGGTTTTATTTCATCTAACTTTAATAGGTACTAGTGGTAGAAAATATAATGCTTAAGCCAATAAACATCACATGACCACCACTTCTTATGCTTGTGTATAACTGTTTTAAAACAGGCAAAACTCACTATACATATTGCCACACACAGCAAGCTAGAGTAATCAATGGATTCCAGAAGGCTTGGGCATAAAATGTCCATCTAGTGCCTACTCATCCAATATCCCCAGACTAGTTTCTGGCTTGTGGCCTTCATCAGTGAGGAGCCTTGGATCTGAGAGCACTGCACCTAGATCTTAGGATCTAATGCAACCCTCCAGCAGCCACCTTTTATCTCCACTTAACTACAAAACTATGAGTCTTAAGCTAAAAACACCTTAATGTTTTCAATCCAAGCCCATTAGCTTGTGCATCTGAACTCAGTTCAGTACTCATACATTTTGGTGTCTTTGGTTTTTTAATAACCATAGCCACCACTATCCTATTAGGCAGGATTGGTTTTAAGCCAATAAACATCACATGACTACCACTTCTTATGCTTGTGTATAACTGTTTTAAAACAAGCAAAACTCATTATACGTATTGCCACACACAACAAGCTAGAGTAATCAATGGATGCCAGAAGGCTTGTGCACTGACAAAGGCTACACGCCAGAAGCTAATCTGGGGATATTGGATGAGTAGGCACTAGATGGGAATTTTATGCACAAGTCTTCTGTCATCCATTGATTACTCTAGCTTGCTGTGTGTGGCAATATGTATAGTGAGTTTTGTCTGTTTTAAAACAGTTATACACAATCATAAGAAGTGGTGGTCATGTGATGTTTATTGGCTTAAAACCAATCCTGCCTAATAGGATAGTGGTGGCTATGGTTATTAAAGAACCAAAGACACCAAAATGTATGGGTACTGAACTGAGTTCAGACCCATATGACTATATAAGCTAATGGGCTTGGATTGAAAACATTAAGGTGTTTTCAGTTTAATACTCATAGTTTTGTAGTTAAGTGGAGATAAAAGGTGACTGCTGGAGGGTTGCATTAGATCCTAAGAACTAAGTGCAGTGCTTTCAGATCCAAAGATCCTCACTGATAAAGGCCACAAGCCAGAAACTAGTCTGGGAATATTGGATGAATAGACACTAGATGGGGATTTTATGCACAAGCCTTCTGATATCCATTGATTACTCTAGCTTGCTGTGTGTGGCAATACATGTAGTGAGTTTTGTCTGTTATAAAATATAATGCTTAATAAACTCATGTTATAAATATAAGTGCAATACAATGTTGACAGGAGTTTGATTCAATTGAACAAATATCTTTAAAAGTATCAGTTTCATAAGTATAATTAATTATACTAAATATTCTTTAAAAACTTTTTGGTGTATCTATGGGGTTAAAAAAGAAGGACAATATTTATAAAATATTTCAACTATATAAAACTTTATTACTACATATACTTTAGATACATTTAATTATGGAAACATAGAATTAATTTAAGAAACTACTGAATCATATGAAAGTGTTAAACATTATATCTTAATTATAAATAATTAACTTTAATTATTTAATAACTGATCTCCATGGCACAAAATAATAACATACACACTTATGCAAAATTGTAATTATAAAATGTAAATATATTACCTGCATATTATACTGAGAATTTATTAAACACATAACTATCCACACTATCTCATACTATTGATACATATGACCACACACATGTAGAAAAGATAAATAATCACCAGTATTCAATTTTGTGTTGAACCAGCACTCATCAGTTGGTTCATATTATCATCTCAAACACATATATGTAATCAGTGCTCAGTTTATATTAAGACAGCAAATCTTTATACTTTAATGTATAGACTTCAATCTATTCCAATCTCCAACTCTTCAGCCATCCATACCATTGAAAATCTGATGATAGAATGCACAAATTCCATGCTAATGCCAATATTGTTGTTATGTCCATGTTGACCTCAAATCACTTTGATCCCTCATGTATAGGACAGTATCCATTTAAATACATAGAAGAGGTATGGGCAGAATGCAGTCTTAATGTCTAAGATTTGAAATACAGGCATTGCTATACCTGGAACTTAATAGTAAATATAGGGAATTTGAACTCAGATTTTCAAGCAGCCCCAACTATCCAAACTATCTCATATACTGATACACATGATCACACACATGTAAAAAATCACCATTTTATGTATTTTGTGCTGAACCAGCACTCATCAGTTGGTCCAGATTATCATCTCCCACACATATTATATAATCAGTGCTCAGATTATATCAAGATAGCAAATCTTAATACTTTAATGGACAGGCTTCAATCTCCAACTCCTCAGCCATCCATACTGTTGAAAATCTGATGATAGAATACCAAAATATCATGCTGATGCCAATATTGTTGTTATGCCCATGTTGACCTGAAATCATATTGGAGTAGATTGAAGTCTGTCCATTAAAGTATAAAGATTTTCTATCTTAATATAAACTAAGCACTGATTATATATGTGTGTGTGGGAGATGGTAATCTGGACCAATTGATGAGTGCTGGTTCAGAATGAAATATGTTATATTGGTGATTATTTATTTTTTCTACATGTGTGTGGTCATGTATATCAGTAGTATAAAATAGTGTGGATAGTTTAAGGTTGCTTGAAAGTCTGAGTTCAATCCCCTATATTTATAATTAAGTTCCAGATATAAGAATGCCTGTATTTTAAATCTTACACATTAATCCTGCAGTCCACCCATTCCTCTTCTATGCATTTAAATAGATACTGTCTTATACATGATGTGTCAGATTGACTTGAGGTCAACATTGGCATAACAACAATATTGACACCAACATGGGATTTGGTCATTTTATCATCAGATTTTCAATGATATGGATGGCTGAAGAGTTGGAGGTTGTAGTAGATTAAAGCCTGTCGATTAAAGTATAAAGATTTGCTATCTTAATATAAACTGAGCAGTGATTATATATGTATGTGGGAGCTGATAATCTGGACCAACTTATGAGAGCTGGTTCAGCACATAATACATATATTGGTGATTATTTATCTTTTCTACATATGTGTGATCATGTGTATCAGTAGTATGAGATAGTGTGGATAGTTAAAGGTTGCTTGAAAGTCTGAGTTCAAATCCACTATATAAACACAAAATTGTAAATATTATAATAATTAAACATAATCAATAAAGATAATATGTCCTTGTAATTCAAAGTTCATTCAGTATTTTAAGAGTTCAAAATATTTATACTGGCATAATCTCTTGAAATCTTTAAAATAATTAAACCCACAAGCATTTTATATAAAATCCCAATGGATGAAGAAATAAACTTATTCCTTACAATAGAATAATTAATAATGAAATTTGACTTTCTTAAATGAAATCCAATAATAATAAAGTATCAAATATTTTATATAACTACAATATGTTGCGTTTATTTCGTCAATGTTAGAATGTAATAAATAATTTGTAGATATGTGGCATTCTTCAATTATAATATTTCTGTCAAAAGTTTTTAGGAAGGTAATATAAATCGATATAGTTGAACTTTGTTTTCACAATAATTATCCAATACAGAGGTATTTGTCCAAAAAACTTTAAATGAACTATAGTGTAATGGGATGATGAGTAAAAGAGTATATCTCTGTTGTCCACATTCATGCATACCCCTCACACATTAAACTCGTACCTAGGAAAGAAGAGAGTAAGATCTAAATAACTACTGATTTTACCCTTTATCTCATATATATTGCAGTTTTGAACTCATGGAGATGTTGATTGATCATCTAGTTCAGGCTATATTTGTATCACCAAAGTCAGAATATGTGTAAAGTAAATATATGACTGTTAATGGCAGTGGGTATAGTATATTGTAAACATAATCATGATATGTGTGTAAGGATATGACTAAGCAAAATTTAACCATAATAAAATAAACCAAGAATCATGTGATAATATTTAAATAAATTTAATGAACGTGTTTACATTGATGGCTGCAGAAAGGAGTTTGCTATTAACTGAAAGGAGACCCTTTGATTCCTCTTGGAGGCCTTAGAGGAACCGAGCAGGGCAAATTCCTAATGTCCACTCCATACGTTCTTGTCATTGCAGCTGTTATTACTATGTGTTTATTCATATAGTATATGAACATGGATGGGTTGCTCACCAACACGCATTAGCCAGCGTGGTGAGTTTTTTGGCTTTTTACCTCTGAGTTTAAGATCAAGAAACACCATGGTCTTTCTTCTCAGTGCCTGATAAGGCAGAATGAATGTTTGTGTAAATGATAAATATTTTTCCAATACATATATACAATTATGACAGACAAAAATAAAGCATAGCCCTTATTCCCAGGAGGCTGTAAAGTCACCAACCAAGGCAACAGTTGGTGGCTGAAGGCTGAGGGTGCTAAAAATATCCTGATTGCGGACCCAGGCTGCCATTTGATGACAACTTTTTTTTAGGTACTTACAACTGCAGATCACTTTCAAGTGAAGGAAGATTGCAAGAATTAGAAGAAGAATTCTCTTATATTAAATGGGATATTATTGGACTTTGTGAAGTTAGAAGAAAAGGTGAAGAGACAATTGATTTAAAAAGTGGACATATACTCTATTATAAAGGCACAAATATTGGAAATACAAGTGGAGTAGGATTCATTATAAATAAAAAGTGGAAGAACAATATTGTGGAGATTGATGGTGTATCAGACAGAGTGTCAAGTTTAGTTATACAATTTAATAGCAGATACCAAATGCAGATAATTCAGGTTTATGCCCCAACAAGTTCTCATAGTGATGAAGTAGTAGAAGATTTTTATATGGATGTACAAAAGGCTTTTGATAAGAGTAAGCAACATTTTAAAATTGTTATGGAAGACTTTAATGCTAGAATTGGTAAACAAATGAAAGATGAAAGTGCTGTGGGTAATTTTGGTTATGGTAATAGAAATGAGAGAGGACATAGACTTGTGGAGTTTGCAGAAAAAACAACAACTTTATATTATGAATTCTTTTTTTGAGAAAAATGTTAAAAGAAAATGGACATGGAAACATCCAAATGAAAGTACAGCAGAATTGGATTATATTTTGACTAACAGAAAATACATATTTCAAGATTGTAATGTTCTTAATAGATTTAACACAGGAAGTGATCATCGATTAGTAAGGTGCAAGATGCGTGTTAATGTAAAACTAGAAAGACAAAAATTGTTAAGAAAAACAATATTTACAGTTGATATTCCTAATCTTCAGAAACATTCTAATGAATTTAAATTAGAACTTACAAATCGATTTCAAGTATTAATAGATTTTGAACATGATTCAGATTTGAATGAAATTAATATGAAAATAACTGATACACTTGTAAAAACTGCAACAAAGATAGCTGGTAGAAAAAAGCAGCAATTGACCAACAAAATTTCTACTGAAACTAGAGAATTTATGAAAAAAAGAAGAAATATGAAGATATACAAAAATGATGCACTAAAAAGATTTGAATATCTCGAATTTTGTAAAATGGTGCGGAAAAGAGTTGAAAATGATATAAGAAAATATAACTGTGAACTAGCAAGAAAAGCTGTAGAAAAAAATAAGTCTTATGAATGTAAAACAACATTTTGATATTGGTAGGAAATTTATATATGCAATAAGGAAAAAAAGATGGAATTATTACTAAAAAGAGAGATGACATCATGAAATTGGTAGAAATTTTTTATCAAGAATTATATAGTAATAAAGAACAAGTACCTCCTATATCTATTATATCTTCCGAATTGCCCAGAATTTTAAATGAAGAAGTGAGAAATGCAATTAAATGTATGAAGAAAGGAAAGGCCCCAGGTAATGATGGAATTATAATTGATATATTAAAAGAAGCAGGTGAAGAAACAGAATTTTTTTTAGCAAAGTTATATACCAAATGTCTAAATGATAAAGATGTACCAGATGATTGGAAGAATGCAGTAATAATATTAATATTTAAAAAAGGTGATAAAAAAGATATAAGAAATTACAGACCTGTTTTATATAAAATTTTTACCAAGATAATTACAACTCGTCTACAGAGAACATTGGATTTCCACCAACCAAGAGAACAAGCTGGATTTAAAAGTGGTTTTAGTACAGTAGATCATATTCAGGTATTGAGAGAAGTTATAGAAAGGACAAATGAATATGAGTTGTCATTATGTTTTGGATTTGTAGATTATGAAAAGGCATTTGATTCTATAAACATTTCTTCAGTGATTAAAGCATTGGATCATCAAGGTATAGATCCAGGATATTGTCATATTTTAAAGAATATTTATAAAAATGCAACATCAACAATTAGATTACATAATGATACTGGGAAAGTCAACATTGAGAAAGGTGTAAGACAAGGTGACTCCATATCTCCAAAACTTTTTACAGCAGTGCTGCAAGAAGTATTTTGTGGATTAAAATGGGAAACTAAAGGAGTGAAAGTAAATGGAGATTATTTAAGTCATTTAGATTTCGCAGATGATGTAGTTGTTTTTGCAAATAATGCTTCAGAGCTGCAGAAAATGTTGCAGGAGTTATCAGATGAAAGTAGGACTAAAGATAAATGTTAAAAAGACTAAAGTAATGTTTAATCGGTTTGCTCAAAATATGAAAATAAAGATTGATTATGATGAATTAGAAGAAGTTAACAGTTACAAATACCTTGGTCAGATTATTAATACAGATGGAAACATAATGGAGGAAATTAATCATAGAATTAAACTTGGCTGGAGTTTTTTTGGTAGAAATAACTTGATACTAAAAGGAAATATGCCTATGTGTTTGAAAAGGAAGGTTTTTAACAAAAGTGTTTTATCAGTTTTTACTTATGGATCTGAGACTTGGACACTCAACAGAAGAGCAATACAAAGACTTCCGACCACTCAAAGAAGTATGGAGAGGTGTATGTTGAGAGTAACAAGAAGAGATCGAAAACACCATGTATGGGTAAGAGAACAAACAGGTGTTACTGATATCATTGAAAAAATTAAAAGATTGAAGTGGAGTTGGGCTGGACATATTGCTAGAAGAGATGCTAATAGATGGACAATTGAAATTTTAAACTGGATTCCAAGAGATTGTAAAAGACCCAGAAAGAGACCACATGTGAGATGTATGGATGAAATAAGAAAGTGTGCAGGGGTGATGTGGAGAAGAGAAGCTAAAGATCGGAGAAGATGGATTAAACTTGGAGAGACCTTCATCCTGCAGTGGATTGATAATGGTTGATAATGATGATGATGATTTACATTGATTATTATTTGAACAAGAAAATTTAAAACAGAATTAGGGAAAACTCATTTAGACATTTGTGGTCATTCTTTATTTATGTTTGGATTATACCAATGCCACACATCCTGATCCCATAAATAATAGCACTAAATGTCCCAATTAATATAAATTATTTTCATATTCTAAACAATATTGCTATATGAAGTACTGTATTCATTTACTTATTTTATCTTTTATTTAATGCCACGATAGTTTAAAAGAAGTCCCTGTTATGTTACAATGTGTGTGCGATGAAGGAGAGTTATAAGTTCATGACACAAATAATTAAAAAGATATCCAGAGAAAATATATTAAAAATATTAATAATTAACACAAACTTTGGAATAAACAGGCAAAACTCACTATATGTATGCCACACACAGCAAGCTAGAGTAATCAATGGATGCCAGAAGGCTTGTGCATAAAATCCCCATCTAGTGCCTACTCATCCAATATCCCCAGACTAGTTTCTGGCTTGTGGCCTTCATCAGTGAGGAGCCTTGGATCTGAGAGTACTGCATCTAGATCTTAGGATCTAATGCAACCCTCCAGCAAACACCTTTTATCTCTATTTAACTACAAAACTATGAGTCTTAAACTGAAAACACTTTAAAGTTTCCAATTCAAGCCCATCAGCTTATATAGTTATATGGGTCTGAACCCAGTTTAGTTCCCATACATTTTGGTGTCTTTGGTTTTTTAATAACCATAGCCACTAATATTCTATTAGGCAGGATTGGTTTTAAGCCAATAAACATCACATGACTACCATCTCTTATGCTTGTGTATAACTTGTTAAAACAGGCAAAACTCACTATATGTATGCCACACACAGCAAGCTAGAGTAATCAATGGATGCCAGAAGGCTTGTGCATAAAATCTCCATCTAGTGCCTACTCGTCCAATATCCAAGGCTCTTCACTGACGAAGGCCACAAGCCAGAAACTAGTCTGGGGATATTGGATGAGTAGGCACTAGATGGGGATTTTATGCACAAGCCTTCTGGCATCCATTGATTACTCTAGCTTGCTGTGTGTAGCATACATATAGTGAATTTTGCCTGTTTTAACAACAGTTATACACAAGCATAAGAGATGGTGGTCATGTGATGTTTATTGGCTTAAAACTTTGGAATAAACAATTAATGAAAGTGTATATGTAGTACATATATGAATATTGAATTTATATACGAATTAGGTAACATCTTACCTTATCCCATTTATAGTGATCAAATTATTTCATAATCAAAAGCATACCTCATAGATCTTGTCTATCCACGGTAATGAAAAAAAATTCTTTTTATTTTTATTTAATAAAATTTTAAATTAAAGCTATTTGCCCCTATATTAAAATAAAAAAAATAAAATTATTATATATAGCATGCAAACAATTAAAATAGATGATGTCAATTTTATAACTTTGCTTTATATTTAATGTAGACAGTTCTAATGGCTTGTTCTCATAATCCATGGTAGTTCCTTTATATATAACTGGGAATTCGAACATCCGATGTATAAGTTGACTTTACTAGCCTTCGAACTGGAGTTTTGAAATGAAGAGTAAAAAAAAATTCATAATGGATCATTTTGATGTTTATCAATCCAGGCGTGGAGAGATATGACAATCCCATATTGATATCTTGACAATGACTCCCAATTAACAACAAGCTTCCTCCTATGACATTTCCCTTGCACTTAGTACTACATAATTACTTTTGCCAATACGTATATTAGTTTCAATAGTTTAAGTTGATTGGGAAAATGGCAATATTTCTTCTGCTATTACATGTTTTAGGTTTAAATCTGGAAATCTATAGTGAGGAATCAATGGTGATTTTAGAGATTTGAATACTTTACTTTGTTTAGAAAATTATTATTTTTTTAATTCTTTGATTAGATGTTTTATGAGCTAAATGTTTCTTCTCACTTTCTAAAATCTTTATAAAATTTATTTAGAAATATAACAAGTCCAAATTGGTCAATATTGAACTTCAAACTTTCCGTTCAGCTCTTTTGTGCAGGGAATGGTGGATTTTTTCCCCAGATAAAATTTTTTTTCTCCTTCTCGAACAAAAAAGTTTGTTATATCTATCTTATATTAAGACAGTTTGTGCTCATCTTTTTTACTTTATTGTTGACATAATCTTTGCTACACATTAACATAAACAACTTGTTAAAGAAAAGAAAAAAGAGAAGAGAAGAAACATTTAGTTTTTCTTTAATTTAATATTATATATATATAAAATACATATTTTGCGGGTTCATCCGTGTTAAAAACTTTTAATATCAATATACTGACGTTTCGACTTGGTCACACAAGCCATCCACAGAGTTATAAAAAGGTAGAAAGACGGTTGTAGAGGCGCTACAATCACTGATAAAGGTAATGCCACAGTTGTAATGGATCGTGACATTTACCATAATAAAATTTTAGATCTGCTTAGTGATAAAACTTATAAACTATCAAAAAGAGATCATACTACATATTTGGAAAAAACAACAAAAGCTATTATTAATAAATCACCTATTGAAACAGAGATAAAAAATAAAATAATCCCTCGTGAAAAATCTTGTGTCTGTCCAAAATTTTATGGACTTCCAAAAATTCACAAACCAGATACCCCTCTTCGTCCAATAGTAAGTGCAATAGGTTCTCCAACTCATATTTTAGCTAGATACTTATCGGATTTCATTAAACCTACAATTCCATCTATTAAATCATATATTAAAAACTCTCTTCATTTTATTTCTGTTTTAAAAAGTTTAAAAATTAATGCTAGTGACATTCTGGTCAGTTTTGATGTCGTGTCTTTGTTTACAAACATTCCAATTGATGAAGCTTTAAATATAATCTCACAACATTGCAATTTACCAGACCATATTATTGCTTTGATTAAACATTGTCTCTTAAATACATATTTTGTATACAATGGACAGCATTACAGACAAGTTTTTGGTACTCCTATGGGCTCACCTATCTCAGGAGTAATAGCTGATTTATTCATGGAATATATAGAAACTCGTGCTTTAGAATCATCATCTTTAAAACCTCTCATTTGGCTCAGATACATAGATGACACTTTTGTCATATGGCAACATGGAAAAAATACATTAGATGATTTTTTCTTACATTTAAATAATATGCATCCTCATATTAAATTTACAATGGAGACAGAGTCTGATGGAAAACTCCCTTTTCTTGATGTTCTAGTCACCAGAACACCAAATAGTTTATCTTTTTCTATTTACAGAAAGGATACACACACAGGCAGATATTTACATTTCCATTCTCATCATCACCCAACTCAGATAGTTTCTGTAGCCAAAACTCTTTTAAATAGAGCAATTAACCTTTCAGATGACACACATCTGAAAGAAGAAATAAATCATATTAATAGTGTTTTATTAGCAAATAGTTATAATTACAAATTTATAAAAAAAGCCTTATTTCAAGCCCAAAATAGACAAAATAGGAAACAAAAAGATGATAAGTCAGCTATTAGGATTTGTGTTCCATATGTAAAAGGAACTACAGACAGTATCGGACGTATATTAAAATGCTATAATATAGATACAGCATTTTCTGCTCATCAAAAGATCAGCAATATAATAACCAAGCCTAAGGATTCAATCCCTCTTGAATCTCATGGTGTCTATCAAATCTCATGTAAAAATTGTAAAGCTTCTTACATAGGTATGAGTAATCGTCGCATCAGTGTTAGGAGAGATGAGCATGCTAATGCAGTTAAACAACGCTCATCATCATCAGCACTCTCACTCCATACTATAGATTCAGGTCATAAAATAGATTTTTCTAGTACCAGGATCATATCCAGATGTGATAATCTCTACCAATGCAAAATCAGAGAAGCCATTGAGATACTTAAAAGGCCAGATTGTATCAATAAGTGAGATGATATGTGCAAACTTCCTCCTATTTGGAAAGATTTCTTTAAAAAACATTCTTAAATTTAACATTTTTGCTATTGGTGGGATTTTTAATGTTTTATTCAAACCAGTGATTGTAGCGCCTCTACAACCGTCTTTCTACCTTTTTATAACTCTGTGGATGGCTTGTGTGACCAAGTCGAAACGTCAGTATATTGATATTAAAAGTTTTTAACACGGATGAACCCGCAAAATATGTATTTTATATATTTAACCCGTGCAAATCTTCGTTTTAACATATATATATATTGTATTTGATTGTGTTCACTGATCCAACCTATTATGTTATTCTTTCATATTAGTAATCACAATACATATAATATTAATTGTCATAATGGTTTATTGTCACATTTATTTGATTGATTTAGTTTAAACTTTGGTTTAACGTTTATTTATATTGGACTGTAGATGTAGGTTGTGATAAATGGTTTGTCATTTTATGTGACCTAACATTACCTAATATTATTCATTTATGAGTAACACTAATATCATAAGGCTTAAATTAGTGTTGGGTCTCATGTTGTGTACTAAATATTGGAGGGGTTCTGGACGTATTCATAACAATAGTGAATATAATCTTAGTTAAATTTTAGATAATGAGTAACTTGTTACTATGGCCTACATTACAAAAATAAAATAGCATTCCAAAATGAAGTGAAGATTTTATATTTAATTAAAATTTTAAAATTTTCTTTCTTTTAATGCACTACCAATGAAAAACATTGTTAATTATTTTAATTATCAATTTAGGACAGTTCTGAGATACATTTGCATACAGAGACATACGTTTGTTGAATTATCTATTTCATTGTTATTGTACTTCAAGATTCCAATAAGGTTAATTTTAAAGTTATCAATTTTACAGTTCTCATACAGACAGCAAGCAACAAAAATCTTAAGTAGATACATTTTTAAAGTTGTGTCATATGATTAATTAAAACATCATTTTTACAGGAAAATTTTATCTATGTTGCTAGGGTATGATAAGCAGCAGTGAATTTCTTAAAATTTAAAAAAAAAAATTATTTTAAATACAATACTATATTAATTATTGAAATTAAAATACACATTATCACACTACAAAGAAATATTCATATTTTTAATAAATGTTAAAACATTTAAATCAGAAATGGAATACATCAATTTTAAAATTATATTTTATCTATGCTTAGCATGCTTTCAATGCTTTAGGTATCATAATCATAGCTTTTTGTTTTAGACTTTTGATGTGAAATATGGTTGCATGGAAGAGAATGTAATGTCAAGCTTATTTTAAGAGATATCTTTAAAAGTTTCATATTCATATTTCCTGTATAAAAAATAATTTAATACAGTTTTTTAAGAGTAAAAGTCTATAATAGAAACATCTATGCTGACAAGAGAAAAGTGAAAAAGTTGGAAGAAGAGCATGATCCAAAAGAAAATGATCAGCAACCCAGTGAAACAAATCCCAGAGAATAGAAAATTTTTTTCATGTTAGCTCAATTAATAGAAATGTTTAAAGAGAATAATAGAAACAGAGACCAACAAAGAGAAGAAAATAAGAAAAAAGGAAACAATGAGAAAAGGCAATAAAGAAAAAGAATAACATAATAAGAATAGAAACCAACAAAGAGAAGAAGATAATAAAAAGGGAGAGCAACAAAGAGAAAATAATAAAAACAGAGACCAACAAGGAGAAGAAAATAATAGAGAGACCAATGAAGAGAAGAAAATAATAAACAATAAGGAGAGGATAATTAAAAGAATCAACAAAAAGAAAAAAAAGTAAAAAAAGAAAAGAATTTTTTTGGGAAAAAAATAAGAAATGCTGCAAAAAATGGATCTAAACAGTAAAAGGATGGCTAATGAATTATAAGACCAAATCATATAAATTAGAAAAGTAAGTTCTGAATAAAGTGAGACAAAACAAAGAAAAATAAGATGTAAAAATAAGATAGATACAAGAAATAATAGAATCTGTGGATAATGAAATAATAGAATCTGTGGATAATGAAAGTCAAAGAAGCCTAATTAATCAAATAAGCAAATATATATTAAATAACTATTGGATTTAATTCAAATATTAGCATTTTCTTTCTCTGAAAGAACCCCTTCTTAATATGTAGAAGTTAAATAGTAAATACAACTCTTGCAGAAATGTTAATCATTTATACTGAATAAATATGTATGAACAACTGTTAATTAACAACAGAAAAATAAACAACATAAATTCTATAAACTCAAAACTTTATATTTCCTTTTCATATGGAATAATAATAAATAAAAATCTTACCTCTATTCCATATTTTGGTAAGGATTCTAATAGTAATCAAAACCAATATAATGTCATTATGAAGGGAAGATTACATAAATTTTATTAAACAACTTTCCCCCCCATGTTTTCTCGAATTTAGCTACAAGGAAATCTTTTAAGTTAAAGGGATCTCAGTTTCCAAATATGGAAGTAAAAAAAATATATAGAATAATACATAATTCTACCAACAAATATATATATATATATTGTAACAATCCGGAGAAAATGACTTAACGTAGTCTGCACTACAGGGCATACTCACCGTAAGGTATCATTATTTATCGAATGTCTATATATTTTGATCAAATATGAAAACCCAAAACATACTTAACCGATAACCAATCCATGCAAGCGTCTATAAACAACTCAAATTTAATGCATTTTTATTTAGGGTCAAGTATGAATAGACCACATAGATTTGCATTTGAAAATAAAATATTCTATCCCTATTTAACCTTAGGCTAAAATTCGCAGTCAAACTGGCATCAATTCATCTGATACATCGATGTATTCAATGTAATACGGAATACGGCAGCACCAAAAAGATTAAGAGAAGATATTGACTCTCATTAGATAGGAATATTACTTCTATCTAACGAGAAGAACAAAAAAAAAAAACTCCATAGAAAGGAACTACGCTCTGCGTCTTATAATTCCTTCCATAGGCAAAACGGGAGAGTGCGGCGTATGAAGCGATTCTGTCAGTAGCGAATCTCCGACTACATCTACTAACTACATCAATATATCCAATCCATTGACCCAATCTAACAATGACACAAATAACCTAAGATTACCCTCCCCTAATATAACTTTACAAATCTATACAGCCATTCACGCCCGACTTAAGTTTAACATTTATATAATTAATTTAACGAAAAACAAAAAAATCATGATAAAAACTTAAAGAACAAAAAATAAATAAATGGAAATGATTTTACATAAATAAGAAAAAAAAAAATACATCAAATAACACTATTAATAAAGAATTTAGTTTGGTCAGATAGGATTCTATTTGTAACAATTAAATTACTAGGAAAGTTTAAAATTTAAAGTTCTTAGTGTTTTCAAATTAATATTGTTCGTTATATTTTATAAAGTTCTTACAGTTTTAGAAATGTTCATCTTTTACAGTTGCTTGCCATTTGAAATCCAGCGTTAAATTTCCCAATGATCCTGTGGTCCTCTGAATATAAGAAAAGCGATGTTTCATTTTTCCATTTTATAACAACTGAAGGGATTGAACGTGCGTCCTTCAATCTCTTCTCCCGCACCTCCGCACTAACATCTATCTGTCACATCGTAATAATCATCATAACTCACTTCCAAATTTTCCTTTTATACGTATTCGAAGGATTGACTTGGCATTATGTCATCGATGTGATGATCCTTTCGCTGAGGTCCGATTTCCCGATGGATTTCTTTCATTGGCTATTTGTTTCTATTGTTTTCCTATCTGACCGATGTTTTTACATTTAGATGCCCAAGGCTGGTTTACATCTGACTAATTAAATTTATCATTTCCATTTCTGATTAATTAACCTGTTTTCCAAATCAAAGATATATTTAAAGATATAATTTTATCTCCAAATCTCTTTAAAATTTAGTTTTAAAATACTTTTTCTATTTTTAATACAGTTTTATTTTAATAATTTTTTTTATCTGTGCGATTTAATATATACGAGTTTAAGATGATATTTAATTTCAATTTTTAATTCTTAAAGAAAATTTTTAAATGCGAACTTTTTAATTTACTTTCATGTTTAATAAATATAAAAAAAAAACAATGTAACGAACGTCTATGCTCGTTACAATATATATATATATATATCACATAATAAATTAATATTTCTTCATGATGACTGGCATGAGATTTATGAGTTAGGCAATTAATGTCTCTGATATGTAGTCTGTAATTTCAGTTGGGCTGCTATGATAGTTTATGCATTCTTTGCAAAGACCACTGAGTGACATATATACTATTGTTATCCCTCCTTTTATATCCATCTGTAAATTTTAAATATGGTATTTGAGATTTTTGGCAGACATTACACAGTTAAATACTAATTTATTGTGCTTATTCTGGTAAGGGCTAATGAACACTTAAACCCTACAACACTATTGAGTTAGCTGGCAAACAGTTTTTCCACAAATTAATAATTTAAAGTTTCTTTATTCGAAGTTTGTTATTAAATGACTTTATGTGAATAAAATTATTCCATCAGTGATTTATACATAAATACCATATTAAAGTTGTAATCCTTTTATTTGAATTTGAAGAATAATGTGGTACTTTTAATATCAAACATTTATCTAAATCCACTCTTTTAATTTACTTAATTGCTTGAATTTGTTAAAAATGTTTTTAACAAATTAATAATTATGGCTTCTTGTAATCAGTTATATCACAACTCAGCAAGTATTGTGAAATGTTTGAATAAACTATCCATTTTCTTAATACTGAAACATTAGATTTTTCTGTTATTATATTATACGAATTATGTCTTATTTGGAAAACAGCAGGAAGATGACTGAAAAAAATTAAGTTTGTTTTTATTATTGACCTTGGTTTTCATTGTTTAATGTGCTTACATTTTATTTCTTTTTTCATCTTTATATATATGAGTATTGTTAAAATCATGTAGTAGAATTATGTTTTTTATTTTCTGTATTTGGTTACCTAGTGACTGGTTTGACATTGGGTCATTACTATACTTATCTTAGTCTTTTAAAATAAAGTCAAATATACAGATATTACATTTATTGTATACATACACATATTAATACAATAGTTAATTAATGTTTTTTTATTTGATTGGGGTTTTCATTTTTCTAAAAAAAAAAAAGCAAAATTGTTTTGTTTTGATTCATTCTCAATATAATAAATATATGTATGTTTATTGTTGTCTTAATATATATATATATACATGTGGGTTTATTTATTTTATAATTAAAAATGTATGTTTACTTGGTTATGAATTAAAATTAAAAAATGAGCTGGATTTGGTAGTGAGTGATAAAAGTTACATTATAAAGATATCCTTACACTATTATTATTAGCAATTTTTTTTTAAATTAATGGATTGTATAACATATTTTGATAAAAATTCTACAAGGTTGTTTTGAAAGAATTAAGTTGAAATTAAAAGAGTCATTACTTTTTATTTTTTAATCAATATAAAAAAACCTTTTAATTATTGTGTTTTTTCCATTTTGACTATAAAAGGTTGGAAAAAAGATTAGGGGATAGTTTTTTAGAGTTTTTACATTTTACAGATTATGATAGCAAGATGACTATGAAATTATAACTGAAAACAAGGAACAATGGATCCAGTTACTGCTGCTATTGTCACATTGTTATTGTGATTGGAATGGAGGCCAGGACCAAGTTTTCTGTGGTTCATTAGCCTGTATATATTGTGTATTAGCTGATATACCTGAATATCAAGTTCTAGACTAAATGGATCTGATTGTATGTATATCAATATAGCAAATTATATTTTTTCCAAAAATGACAACAATATAGTCTATGGTTTTAAAATAGACAAGCTCACCAAGACATTCCGTTAGCTTGCTAAAAAATTAGTTTATATATATACTCCTATCTATATGCAGAGAACCACAGCTAAAGATATTGCATGCTATATATAATACAGCTGATGAGTAGTGTGTTATATATATTGAGAATATTATTTTAAATAATTTCTTGAAAATGACACTTGTAATTTTTAAATTATAATTTTTTTTTAAAAGCAACTTTATCTAAATGTGTAATATGAGTTTCCAGTATTTTTTAAAAAAACTAAATTTCAAAAATCTTTCTATATTAGAGAACAAAAGAACTTTTTGGAGTACTTTTAAAGATATTGACAATTAATTCAGAGTAACCTGTTAAAAAAAAAAGAAAACTTTTCTGAAGGACTATCAAAGAAGTGATATTATTTTTTTTTAAAAAAGTAAAAAGAAAAATTTTTGTTTACTATTACAAATAATGAATTCATAACTTTGATTCATACTATTTTTATATATACGAACACAGACATGTAAATTTTATGTAAATTTTCAACGTTAAATTAATTATGAAAAATATATTTTTAATAATTTTATTTTGACAAGTTAAAATAAAATATGATATAAACATTAGTGTGTACACACATTTCAATGAATTTTCTCATATATATGTGAAAACAGTAATTATTTATGTATCATTAAATTATGATTGCTTATTTTTTATATTATTATATGATAACTCCCATATGTTATAGTACATCTGTGTGCTTTCACAGATGCATGTCAGGTAGACACATATATGTTGAAATTAATCATTTTTATTAGCTTATAATAATTCAAATATGTTCATTTTATATTTTAGAGATATGTGCATGTGATGATATATAGATATTTATGTAAACTTATTGGGACATATATGTTTATTACAATATAATAGTGAATTTCTTTTTGTATTAATCAAAATCAGAATGTGAATTTATATTTATGGCATACTCTGCATACCTTAATTTCATTTTATTGTTTTTAATTAATACGTTTTTATTTCATTGTTAAAGTTATTCCAGTGAATGTAATTAATCCTAGAATAGATTTAAAATATTGCATGTATATATTATATTTTTTGATCACACAATTATACAGCTTTTACTATTTGAGCTGGATTTGTGCATAATGGCTGTTATATAAAAGTGGTTTATATTTAGTGTTTATGGACATCCAGTTGATGATGATTTCATTCCTTTTTAATGCTGCATGGTGCAAAATGAATATAGTCCATGTACTAAATTTAATTTTAATTATTTATTTAAGAATTAAGTTTGTAGTTGGCCAGTACATTAATGTTACTAAATGGCCAGCCTGATCTCCAATCCAGTTACAAGATTGACTGTTGATTTAATTTTATTGTTAATTATTTTTGATGATGAATGATTATTCTTGTCTGTAATGCTGGTGAACTTATAGTTAACATATTTATAGTTATTGGTTGTGCTAATTTTTCATGATCATTCCTCATTATATATTTGTATGTTTAAATTTAAGTCTTTGACTTGCAATGGATGATGATTCCATAACCCCAAATGCACTCCTGATACTCCCCAAGAATCCATATTATTACAAATGGCAACCCAACTATGGGTCTGATATTGATTACATACTAGTGACCATTACTACAAAATTGTTACTCAACTTGATCTCTAATTTAACTATATCTGAGAATGGAAAAATGTATGCATTTTATCCAGAATTAGTATTACTGTAAAATATGGGACAAGGGTATTGATGATTATAAGTTATAAAATAGTGACTAATATCTATTTAAGGAGTTCATATTTAGAGTTGAATGGAAAATCTATGATTTTGGGGATTGAATTGGGTTTTTGATTGTTGTAGTTTGTTTAGCAGTACTTTCAATTTTGATGATGGATGAAGGGATTTGTCATTCGCTTCAGTATACAAAATTTTCATGCAACTCCAAGAAGTGTTTTATCTCAGGCAATGCTCCAACTACTTTCTGATTTTCTATTGTTTATCATAGTCCAGTTACTATAGTCCTGCCATGATCTGAGCTTTTAAGTCTCCAAGTAAAGAAGCAAGATGTAGTTTTGTATTTTCCAGTCCCTAACAATTAAAGAAGCAGAAGTTTGCAAAGATTTTTTGCATTTTTATTTTATATGAAGGGTTGTGATAGCTTATAGTATCTAAATTGAGATAGCCCTCCTGCATAGTGCATTGTGAACTTATAGTTCACTGGCTGAATTCTTTATATCAGAATTGCAGGTCACTATTCATTCTGTAACTTTGTGTTAATTATACATGTATATTATGTAAAATATTGTTCCATTAGTGTTTTACTTTTTATTTCCTTTTCGTCATGAAGTAGGAATATGAGACAGTTATGGGTTTCATTGCATATACACACAATATGTATATATAAAGTTGAATGGAACAATAAAAATAAACACAGACAATTTTTTATAGATATTTTTATACTAAACTAGAATAATAGTTAAGGATTAAATAATTTTGAATTTAAAACAAAATTATAAATTAAACATTTAAAAAGATCTAAATAATATTTTACTAATTCTGAATTTGAAATTAAAACAAGCATGTTTTTATGTGGCAATAGATATGCTGGTAATTATAAAACTCTACTATCTATTTTGATTAGCAAAGTTTTTAAATTAATGCCTGTATAAAATATTTTGATAAAAATTCTACAAGATTGATTTTGAAAGGATTATGTTGAATTGAAAAGAGTCTAACTTTTTTCAATCAAGATAAGGAAAACTTACTTTTAATTACTGTTTTTTCCATCCTGACTATAAGAAGGTTTTGAAAAAGATTACAAAGTTTTTTAGAGTTTATAGCTTTATTTTATGAAATCATGATGATTATGAAGTTATAATTCAACGCAAGAAACAATAGACCCAGATACTGCTTCAAATTCAATGTTGGAGAAGTTATGATTTATATGGATGCCAAGGCACATATATATTGCCCATATATTGCATACTCACAAGTGTGCCTGAAATCTATCAAATTCTAGACTAAATGAAGCTGAATATATATGTATTTCAATAGAATCCAAATTATATATTTCCTGAAGATGACAACAAGCCAATCTATGGTTTTTGAAAAAACCATCCACTTGCTGAAGTTTATATATACTGTTTTTCCTATATGCACAGAAGCACTGATAAAGGTACTGTAGAACAATATTATTTTAAATATATTTTGAAAATGACACTTGTAATTTTTAAATTACAAAAATGTTTTTAAAAGCAAACAACTTTATTGAACTAAAAGTAAGATTTATTTCCAGTATATATTTTTTAATAAAATAAACAATCTTTCTAGATTAAGGAACAAAAGAATTTTTGAAATATTTTTAAAAATGTTTGCAATTAATTAGGTGTAACCTGTTAAAAAAGAAAAAGAAATTTTTTATGAAGGACTAGAAAAGAAGTAATACTTTTTTAAAAAGTAAATAATGAATTAATAACTTTGATTCATACTATTTTTATATATACACATATACATGTGAATTTTATGTAAATTTTCAATGCTTGATAGATGAGATTCTGCATGATAAACTTGTGTTCTGTTATGAGATTTTCTGTCCATCATTGTGTTGGAAGCAGGTGTCCATATATATTATGTTAAGAGTCAACCCATCTCCAGAAATAAAAATATATATAAAAAATGAGACAATTACTTTAGACCAAATAGCACAATATGGCTTAATAAATTATAACCTATCTTGTAATTCTGAGTTAGTGCACAGCTAAATACGATTAACATATATTTTTGTTGCAGATATTGTACAAAGTATATCTGATGTATTTTTTTAAAATTTCAAAATGGTGTCCAGGATTGAGAAAGTTAATGTACTTTAACATATGAATTTGATTGTTTATTGGAATGAATTTTGCATTTTTTGTTTTTGTAGCCATTAATCATAATAGATGTCTTTACTTTAAATATATCATAAGTGAAAGCACTGCAATTAAATAAAAAAATTGATCATATTCTAATTAATATACGATAAATATTGTTTATTGAATAATGAATAAAGTTTTCACTGTAATGACCTTTTTTATTTTGAATGTGCCAATTTTATCCTTGGCTGATGTTGATTTAATTAAATCAGTATTAAAAATGGTGGATGTATATTTGATTTTCCATCACCATATTTGTACCCTGATAGACAAGATAGCTTTTGTAGTGTTCATGCTGCATTGTAAACTTAGGTTCTATGATGAGGTTTTCTGTTTTGCATAGTGCTATATTTTGTTAATAATCATCCCATTTCCAGAAATACAAATATATCAAAAAAATGAGACACTTATATCCCAGCTTGTATGTCTGTGGAAATGTTAATGCACAGCTAAGCATGTAAGTCTGTGGAAAAAATACAACAGATATACTTTGTACAATATATCCAACAAAAAATTATGTTAGTTATACCTAGCTGTGTATTAATAGTTATACGTAGCTGTATATTAATTTTTCCACAGACTTGCAATCTGGGATAGAATTCATTAAGCCATATTGAGCTATTTGGTCAAAAGTAATTATCTCAATTTTTTTTTGTATATTTTTGATTACTGGAGATGGGGTGACTATTGGAATAATATATGCACACCCATTTCCAGCACCATAATGGACAGAAAACCTCATCACAGAACACAAGTTTGCAATGCAGCATGAGCATTACAAAAAGATGCATTTCCACAGACTTACATGCTTAGCTGAAATAACTTTTGGGGTGCTTATGCAGCATTGTAAACATATGTTCTGTGATAAGGGTTTCTGTCCCCTACGGTGCTGGAAGCAGGTGTGCCTATATTATTCCAATAGTCACTCCCATCTCCAAAAATAAAAAAATATATATAAAAAAATGAGACAATTGCTTTTGACCAAATACCACAATATGACTTAATAAATTATATCCCAGCTTGTAAGTCGGTGAAAATGTTAATACACAGAGAGGCATGATTAACATAAATTTTTGTTGAAGATATTGCATAGAGTATAACTGTTGTATTTTTTTAAAATTCAAAATGGTGTTCAGGATTAAAAAAGTAAATGAACTTTAACATATAAATTTGATTATTTATTGTACCAAATTTTGCATTTTTTGCTTTTGTAGTCAAGCATAGGAAGCCGAGAGGTCAGCGCTTGCAGACGGTTGTCGCTGGTTCGCTTCCTAGCCGATGCTTTGACATATGAAAAAAAAATTACAATAGCCTTCTTTACTTTAAATATATCATAAGTGAAAGCACTAAAATTAGATAAATAAATTGATCATATTCTAACTATAAATAAGATAAATATTGTTTATCCAATAATCAAAAAACTTTCACTCTAATGCATTTTTACTTTGAATGTAGCAATTTTATTCTTAGCTGACATAGATTTAGTGAAATCACTATTAAAATAATAGATGTATTTTTTAAAAATGTTTCCAAATTTTTGTTAAGGAATATTGTTATGACCAATGGCCACTGTAAATTGATGATGATTGCCATGGCAAATACTAACATAAACATCTGTCAGACTGAGCTTTTGCCTTTAAATTACACACACTCATTTATACATATATATTATGGAATTCCACATTTATTAATTTACTAAGCAGAAAATGTTACATGTTTTTCTTTAATCAATTGAAACTCCTACAATTGATTTATTTGTTTTAGTAAGAAGCTCTTTAAAAGAATTTAATACCTCTGTAATAAGAGAATCATGATAAGTCTAAATTAGCAATTTTAATATTTAATAGTTGTTGAAATTTAGCGTGTATAAAAGATAGTTCTAAAGAAAGAACTTTACTTATGTTATTTATATGATTGGAAAAAGACTATTTTTTAATGCAACTATCATTTTATTCTTGGAGAATATTAATTTATAATCACATAACAGTCTGTGATATAAGTACCCATGTAATATGAATGTGATGTTTTGATGGTTTTAATATGAACCTCTAATTGTTCTCAATCGTAACTCTAGTGCAATGTGTTAAAGGTTATGAAATGAATGTATGCAAGTTATTCATAGAGATTTCTTTGCCTAAAGAAAGTGTTTGTGATAATTAATCCATGTGTTGTGCAAAAGTCCATTACTTGAAAATAATTTGAGTATATAACAGTAATATTTTTTTCAACAACTTTTGACCAAAATCTATTATTTCTACCAACATGGTCATCAAAATCTTCAAGAACAAAAAATAGATCTTTGAATGATATTGTTATAATAATGTTGTCCAACAAGAAGTATTCATTCTCTGAGATCTTTAAAATTTGTACTGGAGGTTTATGCACTAATAAAATGAGAACTGGTCCTATTATGCAAACAGAATTATAACACCATTAACTTTACTTTGTCATATCAGGAAAAAATTCTAAATACAAAAAAAAAACTTAGGCTTTACAGAAAATTTTTCACTCTACATTCTCTTTTCTTTGACTGAACAGTTCTCATGAGTAAAATGCATGTAAATTTGAAGTACATTTAATTCTTGTTATATGAATTATTTAATATTCAAAATTGAGTTAACATATATATCGTAAGTTAAAATTGTAATAATATTATATTTACAGAATAGGTGTATTTATATATCCTAAGTTAATATGTAAAGACTTGGGAACATTAAAAGTAAAGGTTGTAATTTAAATTCGATACATTTGTATTACGAAAGTGGATATATTTCTCTCTCTCTCTCTGTTTTCTATCTCTATCTCTCATATGCACATTTTTATTTTCTTTTTCTCTAATTAAAATAGTTATAATTCTTCTTTACAGGTGTTGTTAATTAATTTGACTTTAAGAAAACTGAATATTAGTGCAAACATAAATGCCTGGAAATAATTTATGTAAAAGAAAGTACATTTTTGAAAAAAGTAAAAAAAAGAGTGAATATTTAACAATTCAAAGATAGACTACTACAAAATACTTAATATAAAAGAATGCATTCGTGGAAGAGATATTCCTACAATCAGGCTGTCAATTTTCATCACCTATGCCATTTGGATTGTAAGGTGCAAGGCACAATACCAACATCCCAAGCCAGATGAAAACTCATTATTTATTCAGAGCATAGAGAAAATTAAACAAAGAGACAAAACTCTTGCCACAACATTCATTTTTCAAGAGACATGGAAGCTATATCAGACTCTCTAATAAAGTTAACAAAGAACTTAACCACTAAATACCTAACCTTGTTTAACTCAATAATGTTAGTTCCATAACTCATCTGCATATTTGTAATATATCATCCATATTAATTAGTTTAATAAATATTTTGAGAAACAATTTAATAGTTCTATTAAAAAGAGTTTTATTTCCTATTATTATTGAAAGATTTTAAATATTAATATATTAACGTTCAGTTAATTTTATTAATTAGATCTTGTTGTAGATATAATGAAATCCGAGTCATGCTAAAAAAAAATAATTTTGAACGATAAATTTAGCAAATTAAATTCGCTTAAAATATATAAAAAACATTACAATTATAGTTATATATATATATAAAAGTCAGTTTATATAATTATGAAATAAATAATTTTTACAACAATAAAAAAAAAAAACCTTGAACCTAAGTCATAAAATGTTATTTCCAAGAAACAAATAAATCATTACGTTTTAACAAACCTTAATAAATGAATGAGTTCATCGACTTTAAATAATCTAATAACAAAGGGAGGCCTAATATATCAAGAGTAATAAATGTAAATTATTTGACAATGTAATGAGATACTAAAATTAGTGAGTGACATTTTTAATAATGTGTAAAGTTATTATTTGATATGTGGCTGTGAACTAAAAACACTAGAATAAACTGGGTTAAGTGATCGTCAATAGGGATGGTCAAATATCATTATTACTATCTGATTACGTCTTTATTCCTTTAGGCAGAAAATTTAAAATGTATGTATAATAAAATTCTTGGTAAAAGTAAATAACTTTAAATTCTTAAGAATTCAAATTTCAGTTCTGCCTTAGAGTTTGAATCTTTTTTAATTTTAAATTAAAAAACACAACTTTATTAAAATTATTTTGGGTTAATCATTTACAGCATATTTAACTCTTGAAGTGATAAACCTCTGAAATATAATATATTTATTAGTTCCACAGTAATTTATCTTTTATATTGTACCACTAGTGAATAAATAGCATTATATATTTCATAATTTTTTAAAACAACAAAAAATTGATTAGTTTTAAGAGTTTTAAAATAAAATTTTGCAAAAGTAGAAGTATAGCGTCATATTTTTCTTTTAGAATAAAACTTATTAACAAGAAAGGGGGTGGTGTCTAAAATAGAATTAGAGAAAATTTAAAATTCTTTCTCTCTCTCTTTGTAAAGAAAACTTTTTTTATAATGTATAAAATAAGCAAATGTGAAATTAAAATAAAAATTAGTCTGTAAAAATAAAATGTTTGTTAAACTTTCAAAATGTAAATTAATTAGTTCATAAGATTTCAGATTGATAATAAAATCAAAATCAATAGTTGAATTAATTAAAAAACTGTAAACTATCTTATCGAGGTCATTTAGATGAATCTGAACAAGGATTAAGATAACAAGAATTCTAGAATTAATTAAAAAAGACAGATTTCAAATTAAGATCAAAATTAAAAATAATGATAAGAAATTAAAACAATAAGAGAAAAAAGTATATAAAATCATTCTGTCCATTGGTATTTAGTGGGGGGCTGCAGTCTGCTAGATCATTCATCAGTTCAGATTATTATTCAGTTCAGACAGAATGCAGAATCCAAACAATCAGAGATCCAGGTATTCAGAAACTGCTAATCCAGTTGTAAACCTATCAATTACTGCTGTGGTAAACATCCATACAAAACTTTAGGATATTCAGTTGGACTTCAGGTCCCAAAAACCCTCAACAACAAAAAAATCAACTGAACCTCACCTAAACCAACATCCAGAACAATGCCCATATTGTAAGTAAAAGCTGTCACAAACTCTCTTGCCCATTGTCAGCACAAAGAATGGAAAAAAGCCCTGCAACCATTGATGGAGACCAAAAAGCCAAACAATTGGAAACTGACAATCATGAAAACCTAAGTAAAGATACTATTAAATAAATTCTGATCACAGTCTAGACTCTTTATTTTAAATGTGTGAACTTTAATTAATGGATTATTATAACTGAAGCCTACAGTAAAATATATTTTTCTTATGTAAAATTTATATTGTATTAAATATATGTGTGCATAAATAATTAAATATTAATGTTTGCTTTAATTATTATTTTGTCTATTTTCTATTTATCTCTTGTCACAGCATCACCAATAATTTAATGTAGAGTTATTTTATGTGTTAAGTAAGTATGCTAGACCCTGAGAAAGAATATTTAGCTAGTCATGGGATATTTCGAACACTGGATTGTGTGCCTGTCATCCAAAACATGCTGATTATATAATGTAAGATTGGCTGGTGCCTGAGGTTGATTCTCAAAACAAATAAAATGCTGTGGATGGCAGAGGTTAAATCTAGCAGTCAAGGTCGGTCATGGTCTGGAAATGTGATCATGTTATGCTATGCATAGCTTGATCTGACTATGGGTATCATTGATGGCTTTGCTATCAGTGGTATTCTCCCCTGTGCTTGAAGGGATGGCCTGTTCACATAATATTAAAAATATAAATTAAAAATTATGTTAAAAGATGTTTAAGCCCATTTAAACCCAGTTAAATAATATCTTTTTGGTGGACCCAGTTAAATGCTGTCCAATGTGGAATCTGAAGTGCCAAAAATTGACCCAGCATAATTAAAGTTTAAAAAAAGTTTGAAACTAAAATTTAAATTAAATGCTAAATTGCATGATAAAAGTTGGAATCGGAACAGTGTGAGAAGAGAAATAGATCAAAGCAAATATTAAGAATTAAAATAATAAATAATGATTAAATATATAATGTAATTAGAAAGGAGAGTAGAACGTGGTCAGAAATTATAAATAATTTATTACTGGGGGTTTGGAGTTTGACAAACACTTCGTTTGATTTAAAATATTTAGTCGAACATTTTGTTCCATTTAAAAATAGAAAAAAATAATAGAAATAAAAGAATCAACTGACAAAGACTAGGGGAATTTAGAGTTGATATTATTAGTCAAATGGAAGTATAATGAGAATTTTGTTATTTAAAATAAAATAAAGTTTTAGAGTAAATATACGGTAATAAAATAAGTTTTTTTTTTCTTTGTATAGAATCAACATGCGGTGATAAAATAATAAATAAATCTAAAAGAATAAATAAAGCATATAATAAATAAAATAAAATCTATAATAAAATAAATAAAAGATAATATAATCTTTCTTGTAAATGTGGATTGTGTGGGTTATTAGAGTTATAGGATGAATGCACAGATAAAGGTTGAGGAAGGTATAGTAAGTGTAGGCCATCATGCTGTAGGAAAATAGTACCCATAGTGGGAAAAATGTAGGAATAGTCCTTATGGTGAGAATCTAGTAAAGAGATTCCTGGGTCCATCCAAATCATACCAGGAAAAATAGTCCCAATTTCTTATCTCAAATATGCACACTGGAAAAATATCAGTATAAGCTGCAAATCAGTTTCATGGGAAGAAAAATTCCCAAAATTTCATAATATCTCATTTTAGCATAGCTAAATGATCAATGAGTGAATATTGCCATTCACAGTGACTTCCATTTCATCTTCTATGATGTAGACCCATGGGATAGAGTCATAGGTTCATTCAATCAGCTAGTTGAAAAATCCCAGCATAGAAGGTAAAGGTTTTTTAGTGCATAAGTCAGATATAAGCCAGACATATTCTGTGATCTAATGCATTCAAACCTCTGTGAACATCATAGAGATGTATGTTGTTCCTAGTGGTCCTCACACATGACATAATTGTCAAAATCAGCATTGAGTATAGCCTGGAAAGAAGAGTAGCTTAGGAAAGGTCACCCTCTGTACTTTATTGAGATGTACCAATTCTAAAACTTATTTGGTAGAAAAATATTACATAAATAAATAAAAATAAAAAAATCAAATGGTAAAGCTAAAAAACAATAATAAACAAAATGTTAGAGCTAAAATGGGTCATACTGATGCATTTTACCTATCAAATGGAGGGGTGTGTGATTTACCTATAAAATGGAGGGGTGTGTGATATACCGCTAGGGAATAGTGTTACATGTTTTTGTTGTTTTTTTTAAAAAAAAAAAAAGAATAGTTTTAAGATTTTTAAAATGAAATTTTGCAAAAATAGAAGTACTGTGTCATCTTGTTCTTTTAGAATAAAACTTCTTTGCAAGATAGGGGAGAAATCTAAAATAGATTTAGAGAAAATTTTAAAACTTTTTTTTTCTTGAAATCAAGCCACCCAAAAAATGCAGGCAATCCCTATGTCTGCTAGGTCTGTGTAATGCAGTATTGAAGAATTGGCCAAAGATGTTGAAGTTCAAGTGGTAGAAATGGTCAAAAATGCAACATTTTATGCAATTCAGCTTGATAAATCAACTGACATAACAAACAAGGCTATTCTTTTTTGCTTTGTGAGATTTAATTTTGAAGGATATTTAGAAGAAGAATTTCTATGTTTACTGGACTTGCTGGGTAGAACAACTGGATCTGAAATTTTTAATGTATTGAATGATTGTTTTCTGAAACATGAAATTGATTGGGGAAAAGGTATAGGATGACTACACATAGATTTGGAATTGTTAAAAAATAAAAGTTACTGGACACATAGATATAATTTACTCATTGTATTTTACACTGTGAATAACTTGCTGTGAAAAGATTGTCTCCAGAATTACATGAAGTACTGTCTGATGTAATTAAAATTATAAATGAAATTTGTCATAAAGCTCTGAACTCTGATTATTTGCATAACTTTGTAATGAAATGAGATCACAACATAAACATCTTCATTCTGAGGTGCATTGGTTGTCAAGGGGTAAAGTTTTAACCCGATTGTTTAATATGCAACAAGTCATAAAATTCAACAACAAAGTAATTTCAAACTCTAAAATTTCTTCTCGGATGATAACTGGGTAGCAAAGCTTGCTTATTTGGCAGACATTTTTTGTTTGTTAAATGAGTTGAACATATCTATTCAAGGACAACTTTCAGACATTTTTACATTGTGAAGTAAAATGGATGCATTTTAGAATAAAATATTGTTGTGGAAAACACTATTAATTGATGAAGATTTGCAGTTGTTTCCAAATCATATGAATACATAAAAGAAAAAGACATCAACCAACAGATAATAGGGTTTTTTTCAATAGCACTTGTAGTCACTCAAAGAGTCCTTTGAACATTATTATCCCCAAAAAAAGAGGATCTCAGAAATGGAAATATGTGGATAGTAAATTCATTTTATTCAAATATTAAGAAAACCAATTTAAATGTGAAAGAGAAAGAAAGTTTAATCGAATTATTCAGATGATAGTCTCAAACTTCAATTCAACACATCTTCAAGAAGCCATTTTTGGATTTCTGTAAAAAGTGAATATTGAATATTGAGTGGAAAACCTTAAAAATTTTGACTCCATTCACAATGAGCTACCTGTGTGAAAAAACGTTCTTAACTGTAACTACCATTTAAAACAAGAATTATTCTAGGCTTGAAATAAAAGCTTCTTTACTTGTTGCAGTGACATCATGATAGTGAAGTAATTGTAAATCAAGAGCAGCAAATGTTGCATTAATTTTTAATATATATTACTGTTATTTATTATTATTTTTGTGTTAAAATTAAAATTATTAATATATAAATAAATATATATGTATATCATACTCAAAGCCCATATTAATTCATACCTTTAAAAATTATGTTAGTGGACCACAATATCTAAAATGTTGCTGACTGCTGGTATAGTTACTATAACTTTACTCCCATATTTTATACAAATAAGCATTTTAAGCAACAGTTTAGTACTTTAAGTATTTTATTGTGCATTTCTGAAAATATTTGTTGTAATATTTTGTTAGTAGATTATTAAAAAGATGGGTGTGTGAGATACATATTTGTCCATCTTAAGATTTTCCAAAATTTACCAGAGCCTTTGTTACCTGTGTTTTTGGCAGCTACATCTCTGTCTAAAGAATAATATGTATGATTTTAATGTATTTTTAAATAGCGGTTTATCTTTGTCTCACCCTGGTTAAGCTTAGTATGGCTACCAGTGCCTTCCATTTTAGAAATACTATATCCAGTGTGAATCTTTAGGCCTCTACCAGCAAAGTCTCTGACAAGCTACAATCTCTATTCTCAATGTTTGGAATCACTCGTGTTATTTACTGCAGATAGGGTAGTGAGGGGTATTATTATAAATGTTGGCATATGAATAGCACCTCGTTTCTTACTTTTATATTCTTTGCTTTCGCCTATAATTATTGTGGACAACGTAGAATACACTAATATAAGATAAAATATAAGTTTTAGATTAATTAAGAACGAAAGTTTACGAGTTTGATATTATTTAGTTAAAGTAGTTGCATTTCCAATTTAATGAACTATTAATGTAAAAAAATAATTAAGATTTAATTATATATCAGACATATGTATTTAGTAAAACCATCCATAAGTGAAATCAATCTATTTTAATTTTTTTTTGTGTGTTATATTGTCACTTTAGTAATTTTCATTTTAATAATTAATACACACTTTGCTTGTTTAAATTTGCTGGCCATTTTGCTGTTATTTGTCTATTAATTGCTAAATAGTTTATATGCCTCATATCTAAGCTGAACTAGCATCAGGAGTAATTATATCAAAAATATCCGGATTATTATATACTCATTCATACAAAATAAATTTACCAAACTGGTAGACTAGTATGTGTCAGGTACTATATATATATAATTGCAAGTAATAATCATATATCACATGACTTAATTTAATAAGTTTGTATTACAAAAGTTATATAATGATTATGCCAATAGCTCTTAAAAGCTTTTCAGAACATCCCCATCTTTAGTCTTGTTTCTCATTCTGGCTTTCATCAGTGAAACATCAGAATATTCAAGCATTAGATCTAAAACACCAGGTCAAGTCCAGCACTTTATCTAATGTTTAACTATTAACTAGAAAATCTGAAATTTTCAGACATCCATACATCTTCAAATCCAACTATCTAACTTGAAAAGCCATATGGGACTGAACTAAATTCAGATACACCATATTTTAATAGCTTTAGCAATACAAAATCATCAAAGCCTTAAGAGCAATAACAATATTTGCAAAAAAATCAAGTGATATATCATGTGATTTAATTAGTGATGTTCTGAAAAGCTTGTTAAGAGCTATTGACATGCTTTTTATATAATATTTGTAATACAAGCTTATTAAATTACATGATATATGACTTGGTTTCCTTGCAATTATTGTTATTGATCTTAAGGTTTTACTGATTTTGTATTACTAAAGCTATCAATATATGGGGTATGTCCCACATAGCTATTTAAGTTAGATAGCTGGATTTAAAGACATATGCATGTCTGAAATTTTCTGATTTTTCTAGTTACTAGTTGGTCACTAGATAAAGTTCTGGGCTTTACCTGGTATTTTAGATCTAATGTTTGAATATCCTAGGGTCTCACCGATGAAAGCTAGAGCTAGAAACTGGTCTGGAGATAGGAATGTTCTGAAAAGCTTTTTAAAAGCTATTGGAATGCACATTATATATAATGGATAGATAAAGTATACTTAAAATTATCATTTCAATTCCATGACCTCTCTAACAATCTCATGTAAATGAATAATAAGGGAAAAAACAATAATCACCAGCTTTATTAATTTTAGTCTGTTGAAACTTGGAATAGTTATATTCTATAATTGTTTTATACTCCAGTTATGAAATGCTTATGATTAATTTATCAAATAATATTGGATAATTAGTTGAGTTAACTAAATATTTGCTATTTGAAAAACAGATTCTCAAACATGCTAATTTTGTATTCAACTCCAAGTCTAGTCATAGCAATTGATTACATGCTGTTATATTATGAAGCTTTAACATGTTATTATATGGGAATGGGCTTTTAGTGTGACATAACCAATTTAAAAAGCAGAATTCAAACTAGATATTTAGTTATAATCTTACTATCAACTTTATAATATAAAGCATGTACATCATGACTATCTCTTGCAACTAGTACCTAATTATCATCAATACCACATATATAATATTTTTACTCTATGCTGTATAATGCTGATTTATTCTTATATTGCATATATCAAGGTATCAAACATATTTGAACCATTAATTTTAATATTGAGACATAAATTACAACAATTTGAATTTAAAGCTATGAAATAATTTTGCTCCTTCTATATAAGCATTATTATTTATTCTTCTATTTATTTATACTCAACTTTTACATATTTGTATTAATAACACTGAAATTGAACGTCTAATTTTATATTAAATACCAAACATATTATGTATTTATAAAATCTAGGTACAAACATTAAACATATTTGAGAATAAAGCCATAACAAGACGAATTTGAAAAGACTAAGAGTTATTTCCAATCTGACTTTCTGTTTATCTTCAATAAAATGATAAAATTTGATGTATATATCATGTTCACAAATTCCGTTAAGGAAATAATTTTATAATTAATAATTTATAACGTTCAGAAGTAATTTAATTCAACATAGTTAACGATTTAAATTAATTCCAAAACTGAAATGTATATTCACAATTAAAAAATGTCATTATTTTCAGGTTGTGGTAATCGATAATAATTCAATAATAAACAAATACAAAAACAATGCTTACAATAAAAAAACTTGTATATAGGTTTAAAAAATATTATTAACTTCCTTTAACATAGTATGCTAAGTATGACTAACTGGTAGACATAATCATAAACAATACTTCAAGAGAATTACATGATTTATAGACATTGCAATTTTAGTACATTAATTATAAAATGTAAGTGAGTTAATTTACATAAGCCACTTTTTTGAAAGTCTGATACAGAATTCTTTCCTATTGGTGTCCATATTTCTGTCAATGTGCCAGGGCTCTTTGATTTAGCATCATTTCTCTTGGAGCAGCCAATGCTAGCAGATGTGAATTCAAATGTGTTACCATGTTTGGTTTCATGTTCAAAGAAAATAGATTTAACTTCTCTATTAGTATTAGCTCTATTGTACTGATATCTATGTTTCACAACTCTTATAAAGAGATTGGTTCAGGATCCCCCAAAGAAAATAATATTGCAGTTTGTCTTTTTGCATCCAATTTTGAACATGACCTGAGAAACCTGGGAGCAATTTTTTGTAGTGTTGTTAATTAAATGGTTTTGGGTTAGAGGGTATGAAAACTTACTCTATATGTTTTCAAACAAATTTTCTTTATGATGTGGGTTACACCAGGTATTTAGGACTGCAATATCCAAGAATTTTCATATCATTGCATAAGTTTGTATCAGTGTAGAATGTTTTAATGATGTCAAAGAGCATTATACATTTGTATCCGATGTGACATAAGTCTTTAATGTATGTATGTATGTATGTTCATTTTACAGTCAGATTGAAATTTGCATAGGTTGTAATAACAAAAAAAAAACAATATTAAAATTATTTTTAATATTTTAAGGGAAAAATAATACAAAATAGTCATTCAAGCTTTATAGAAAATCAAAATATATTATAGGAATCCTGTTTGTATATATTCTTTTAAATGTTTATGCACATAAAACTTTCATATTTATTGTTTCTCTGAAAATTTATAATCATGACCTTTTACTTGTGATTATATGTTTGATTATTTATATCATCTAAAATTCTTTATTAAATATCTTTAGAAAAAAATAAACTTTCTTTAAAGTTTTCAAATACATTATGCAAACATATAAATAGTATTAAATTTATTTTCATTTTCAGGGTATTGCTAATTTGATTCATGACAGAATTAGCATGGGAATTGTACCTGAATCCTTTTATATGCATATGTGTTGAATTCAATGCTCTAAACAAAGGCAAGATTCAATAAAAAATTATTTAAAATTATCTATAAGGATCTTCCTGGTTTCTTCACTTTTTCTTTAGACAAAGATTAATGAATACTTTTGAAATATTATGCATAGTCTATAAAATCCACTTATGGATTCATTTGCCATTATCAGTTTGAGATGTTTCTTAAATTTTTTCTTTGTACTTTTTCATTTCTCTCCAATTCTTTTCATAATTAAAGAAATGTTCATTGGTATATGTATGTTGTATTATGTTAGGTTCATCTGTTTTGTTTCTTGTTAGTTATTACCTTGTACATTTTTAATCATTTATCATTGGGTTGTTTGGTTTTACCAATATTTTGTAATTTTCTAATTGAAGATATGTTCCTTGATATATGCATGTTTTACTATATTAGATCCATCTGTTTGTTCCTTTTTAATTATTACTTTGTCCACTTAATATCATTTCTTATTGGGTTGCCTCATTTTACTGGTATATGATTTTGTTTGTTTTTCAGCATTTTGGTTTGGGTTTTATAAATTTCTTATAATGTACTATGGTTTTGGAAAGATATTCTGGTATTACAGTGATTGCAGATTTTTTTTGTTTGTTTGCTATCCCTGGTATGTACTATAATGGTTGGATATTAGAGTCTTATTGTATCTGTGCTACAGGGTGCCACCAGGCATTTGGAACCTGGAAAATTTATATAGTAGGCAGATACGTAAGTTAAGATTCAAAATTTTTATATATATTTCATTCCAACCATCAGCCCTAGTCACTAGCTCATGGAGACACAGAGATTTAATATAAAACTTGCTTAAAAGAAATATATTAATATTTAAAAAAAATGAAATAAGCCACTGCCAGTAATTAACACACAAACATTTATTAAGGCACATATAAATAAAATTGAGGAATAAAATTTACTATTTAGATTGGCTAATAATTTTTAAATTTAAATTTTTATTTTAAATAACTCACACAGATGAATTTCATATTTTATTTTGAGTGTTGAGTATGAATAAACTATATAGATTGTATTTGAAAAAAAAATTCTATCCCTTATTTAACCTTTGGCCAAAAGTTTGCAGTCAAACCAACGTCAATCCATCTGATATATCTATGTATTCAATGCAGAATGAATACGATAGCACAAATACCATACTGTCAGGAATGTACATCTGAACAGCATGGTTATAGAAGACATTGACTCTTGTCCAGTACAGAAATACTAGATCTATCTGGCAAGAAGAACAATAAAAAAACTCCATAGGAAGAGACTGCGTATTCCATCTTACTATCCCATTCCATAGGCTAAAAGGGATGATCCAAGTAGCAGGGAATATTGCCTGCTTCTGATGGTCAGCGAGATATGGGACATATTTTGCCCAAGTGCGGTGTATAAGATGATCCTGCATGTAGCAGACTTCATACTACATTTACTAATTACACCAATATATCCAATTGATTAACCCAATTTAACTAAGAAACAAATAACCTAAGATTAACCCTCCCTTAATTAAACTAATATAAGTTTACAAATCTATGCAGCCATTCACACCTGACTTAAATTTAACATTTATGAAGTTTAATTTAATAGAAAAAAAAATCATAATAAAAACTTAAAAGAACAGAAAAAATAAATTAATGGAAATGATTTACAAAAATAATAATACATTCAATAAAATAATTATTAATAACTTATTAAGTTTGGTCAGATAGGAATTTCTATTGCAATAATTTAAATACTGGGAAAGTTTTATACTTAGTGTTCATTAATTAACTAATGTTCTTACGGTTTTAACATACTGGAAAAGTTTCTTTTTTTAAAATTAAAGTTCATTAGTTAGAGTTCTTACTGTTTAAAAAATCCATGCTTACAATTGTTGCAATTTGGAGCCAATGTTAATTCCCCCAATGTCCTGTGGTCCTCAATATAGGAAAATGATTGGTCATTCCTCTTTCTTTTTTAAAAACTGAAGAAATTGAAGAGTGCATCTTTTCAATCCTTTCTTCTTCAACTCTCCCCATACTAACACATCTCTCTCTATCACATCTCTATCTTTTCTCCCAGAAATTTCTCACTAAAATTTATTTCCAAACTTTTTCTATTATATTAGAATTTTGGATTGAGTGGACATTACATCATGATGATGGTGAAGGTCTTTCCTTGAGGTGTTTCCCTAAGGGATTTATTTCATTGGCCATTCTGTTCTCATTGTTTTTTCTCTCTTATCTGACCTTTAATTATACATTTTGAAATGCCCAAAGGCTAGTTCACTTGGACTAATTAATAATAATTTCCATTTTATACAATAGCATTAATTAATCTATTGTACAAACATAAAGATATATTTTTATCTCTAAATCTTTTTAAGTTTTTGTTGAAAATGTAGTTTTTTTTCTTTAATAAAGTTTTCTTTTAATAATTTTTCATCTGTGCGATTTTATATATTAGAGTTTAGATGATTTTTAACTTTCAATTTTTAATTCTTAAAAAAAAGTTTTTATTTGCGAACTTTTATTTTTCATGTCTAATTTTTAGAAAAAATAATGTGACGGCATATGTGCCCATTACATATCAGTAAACTTGCTTAAAAAAAATAAACAAAAAAAAATATTTTACTTAGGGTTAGTAATTATGGTACATGATTGGTGAAAATTTACAAAGACATTTGGTTAGTAACTTTACAAAAAGACTATATACAAAAAAGAAAAATGTTGACTATCATTTTCCTATGAACCATCTATGTTTATGCCTCCTTCCTCCAAGAGTTCATTTTTCTCTATGTTTCATTTTTAAACACACAGCATCACAAGCAAATTATTTATTTAGGAAGGTTGCATTGAAGTAAATATGTTTTAAAAGATAATGGGTTTATACGTGTATATTTGCAGCACAATTATATATACTAGCAACTTATTTATGATTAATTGAAATGCTTAAATAGGGTTACACTGAAGTAAATTCCCAAAGAGCACTCATCATAAGGTACCACATTTACAATCATAAATGTACATGGCAGTGTGCACCTATACACATTAAAGCATAATAAATATTAAAAAAACTTATATTAATTGCAACCTTTTGACTTTTTTTAAAAAAATACAGTTTTAACCAAAAGACTGTTTCTTACGAGGCTCCTCGTAGACATCTGACATCACTCTAACTCTGCTAGTTCTTATGCTAAAAAATTCGTTCGATAGGTTTTGAATAGGTTTTTAAAAGCTCTGTAAGATGGTGACCTCTTCCGACTTATTTTACAAGTAAAAAATAAAAAAAAACGCATTTAAACCTAAACAAAGAAAGAACATTATTTGTGATTGGTTCTTAGCATGCTCTCAGCCGAAAAAGACATTCTGATTGGCTGGAAAGAACAAAGAAAATGCCTGATCAAAGAAAATAAAGAAAAACGCTGAGATTTTCATTTCGAATTTAATTTTAAGTATTAAAAAAATATAATTTCAGAAATTAAACTAGTTTTTTAAAAAATATACTAAAAAAATAAAATTATTTTCGAAAAATATTGAAGATTTTAGTAAAAATATTAAAGAAATATTTAAAAGAAATATTTACTTTTCTATAACGTAAAAGTCGACCTTTTTGTTTATATTATAGCTTTTATGTTGCTGAAATTGAATATTTTAGAATAAATAAATAGCAATTTATTTTTGAAAGAACTTTCGTTCTTTTCATAACCTGAAAAATTAATAATATACTTTTTATAAACGTATCTGAGTTGAATTTAATATTATAGGCGAATATGTTTTAACAATAGGCTTTGTCTTCAGTTTGTGAGTTGGCCAATTAAAAGATTTGATTTTTACCTCATACAACCAATAATATAATTAGCGGTTAAAAGGTTAAAATTAATATCTTTCCTTTCTCATTTTTAATATACAGTATGTGCCATTTCTTTCTGGCAGTGCTTTTATAAGATTTAAAGTATACAGTAGATAAAAATATTTTATTAAAAAAATTTACTCAGGATACTTCTGGTTAAAGTGTATCAGACCACATGTTGGGCACCAATTATAATGGTCAGGATGATTCCAGTCTTATTGTATCTGCACTACAGGGCACCACTAGGCTACTTGAACCTAGAAAATTTATAGAGTAGGCAGATATACACTGTTAAGATCTAACTTTTATATATATATGGTTTATTCTGACAGTCAGCTCATGCCACTACCTCAGGGAACAGCAGAGATTTATAATATATAATTTCATTTAAAATATATCTTCAATATTAAATAATTAAAAGCCACTGTCAGTAATAACACACAAAAAACATTTATTAACACACATATATAAACATTTAAAATTTGAGAAATAAAATTTATTATTTTAGATTGGTTATTAATTTTTAAATTTAAATTATTAAGAAAGTCTGCACAGATGGACATTTTATAAAAGTTTGTTTTATAATGTTGAGTATAGATAGGCTACATAGATTACTCAGTTAAAAACATTTCAAAATAAATGATCAAAATATAAAGTCATTGATGGAATTGCAGAGGGAAATTTAAAGAAACCCAATGGCATTAATCATAAGATGCTGCATTGACACCAATAACTTAAAATACATTCAAATAAATATATTTTTAGATACTCAATGTGAGGTATCATATTTACCGAAAATCTATATTTTAATCAAATATGAAAACAAAAACATAATTAAACATTAAGGAATCTATGTGGTCATCTATATCCAACTTAAATTTAATGCATTTAAATAATTTAGTCAATAAATATTTAAAAAAATGGAAATGATTAAGTCAGTAAACTCAAAATATTTAAAATTAAACATCAATAATTGATTTTGAGATCTTAAGTCAGTTTAAAGTTTCTTTTAAAAATTAGGTTTAGCTTGTCAAAGTTCTTAATTATTTTTTTTAAACATGTTTCAGTTTATATCTTACAGTAGAAGAGCTCCTGGTTCCTGCTGCCAATTCCCATGAAGTCTTTATTTGAAGACTGGTCTGTTGTTCTGGAGGTGGCCTTAGCTGCATCAATTCTGGTACTATTTTATTGCAGAACCCATATGATTCGGGTCTGCAACAGTACCATTCATAATTCAACAGTCATTTCATTTGAAATAAGTGAGAGAGGGTAACAAGTGCGTCTTATTGCCCTTCTCACAAAATCAAGCTGGAACTGTCTTAATTTGAACATTTTTTTCTTCTATACCAAATGTCCAGATTCATGGAACAATGGTTTTTCTGTTCCAAATTTTCATCACGGTCCAGCGTTCATTGCTGTTTCTATTGGACATCTAACTTTTTGCTCTCTTATCTATATCTTTCATCTGACTTTTTTATATAAGATCCCCAAGGGCTAATTTGCTTTTCAATAATTAATAACACAATCATTTTCATTTTGGGATTTCAAGAATTAATTAATACCTGTTTCTATTTTTACTTACATTACTTTTTAATAAAATATTTTACATTTAGATCTTTTATCTTTTTTTATAAAAAAAAGTATGTTCAAATACTTTTTTTTATTTAAAAAAAACTTTTAAAGATTTGCATCTGTGTGAATATATATACATTTAACAACTCTTTAATTTTTTAGCTTTTAGTTTTTATTTATGAACTTAAGTTTTTATTTTAATCTTAAATTAATGTAACGGCATATTATATATGTTACATATCAGTAAACTTCCTCAAAAGACAAAACATTAAAAAAAGAATTTACTTAGTGTTAGTAATTATGTTACACAAATTAATAATATACTAAACTTTTTTTAAAAAAAAAGACAAAACTTTGGTCAGTAATTACAAAAACGAATATAATAATAAAAAAAATTGTTGACTGTTGATTGCTTACTACCAGCTAAATTTCTGCCCCATCCCTTCCAAGTTTCTTTTCTTTTACTTTTAACTATTACTTAGGCAAGTTAAATGGCTGAATTTTAAATAAGACTTTTTTTAAAAAAATATTTATATTAACTATTACGTTTGCATTCCTCACATTTATCTTTACATATGTGCAATTTTTTTTACTGGCAGTACTTTTAAAACAAAATTCAAACTATAACTTTATGTTAATACAAAAAATATATTTATTTCAGAAAAAAATGTTACTGGCATGATTTATTTTTAATATTCTCAGGGTACTCTTGGTTAAAGTGTATTGGTCCATGTTGAGTAGCCAATTATAATGGTTGGATATTAGAGTCTTCCATATCTGCCCTACAGGGCACCACCAGGAATTTGGAACATGAAAAATTTATATAATAGGCAGATATATAAGTTAAGATTTAAAATTTTTATATATATTTTATTCCGACCAACAGCCCTAGTCACTAGTTCATGGAGATGCAGAGATTTAATATAAAACTTGCTTAAAAGAAATATATTAATATTTAAAAAAAATGAAATAAGCCACTGCCAGTAATTAACACACAAACATTTACTAACATACATATAAATAAAATTGAGGAATAAAATTTATTATTTTAGATTGACTATTAATTTTTAAATTTAAATTTTTATTTTAAACAACCCGCAGAGATGAATTTCATATTTTATTTTGAGGATCGAGTATGAATAAACTACATAGATTGCATTTGAAAAAAAATTCTATCTCTTACTTAACCTTAGGCCAAAAGTTCACAATCAATCCATCTGATATACTGATGTATTCAATGCAGCATGAATATGACAGCACAAATACCATACTATCAGGAATGTATATCTGAACAGCATGGTTATAGAAGACATTGACTCTCATCCAGTACAGGAATACTACATCTGTCTGGCAAGAAGAACAATAAAAAAACTTTATAGCAAGAGACTGCATTTTCCATCTTACTATTCCTTTCCATAGGCTAAAAAGGGTGATCCAAGGAGCAGGGAATACATCTGCTTCCAATGGTCAGTGAAATATGGGACTTATTTTGCCCAAGTATGGCATATAAGGTGATCCTGCACATAGCAAACTTCATACTACATTTGCTAATTACACCAATATATACAATCGATTAACCCAATTTAACTATGAAACAAATATCCTAAGATTAACCCTTTCTTAATTAAACTAATATAACTTTACAAACCTATGCAGCCATTCACACCTGACTTAAATTTAACATTTATAAAGTTTAATTTAATAGAAAAAAAAATCATAATAAAAACTTAAAAGAACAGAAAAATAAATTAATGGAAATGATTTACAAAAAATAATAATACATTCAATAAAATAATTATTAATAACTGATTAAGTTTGGTCAAATAGGAATTTCTATTGCCATAATTTAAATACTGGGAAAGTTTTATACTTAGTGTTCATTAATTAACTAATATTCTTACAGTTTTAACATACTGGAAAAGTTTCTTTTTTTAGAATCAAAGTTCATTAGTTAGAGTTCTTACTGTTTAAAAAAAATCTATGCTTAACAATTGTTGCAATTAGGAGCCAGCATTAATTTCCCTGATGACCTGTGGTCCTCAATGTAAAAAAATGATTGGTCATTCATCTTTCTTTTGTAAAAACTGAAGGAATTGAAGAGTACATCTTTTCAATCCCTTCTCCTTCAACTCTCCCCACACTAACACATCTCTCTCTATCACACCTCTATCTTTTCTCCCAGCTATTTCTTCACTAAAATTTATTTCCAAACTTTTTCTTTTATAGTAGAATTTTGGATTGAGTGGACATTATGTCATGTTGATGGTGATGGTCTTTCCTTGAGGTCTGTTTCCCTGAGGGATTTCTTTCATTGGCCATTGTTCCCATTGTTTTTTCTCTCCTATCTGACCTTTAATTATACATTTTGAAATGCCCAAAGGCTAGTTCACTTGGACTAATTAATAATCAATTCCATTTTATACAATAGCATTAATTAATTTATTGTACAAACTTAAAGATATATTTTTATCTCTAAATCTTTTTAAGTTTTTGTTGAAAATTTAGTTTTTTTTTCTTTAATAAAGTTTTCTTTTAATAATTTTTCATCTGTGCAATTTTATATATTAGAGTTTAAATGATTTTTAACTTTCAATTTTTAATTCTTAAAAAAAGTTTTTATTTGCGAACTTTTATTTTTCATGTCTAATTTTTAGAAAAAATAATGTGATGGCGTATGTGCCCATTACAGTACAGATATATTAAAGTGCATATAATCATCTTATGCTTTGCTTGTTGTTGTTATCTGGCTAGGATGTTCTTAATGACAACTGAGGGATAATCATTGTACATTAGAATTTGTTCTATGAAAGACTTTTCTTTGTTCATCACTGATTTTCCAACAAATATTTTACTCAGTTCCATTATGAAAATATAAATTTTATTGTTGTGATTGGATATATATATATATATATATTATAACGATCCAGAGAATAGATCTTAATGGCATCTACACCACAGGGCGCCATCTAGGCATTTGAACCTAGAAAAAATTATAAAGTAGGCAGATACGTAAGTCAAAAAACAAACTTTTTTTTTATTTTAATAAATATATTTTGATATCCGGTCATTAGCCCAAGTCATTAGCTCATTGGAATAGCAGAGATTTATATTCATAAAAAAAAATTCTTATCTAAGAATAATTTAAAAAAAGAATAAAATAAGCCACTGCCAGTAATTAACATACAAACATTTATTTACGCACATATATATATAAAATTTAACATTATTATTTTAGTATGTTTATTTTAGATTTTAATTTGATTTTATAATTTATATTTACATTTTAATTTTTATAATATTATAAGTTTACATTTTAATTAAGTTTCCACAGATGGATTTATAAAAGTTTGTTTTATAATGTTGAGTATAGATCGGTTACATAGATTACATGGTTAAAAACATTTCAAAGTAAACATAAATGATCAAAATACAAAATCATTGATACCATCAATTGCATAGGGAATACAAGAAACCCAATGGTGTTCATTATAAGACACCGCATTAACACCAATAACTTAAAAGACATCTTAATAAATACATCTTAGATACTCACCGTAAGGTATCAGAGTTTACCGAATGTCTATATATTTTGATCACATATGAAAAACCAAAAACATAATTAACTGGTAATGAAACCATGCAAGTGTCTATACCCAACTTAAATTTAATACAATTTTCTTTAAAGTGTTGAGTATGAATGGACTACATAGATTTGCATTTTAAAGAAAATATTCTATCCTTATTTAACCTTAGGATAAAAGTTTGCAGTCAAACTAATGTCAATTCATCTGCCATATTGATGCATTCAATGTAATATGAAATATGGCAGCACAAAAAGTTAAGAGAAAAAATTGCCTCTCGTCAGATAGGAATACTACATCTATTTGACAAGAAGAGCAATAAAAAAAACTCCATCGAAAGGAACAGTGTTCTAGGTCTTATAATCCCTTCCATGGGCAAAATGGAAGTGTGTGGCATATAAAGCAATTCTGCCTGTAGTGAAACTCAAATTACATCTACTAACTACATCAATATATCCAATTCATCGACCCAATTCAAACAAGAAACAAATAACCTAAGATTACCCTCCCCTAATATAACTTTACAAATCTATATAGCCATTCACGCCTGACTAAAGTTTAACATTTATGTAATTTAGTCTAACGAAAAACAAAAATCATAATAGAAACTTAAAAGAACAAAAAAATAAATGGAAATGATTTTAAATATTAAAAAAATACATCAAATGACATTATTAATATTAATTTACATTGGTCAGATAGGATTCTATTTATATTATTTAAATACGAAAAGTTTTTAATTTAATGTTCATTAATTATAAAGTTCTTACTGTTTTAAACAGTTCATCTTTATCTGTTGCTTGCCATTTGAACGTGAATTCCCACGCTGTCCAAAAAAGATTGGAATTCTGTTGGCCATTTTATTTATTCATCCAGAGGTTTTTTACTCCAGCTGGTCCTCAATGTAGAAAATGATAGTTCATTTCTCTTTCTTCCTAGTGGATCTGAAGGGATTGAAAAGTGCATCTTTTCAATCCCTTCTCCTTCAACTCCGCACTAACACATATCTGTCCATTCGTAATAACCAACTAACTCTTTTATTTTCAAACCTTTCCTTTTATAATAATTTTGTGGATTAACTCAACATTACATCATGATGATGAAAACCTTTTCGTTGAGGTCCGATTTCCCGATGGATTTCTTTCATTTGCTAAAAGTTTCTATTGTTTTCCTATCTGACCAATGCTTATACATTTAAATGCCCAAAGGCTAGTTTACTAATTAAAATAATCATTTCCATTTTACAAAAGATTAATTAAGTTGTTTTCAAACTTAAACATATATTTTTATCTCTAAATCTTTTCTGAAAATTTAGTTTTAAACTACTCTTTTTTTAATAAAGTTTTATTTTAATAATTATTTATCTGTGCGATTTTATATATATGCGAGTTTAAGATGATTTTTTAATTTTCAATTTTTAATTCTTAAAAAAGAAATTTTTATTGGCAAACTTTTTTTTTTTATGTTTACTAATAAAAAATAATGTAATGTATGTATGTGCCCGTTACAATATATATATTTCTTTCTGATGAAAACCAGTCCTCTGGTTGAATTATAATATTATTTATTGGATTTATAAGTCTTTTTTTGTTTATATATATATATATATATTCCTGTATTCTTTTCTGTAGATTGCATTTTTGATTGATCAAAATGCAAATTTTGTTCTATTTCTATTGTAAATTGAATGGAATATGTTATTGATGTATATCTAGAAAATTTGTAATAGTGCTTTATTATGTGGATATAAACAAATATAAACAGATCAAGTCAGATTTTAGGTAGAGATAGAATAGTATAAACTAAAATTTCAAGTTTTCATGTCTAAATGTTATTAAATAGTGTTATAGTGGTTAAACCCATAATGATTCTTTGATTTTTTTTTGAGTAAAAATTATGTGTTGTATAAAAATATATTGTTGTTATGCACAATGTTAAAAATTTCATTATACTATTAATAGAAGATTTTTCTGGTTTGTAAAATATTGTTCTCATTTAATTTTTTTTTATAATAAGTTCTTACTAATAGAATACTTTGTGAATAAGCTTTCCCCATCAAAGCTTACTAATATGTTACTTTTTTAATATTGATGTTTTTGATTAATTCCACAAAGTCTGTGTCTTGTATGTTAAAGGACTAAAAACTTTCAAAAGAAATCTTGACAAGTTTATAAATAATAAATTTCTAGATCCAATAACATGTGTTGATTGCACTTAGAAGTATTTTTTTTATTGATAAGGTTAAATAATTTTGAATTGTGGCAGTGTGTCTTATATAAAATGTGGCAAGGTTTAATTTTTGGGTTAGTCAGACATGCATACAAATGAGATAGCTTAAGGATTTAAAGCCCCAAAATGATTCAACAATTTACAAGACAAATACACCAATAATAATATTAATAACAATATCCCAACATTATGATAATACAATTACAAATAATTGTGCCAATTACATACAAAATGTTATTTTATCAATTTAGTAACCATGAGTTTTGCATAAATAATATACAATATATAGGGTATAGGAGAACAGACTTTCACATGACCCACCACTCTCCACACTATCTCATAACACTGATACACTTGAACATATATATGTTGAAAGGATAAATAATCACCAATATACATATTTCTTGCTAAACCAGCAATGATCAGTTGGTCCAGATTACCATTTCTACATATATATGCTATAAGTGCTCAGATATACATTAAGATAGCCAATCCTCATACTTTAATGGACAGGTTTCAATCTACTCCACACTCTAACTCTTCAACCATCCATCCAATTAAAAATCTGAAGATGGAAAGCTCAAAGGCCACCCTGAGGACAAGATTCTTGTCACACACATGTTGACTTAAAGTCAATCTGACCTCTCATGTACAGGACATAATCCATTTAATACATATACAAGGAATGGGCAGACATCTCTACTATGTATCAACTGAAAAATAATATACAAAATCTATATGATTAGTAATACTTTTTCCTTGCATTAAATTATTAATCTACAGAAGTGAATAATCCAGGACATGAGCTTCTGCAAAATCCTTTAGCTTTTTATTTCTATATAGATCTTTGGATGTATTTATAACTTTTAAAGTGTCTGAAATAATCAATTAGAGTAAGAAATATAATAGTAATTAATATAGGTTGTTTTCAAGAATGTGCATCAGCTTAGTTTTTTTAATTATTTAATTTACTAATTTCTCTTTTTCCTCTACTTTTCATAAGCTATTCTAATCCATTTGAAAACAAATCTATTTTGATAATTTATAAAAGTAAACAACATATAATACATATCAATATTTTAATAAAACTCAATGTATCTATTGTATTTGTGTAATTTAGTTATATCTTTTAATCTTCATATATTTTTCTAAATTGAAAACATTTCAAATAAATATCTTTACTATAGAAAAAAAATATATGTTAGAGAATTTAATGAGATTTACTGTCTTGTCAGCATACAAAATTTAAACGGACTGTTTTAAAACACACATTTGCACTTAATTTTGTTTATAATGGAATAATAATTTTCATGAGTTATAGGTTACATTACAAACATTTCGTGAGGTTAGAAATATACTCTTAGGAGTTTATCGTATATTACAAATACACTTTCATGAGATATAAGTTATAACATTAAACACTAACTCCCATTAAAGTGCAAAGCATCCCATTTTTAATACCAAATAAAAACTGTAAAAATTGTGATAAAATGGTTAACAGCTATGTGGGCTTGAGCCAAGATAAAACCTAAAATATTTTATATTTTACTGATAACACTTTTTTTAAAAATAAATAATTGTCCAAGTAATCAATTAATTAATGTTTGGTAAATGAGTATCTATTTATTTTTAACTAGAGAGTAAAAGAATGGAACTGTTTTATCTTGTTTTTTTTCTTTTGCTGTTTGTATTGCCCAGACAAAAACTATTTATAGACTTTTATATAGTTTTTATTCTACAAATATACCTAATTGAAGTAACTAATAAAGAATGAGTTTATTGCTCATTTGTTTTAATTAAAGTTGTATTTGTATGACCCTTAAAAATTTGACTCATATTTTAAATAAACTGTTTTATTTAATTTCACAATCATTTTCAAATCTTAATATGTTTGCTATTAAAAATGTATATCCAGCTATATCTTTCAGTTTCTTTAGTCATCTGCATCAATATACACTATCTTCTTTAAGTATGTCTCTCCTAGTCTTTTCTCTATCTTTCAAATATTAAACCTTTATTATTAAAATCATATCAAATTCAATTTTTTTCATCTCTTTTCTAACCATTCTTTGTGATTCTCCTCAGCATATCTATCTTAAATCTTTTCTTTTTATTTTGTAATTTCCTTAATAAATAAACTATTTATTTATTTTTTCTTCACTACCCCCATTTCTAATTTTATCATTTAAAGTTATTTTATTTGTTTTTCCCAAACATACACACCTTATCTTTTATCATACTTTTTTAATTGCTAAAGTATTTTATGTGAATTTAGATTTCAAATAAAGTACTTAATAATGAATACACAGCAGATATAAGATAGATACTGTTTTATAAATTCATTTCCCCCCTCTGAATATAAGAGACTTTTGTTTATATATTTACTATAGCACTATCAGTCCATTTATATCTATTATTTTGATTAAAAATTGCCTTTTGACAATAACATTTAAAAAAATTAGCCAAGAGGTCAACGCAGTCGCCTTGCAAGCAAGAAGTTGATTGCAGACGGTTGTGAGTTTGCCTCCTGGTCGATGCTATGACATATGAAAAAAAAAAAAAATCTAATCCATTTTTAAATCATGGAGCTAATAATGTCATAGAATGGTGACTTCACGAAAATGCTGTTATCCTTGTGAGCTATGTTGGATTAGAAGAAAAGAAATTAAAAAAGTGATTATTCATAATGTACAATAATTAAAAATATATTTTGATTAAACAATATTGTATAATATAATGTACAATAATAAAATATAATATGAAATAATTAGATATATGACTACTGTTCTCGTATAATTATCATCCATTATATTCCCAAGAAAATTTGTACAGTAATATACGGTGTATTAGAAGTAAGACTTTCATCATAAGCAGCAAAGATATACAAGTTTCATTCTGTTTAATACATTTTCAAACAAACGTTTATCACATACAAACAACAACGTGCATTAAAAATAAATTTTAAATTGTAAACACTGGATATAATATATATTCATTTAATTTTTGTTTAATATTTATGTAATTGCTAATTTCATGCTAAAATCTTGTCTTAAACAACTATTTTATCTTAAAAAATAATAAAAAAATAGATAATTTGTGATCAAAGAATAATAAAGTTAAATATATCATGTATCTTTTAGTAATATTTTCACAATTCATGTATAGCAGGAATTCTAAAGCATCCAAGATAATGGAAGGTTTTATCACAAGCCTAAAGAAAATTTTAGCAGAAAAAACAAAACCCACAGTTGTGTTTATCCTAGCCATTGCAGGCCACTTGAAGGTATTGCACAGAAATATTACAGCCTGTTTTGTGCTTCATGACACTTTATGTGAATTCGCACAATTCACTGGTCACTACCGTATCTTTTGATGGTGCCACAAGTTTTGATATCTCCATAGCAGAGTAAATTCACTATCTACTTAAAACAAACTTTGATAATATATAACACCAAACTGCATGCAATAATAAAATTTAATATATATGCTTAATATAGAAAGAATTTTATTTAACTAAGTTTTAATTAACATTTTAAATTTCGTCCAGGTAAAAATGCATTGTTCTAGATTTAAACAATATTAACAAAAAAAAAAAAAAGATTTAATCATTTGTTGTTAAAACTGCAGCAACTAACTATGTTATATTTTTAATTATGTCTATATTTATATAAATAATAAATGAATATAAATATTAATGACACAATATAAAGTGCTCTAAAGTTAAATTTAAAATTATATTTTATATTAACTTAATTTTATTTCCATATATTTTATTTTAAATGAATAAATCATAATCCAGAGACAGGTCAATCTCGTGACACAAAAACCTCAAAATGGTGACTTTAAAATATAATGTAAAAAAAAAAAAAAAAACAACCTTACAACATATAAATTAGTAGTTTTTTTTTTTTCATTCGTAGTTTGTTTAGGGAATTATTGTATATTTTTAAAATAGGATAATGATATGCCTGGAAATTGTATGACAGGTTTAATGTGTTAAATATTTAATGTTTTTTTTATTTATAAAATACAATAAAATTATATATATTTGTCATCTTTATAAATATTAAATCTAGTTCTGAATTTATAAAAAGTAATTGAAATTATATATAGTAATTGTTATCTGTAAAGAATCTCTGAATCTAAAATAAATCTAATTGCATGTTTAAGGCTGTAATTAGAAGAAACAAAGTTATTCATAATTAAAAGCTTAGTGCAGAAATTAGAAATTGTCCATATAATGAAACAATGTCAATATAAAATTGTTTTCCAAATAACAAATTATTTAGTCTCCACAACGACGTTGCCCACTAAAGAATTATAAATATAATCAGTCCTTCCAGAATAGACAGGGAGAATTAGTGAAGTATCATTCTAGAGATATCTATATAATTAAAAAAAAATAGATCTAGAGTTTGAATATAGGTTGCAGAAATCTTTTATAATGTTTGTAGACTTTCAGATACAAAGTAATCAACATTTACTTACCTTAATATGTATTTATGAATTATTAACCATTGTAAGTCCATCGTTGACCAACCCTGGGAAAATGTTCTATTTTGATGTCTGTTTTTTAACTACTGTATAATAAATGTTATTGTTAATTGTTCTCAACTGTCACACTACATTTAATGCATATTCAGCTAGTAATCGCTCCCGTCTAAATAAGCAGTTATCTCTGGATATATGCAGGTAAGAAATTAAATTTTTTGCTGTAAGAAATCATTGTAACTTTTTATTTCTCTCCATTATGATTATAGTTCATCTTGTTATGAATATGAGAACTCCATAAGTACTCAAAAGCACTAAATCGTATTAAATTTACAGAAATAACAAGCTTCTCTGTAGTCGCATGTAAGTTCACTTATTAGATTTATTATACAAGATTTATGATTTACAAGACATTCTGAAAAAGCAATTCAATTTATATCTGAAATAAGGCTGTATTATTTTATAACAATTAATTATTTTAAAATAACTTAATTTCCAAAAATGTAATAATATATAAATTATTTGATTATTCTTTTAGATGATTTTTAAAAAATTATGTTAATTATAATCACCAGCACATGCCATTCACAAATGAATATATCTAATCTAACTGAAAATAAGAGAATAATTTACACTAAACATAAGTTTTGTGATGAATATAGAAATTTGTGTGTGAATCATAAATGCATCCATATATAAAATGTGCTAATTCATTATTCTATTTATTTTTCATATTATTTTTCAACTTTTTCTGCAAAAAACTTTTATTTCTGATGTAATTCAATACTTAGCATATAACTATAGTTCTTTAGTATATTCTATTATTTGCCAGATTTTCCCAAAGAAAACAATAACATTGCATTTCTTATAATATCCTTAAGACAAACATTATAGTATAAATAGTCTACTTTTCCCATCAAAATCATGCTCAAAATTAGTATAAAGCACTCTTTTAAAAATTATTTCATTATTCGTTTGTTTCATCATGACCAATTCAATTATAATGTAATTTTATATTAGTGAATTTTATTCTATCACATCCAGCAAATTGATGAAAATATTGTTTGGTTTTATAATCTTGATATTGTATTTTTTAAAAATTTACACAGAATCTGTAAATGAATCATTCTAATTCTTTTGCCCATGTTTTATTTCCATAGTATGTTTATATACAGCTAATGTAATTGCATTACTTATTCTATGGTGATGAAACACCCTATTTTTTAATTTTTAAAAGCAACAACCCATTGAATTTTTGCTATGCCTTAACATTTAAGTCTAGCTTTGTACTTATAAAACTAACAAGATATATAGATTGGCTTACATTGACAACAATGAAGATGAAAGGTTTTTCTTTTATTAATGGAAGATACAGAACTTACGTTTCTTTTACATTAACAACTGATGATTGCTGGTTTAGCATGAAATACATATATTGGTGATTATTTATCTTTTCAACATGTGTGTGATCAGGTGAGTCTGCAATATGAAATGGCACTGAGAGTGGTGGGTCGTGTGAAAGTCTGAGTTTGAATCCTGCATTAACAATTAAACAAAATTCTTTATATACTTTATTCTAAACATTAAATACATTTAATAGATTATTATTGCAATTAGAAAAATCCCATGCTCAGTATGCTGCAAACAAAATCCAAAAAAATAAATTTCTTGTATTTATTTTTATTTAAATCAAATTAAAAATTCCACCATCAAATCTATATTGCATTTTGATTTTTGATGAATTTTACCATTCACAAACAATTCCAAAAGATCACAATCATAAAACTGAACTTAACTCCAAAGAATTCTTCTGTTTCTAAAGCTTTTCTTGAATTTTTCTAACATAAATAAAATGTCTATAGTGATTTTGCTTCTCTAAAACTATACTGAGTCACTAGTAGCCATTTGTCTATAACTGAGATTTGTTCAACAAAACTTTTGCCCTGTGTAGTTTAGTGCAGTGGTAATATAACATTCTGGAATATATATGATCAATTTACTGCTGGCATTCTAGCATCTGAACAATTTGAAAGTATCATTGTTGTAGTGAATAATAATTATATTTTATAATAATTTATGCAAATTACCTATTTTCTTTATTATTAAATATTGGAACACTTGAAGCATTTAAACATGTGATGGCATAACTTTATGAACTTCTCTCAATATACTATCATGTTCTGCTATCATTCTATTTTTATGATCATTATGCCAGATGTATTTGTTCAAATCTAAATGAATAGATAAAATGGATATATTATTAAAAAATCACCATTTCAATTCTTGTATTATTATTCAAAAAATGATAGAAATAATCCTTCTATCTATTTAAAATAACATTGTTATTATAAATTATAACAATGATAAGAAAATTATGTGAAATGTAAAAGTATTTCTATCAAGTAACAATCAGCTCTCTCTAGTATTATATTTTTTCATATTTTATAAATTTTTATTTTTATATTATCTCGCTCATTTCCTCACTATACTTATTCGTTTTTAATTAATTTATTTTCATTTCAACACTCCTGGAATACATTTTATTTACATCCATCTCGCTTTTTATATTAATATTTTTAGAAATAATTTTGCTGTCTATTAACTTTGACCTTACAAAATCTTTCTAATGTCTTTTGTTACCTCAAATAGTACATTTAAACACCATTTTACTCATTATAACTTCCTTTACTCTTTGTATACATTTATAATATATATATATATATAAATTAAGAAAGTTAAAAAAAAACACGTTTACTACTATGAAGTTAAATAATAACGGCTAAATGATAAACAAACAAACTAGTAGACAATTAATTTGATATATGTATATTGAAGCGGTCGAATCTAAGTTCGATCCTAGCTTCATGATTTATCACTTGTAGCCTACTTTAAACCCTAGAACTAACCGTGACTTTCCGAATGCAATGGACTTTATACGGTCAATATAAGCTAGTTTCAATTAAAACAGTATTGTATAAATAAACATGTGTTAAAACCAACTACTTTAATATTTAAACTAACCAATATTATAAATAATTTCATGATAAAATTATTCATGAAAGCATATATATATATATTATAACTGCATGGATTGTGTGCATGTATTTATGAATAGTTAAATATATATTTGTTATAAAGTTTCATGGCGTCGGAATGTTTTATTTTTACTTTTGTCAGTTTGTTTAAATTTTTTTTTTAAGTGTCATAGCATCGGCCGGGACGCGAACCTGCAATCCGGCAACTGCCTGCAAGTGCAAGGCAGTCGTGCTGCCCTCTCGACCACCAATGCAAGACAGTTTGTTTAAATTTCAGTGATTTAAAAGCTACATTCTTTCGATAAGCTTGCAGATCATCCTTTTCCAAAGGCAATGGGAAATTTTTATTAATTAGTAAAAAAAATAATAATTTAAAATGTAAGGATGGTTCTTAATTAAAATGGTTTTTTAGATTTACAAATTCATTTCTTAATTAGAAAATGAATTCAAAGTTAATGAGTTTGAAAGCCTTATGGAAGGAATGTATCTGAAATCAATTGACAAAAATTGTAACTTTTGATAATGTAAGAAGCTTTAGCCTGAAGGCATCAAGAGTTAGAATGGGTGGAAAAGCAGAGAGCAGATATAAATAGCCCGGAAAAATTTCAAGAAAGGAGAAGTCATATTTGTTTTAGAGAAATTGCTACTAGAAGCTACATCCATTTAAATTGTGAATTTATATAGTGTCTTTATCATAGTGCATGGCTAACTTTGGGAATCTGAATGCTGGGCCCAAAGTCCCCAGAAAATCCTCAATGTAGCTGCAAAGTAAACTTTTTCCACACCAATCGTGAGCTGCCAAAATCTGAAAAAAAATAATCCAAATGCTATTCGTATCAGTTAAAATGCATGCCTACATTTCAACCCAATCAGGACTCTGCCGTGTAAACTAAGGAACCAACCACATAAGGAATGGTATCATATTTCTTTAATAAACTGCAACTTTCTGGCCAGTTTTCAAACTTTACTTTACATCACCTTTTAAATTAACTACTGTAAAAGCTCTTCTCATTTTATAATGTCTTGATTTGTATACATAATTCTCTATTTCTATCTCTAATCTTAAATTTAATATTTTATTAACTTTCCTTTTTCTTACGATGGCAGTTCAGTTCACTATCTTTATTATATATTTATTAAATAATTATTAATGTCATTTATTTTTATGGTAGTTATGGATAATTCAACCGATGACATATTACACTTACCGATTTCCCTTCCAGTAGACATCATCGATGACAACATTGTCATGTCAACCAAGATACTGACATGATTAATCCAATTTTTGGATTTTTTTGACCTGCGAGATTTAAAAATCGGAGAGAGCTTTGGGAAATTTTGCCATTTGTCTGTCTTTTGCTACTATTCCACTGCAATGGATGCTATTTGTAAGTAATTTTCATTTTTGTTTTTAATAAATAATGCCATTTTAATGTATATTATTTTGTAAATTATTCTGCAATTATAAAAATTACAATTAATTAATTTTATTTTTAATTTCTGAATTATATCATACAGAAATTTTTTTCTGTAAATTCATCGGCAATTATAAAAATTACAGCTATGAGAGTAATATAAAATTACAGCTATATATAGGTGTACACTGAGCCTTTGGCTTGTCAAAAACATCAGAGGCTCCTCCGCCAATTCCAGCACTATGCACTGTATTTTATAATTGAGCATAATATAGGGTGGTTTTATAAATTATAATATAGTTTTTTTTTAGACTAGAACCTGTTTTATATATTTTTAATATGAATAATTGAGTTAAATCACATCACAAAATTTGTAAAGATAATATAATTTTTTCATAAAAGCACATTTTTTTAAATTTTTTTTTTTGTTAGACCATTGTAATTAATTATCCAGTTCACCATTAATAATGCCAGATTCACATTAAATTGGGAAAAGTGTGCTTTATTTGTATATTTATTTTAAATTAAAAAAAAAAATGTACATATTTCTGCAATTATAGAATTACTATAATAATTATACAATTATTATTATATTAATTACTTTTAATTTCTAAATTATTTTGCCATATGCATGTACATTTTTTTTATTTTTTTTTTTTTTTTTTAGTATTTGCCAACCGATGACGTATTGCCCTGAAGCCATATCAGTCTGATGTTGCAATCTTTAATGTGCCGGGTCCATGTGATCTGCGGACAAATTTTAGCTATTGCATTTGTCCGTAAATCACTTGGAGACATTATCTTAAAGATCGCAAGGTCAGACTGATATGGCTTCAGGGCAATACATCATCAGTTGGTAAATATACAAGAACCATTTTTATTATATGCCAATAATGCTTCAACTCGATAATAATCCCTTTCATTAACTTACCTTATGAAAATAATATAATATTAAGTTTTATAGTAATTCTTGCCCACTAGAACTAATTTAACACAGTTCTATTAATTATCGAGTTGAAGAATTTATTAAATGTTTGCCATTTTTATCAATAGCTGATAACAATTATTAGTCTATTTTTTAACATATGCTCCCAGCCATTTTCTTGAGCTTCACCAATATTTATTTATTCATAGTAATATTAAAGTGTTTTTCTAAAGGTTGATAAAGGGAATAAAATGAATGTACTCTAATTTAAATTTTATACTTTATATTAATATTCAGGAAGGGCATGATATTTAGGGTATAATTAGCATAATTTTATAATTGCACTAAGTACTTTTAGTTAAAACACATTTGACTTTAATTCAACATGATCAGGTCATTATGTAGATCATTCCTTATGTAAAATGGGTTTTATTAAGTCAAAATTTTCTGAAGGTTGCTGATGCGAGCCATCTCCTGCTTCGTAGGCTTGTCCTCTGTGATATTATTGTTAGTTTAATTACATAGAAAGAAAGCACTTCCTCCCTCACTCGTATTATATTTGGAACACCAGAGGTTCATGGCTATGACCCGGCCTGGCTTTCCCTGTGTTCCATGGATTCTTCATAGGGCATAAAAGACTTGTCAAATACAAGCCACCCTTCTATTTTCTCAAATTACCAACAAGCCATCATCAAGGCTCATCAGTCATCAGTACCATTATATCTCAGTTCAAATAAAGCCCTGCCCTCATGCTCATAAATCGTGATGAATTGATTTTATTAAGGTCAAACAATTTCATATTCATTTATAATTAAATAAGTTCTTTGTTAAATATTAAAGTTATGCCCTAAATACTTATCTTACAATTGCTTTATGAATGTGTAAAAATGAATCTCACATTCGTCTTTTTTAAAATTAGAATAATAATTTCTGTCCATGCCAAATACCTTTATTTGCCTTTATTTACTTGTCGGAGCATAGATATATATATATATATGTCTCCTATAATTGCTTATTGATTATTGGCATACGATAACAACTGCCATTCTTATTGTAAATTGTAACTCTGTTTTTAAAGACTAGAGGTAATATATATAATATTAATCATAAACAATTTGAACAAAAATATTTATCCTTATTAAACATTTTATATAACACATTTGTTTTTTAATTTTCTTTCTTATTCAATAACTATTTTAATATTAATGCTCGCTGTCTGTATTGGCAACCCAAACATACCTATATGAATTGAATTATAAATATCCTTAGTTATTTTATTGTATGTTATAGAGTCAGATCAGGAGTCTGTAATCATCATCATCCATTGAGCTAGTTTCTTAGCACATAGTCACATGCCGTCGACATATGTCATCCATTGATTTGATATGAGCTCATGAATTGGGTTTGAATTCAGTTTGTTTTTTTGTTCAATTCTTTGGTTCGACTGGGTTTGAATCCGACCACAGCTTAGGTGGTTGATGTGGCGTTGTCTGGTATAATATATATATATATATATATGATATTAGTCAGTCATAGTTGATGTGGCGTTGTCTGGTATAATATATATATATATATATATGATATTAGTCAGTCATAGATTTGTTTGCATTCATATCACCAAGTTAATATTCATTTTTTGTTATTAAAATTTTTTTCTTTTCTAACTGAAATTGCCGATAATGATGCTTTTAGAAATGTTGATATTAATGGATAATCAATAATAGTCATTTTTATTGTGGTCACGTTTAATATAAAAAAAAAGGTATTCTATTCCTAAAGTGAATTTTAGTTTTATATCAGGATTAAGAATGTTATGATAATCTTTAGTCTAGCAAATGATTAATAATAATTATTATTATTTTTATCTACATTGAGTGGCATCAATGGTGTAATGCAGAACGTTCGACATTTGTTTACATCAAATTATAATAATTTAATATTGAAAAATACTAAACAAATATCGAATACATTTGAAAGATTGTGAGTTGGGCCAAATAAAAAGTGCTGATACATCTTGGAGATCATTTTTAATTTCAAATATCCTTAATGATATGCTTAAAAAAAGTGTGATAAAATAAAAAAAATAACTACAATGGAACAATATCCATTGTGATATCCATTATATTTTGTTCCAAGATGCTTTAATGGGTATTATGAATATCAGATAATAATTCATAATTTGTTTATTTACAGTTCTGTACAGGATTGTAAATGTTTCATTCTATATATAAAATTAAAAAGAATCAATTTAAAACAAAATTGAAATAGACTATTCACTATAAATAAATAAAAAATATTTAATACATCAATCTGGCTTTCACCTCTTAATGGAACCTTTTCAAGATGTTTCTTTTTACACACTCAGATGTGATGCACTGTGATTTCTCCACTTTTGGAGTCAGAAATCTCTCAGACACTATACCCAAAAAAATTGTTAGCCCTCTTTCCTTTCCATTTCCCACCATAAGTTTTTTCCATATTCTTCTCTATTTTACTCCATTCCATTTCCACAACATAATCTTTGTCATCTCCATGGCCTTTATATCTAAATTCCCTTTATCTTTTCCCTAACCCAGCATAAAAACCAATAACCCACTTTCTGCAAAATCACTTTGTTTATATTTATTCTTCCACAACTTCATTCTACCCTTTCTTCTTTCAGGCATTTACATTCAATTAAACAGATGTCTAATATTTTCTATCCCTTTATTACATAACTTACAGACTAAAACATCCATATTTTTCTATTTATGTATATATTCCCTTGTTTCTAAAGATCATGTTCAAATCTTAAACATGACCAATTACCCTATACAACTCCTCCCAATGGACATTACTTACATTACATTACAATGAATATAATTATTAAAATTTATACACATTAAACATAATTAGTAAAATATATAAATAAAAAATGCATAAATAAAAAAAAGGGATTATTATGGGTTTTTTATAGATTATATATATATATATATATATATATATATATTGTAACGTTTATTTATATACGTTGCAAATATATTGGCATTTGGTAGAAGCTAAAAAAATAAAAGTAGATTTAGATTTTTAATTGACTATAATTTTTTTAAAAATAACGTACAATGAAAGTTAAATTTTTCTTTCATATTTTTTTTACTTAACTGGAAATAAAAGTAGAATTAGAGAGAACAAAAGAATTCCAAAAGCAAGTAAAAAGATAAGCTAAAAGAAAAATATTTTAGCTAATTAAACATGGCCGAAAACTTGATAAAAAAATGAGAACTTAGTAATTGAAAAATGATAAAGACTGTATAAGATTATAAACACAAAACACCATGATATGAGCATGCGCAGAAGTCCGACAACGGGACCTCGAGTATAAAAAGGAGGGATTCGGTTGGAGGAACGTCTTGGTTTAGCTGATATTCTTTTGGTTGGTTTTGGATTAGAGAATCCAGACCACTCTACGATGAAGAAGTTATTCATACGAGAGTAGACCGGAGCTTTAGCTGACATCATTACCGATGGACACCAGAGAAGCTTACGCGACTAGCCTATGGAACCAGCACCAAGATCAACTAATAATCAAAGGCCGTGAGCTCAATTCAACCCCGAAAAACTATGCATAGTTATCTACAACCTTCGTGAATTCACAAAGCTTACCGGTAAGTTAAGACTACTTATTCCCGATTATGACAAAATTAAGCGTTTGCAAACAAGTCTTAAAATAATCCCGATAGAGACTTTGATTTTTTCTGTACAAGAGACTTTTGTTTATACCAGAACTTTTTAATTAATTATTTTATTTTATTGATTGTGTCATATTTGAATTAATATGTGTTCTCTCTGATTTACTTGATTAGGAATCCTCATTTTAACTTAAACAGATTTTTAATCTGTTATAATAATAAAAATATTTCTAACTTCAATTTTCATTTGTTCGTTATTAATAATAGTTATTATTTTTTATTATTAAATTTATTTTTAGTGTAATAAGATTTAAACGTAAGTTACCTTTGCCAATATGTTTCAATACGCCCAGGACTAATAATCGTAAAAATCATTAATTCTCATTACGGTAGAATTACCGCCCCTTAAAAAAAAATATAATAAAAATCTTTTTATTTTTTTTTGTTTTACAACTTGCGAGAGGTGCTGGCGACATATTTCAGCGGATTCTTAGGAATCCTGGCGCCCATATGAAATAAAATTAAAAGTTGATTTTGTCAATAGCACAATTCTTAACAATTAATAGGCTGAAGTTGGTCAGGAAAAATAGCTGTGTTTTTAGAATAGAAATACAACTTTCTTTTTTCTTTTTGAGACAGCTTGATCAACTCACGCTCAAATATACATTTGGGGCGTATAGTGGTCTAGTAAAACGGAAAACGCTACAATGGCGACCCAACTCGGGCTTCGATTTAACAACTACAACCTGAGATGAGTTGTAATGATAAAGAACATTACAATGATGACTCAAAGAAACTCACAGCCGGAAAATAAATTATGATTTTTTTGAAAAAAGAAAAAAATTATAAAAAAAAAAAACTAACTAATTAAACCCTGATTATTAAAATATGAAAGAAGATATTTTTTTAATATGACTTCCAGAAAGAAAAAATATATATGTATATTTTTTTATATATGTCTAAAAACACGATCGTGGCTGATGTAGACGTAAGTCACAAGTATTTGACCGGGTAGGCGGTTACTGAAGAGGGGAATAACATAGCCCCGAGTCCTTATCCGCAGTATATGAACATAAGACCGTCTTTAAATGCTCGTCAGACTATTTCTAGCAGAGATCCCAATAAAGGGGAAGGCGGATCAAGTTGGTCCAAGTTGCCACGAGCCTGTAAGACTCAGAACGATGAGCAACGCTCGTTTGTGCTTATAACTTGGGCTTCTTATCGTTAATATTACACTAAAGCGGATAGGACACAGATGAATGTTGAAATATTTTCCATTCCCGCCGTGTTAGACCTAAAAGTGGGCGTTAAAGCCGAACGTCGCTTGTGAATGAGTCTACACAATATATCAGCACGCTACTACAAAAAAAAAAAATACGAATATGAATTTAAAAACTTAAGAATAAAATTAGTGTAAACCCCTATTTTATTCTCATCTCCTGGCACTGGTGGTATTGTAACGTTTATTTATATACGTTGCAAATATATTGGCATTTGGTAGAAGCTAAAAAAATAAAAGTAGATTTAGATTTTTAATTGACTATAATTTTTTTAAAAATAACGTACAATGAAAGTTAAATTTTTCTTTCATATTTTTTTTACTTAACTGGAAATAAAAGTAGAATTAGAGAGAACAAAAGAATTCCAAAAGCAAGTAAAAAGATAAGCTAAAAGAAAAATATTTTAGCTAATTAAACATGGCCGAAAACTTGATAAAAAAATGAGAACTTAGTAATTGAAAAATGATAAAGACTGTATAAGATTATAAACACAAAACACCATGATATGAGCATGCGCAGAAGTCCGACAACGGGACCTCGAGTATAAAAGGAGGGATTCGGTTGGAGGAACGTCTTGGTTTAGCTGATATTCTTTTGGTTGGTTTTGGATTAGAGAATCCAGACCACTCTACGATGAAGAAGTTATTCATACGAGAGTAGACCGGAGCTTTAGCTGACATCATTACCGATGGACAACAGAGAAGCTTACGCGACTAGCCTATGGAACCAGCACCAAGATCAACTAATAATCAAAGGCCGTGAGCTCAATTCAACCCCGAAAAACTATGCATAGTTATCTACAACCTTCGTGAATTCACAAAGCTTACCGGTAAGTTAAGACTACTTATTCCCGATTATGACAAAATTAAGCGTTTGCAAACAAGTCTTAAAATAATCCCGATAGAGACTTTGATTTTTTCTGTACAAGAGACTTTTGTTTATACCAGAACTTTTTAATTAATTATTTTATTTTATTGATTGTGTCATATTTGAATTAATATGTGTTCTCTCTGATTTACTTGATTAGGAATCCTCATTTTAACTTAAACAGATTTTTAATCTGTTATAATAATAAAAATATTTCTAACTTCAATTTTCATTTGTTCGTTATTAATAATAGTTATTATTTTTTATTATTAAATTTATTTTTAGTGTAATAAGATTTAAACGTAAGTTACCTTTGCCAATATGTTTCAATACGCCCAGGACTAATAATCGTAAAAATCATTAATTCTCATTACGGTAGAATTACCGCCCCTTAAAAAAAAATATAATAAAAATCTTTTTATTTTTTTTTGTTTTACAACTTGCGAGAGGTGCTGGCGACATATTTCAGCGGATTCTTAGGAATCCTGGCGCCCATATGAAATAAAATTAAAAGTTGATTTTGTCAATAGCACCATTCTTAACAATTAATAGGCTGAAGTTGGTCAGGAAAAATAGCTGTGTTTTTAGAATAGAAATACAACTTTCTTTTTTCTTTTTGAGACAGCTTGATCAACTCACACTGAAATATACATTTGGGGCGTATAGTGGTCTAGTAAAACGGAAAACGAAACAATATATATATATATGTTATGAGGGTAAAAAAAGACTTAATAAGTTTAATCATTTTTATGTACTCATATATGTATATTACTAATTATGTTTAATGTATATATTTTACAAATTATATTTATTGTAACATAATGTAAATAATGTCCATTGTGGAGAGTTGCTGTAGAGTAATTGATCCTGTGAGTATATAAAAAGAAACATCTTTAAAAAGTTCCATTAAGGAATGAAAGCCAGATAATTTTTATTATGTATAGTGAGTTGTCTATTTCAATTTGGTTTTAAATAGATTATTTTTAATTTATGTGTATATATATATATAACTTTAATATTTTTAATATACATATAAATTATTTATATTTAATTTATGTGTATATATATATATAACTTTAATATTTTTAATATACATATAAATTATTTAATAAATGGGAACTCCATTATATAAATGAAGTTAAAACCACAGCCAATGTGTCTTAAAGTGTAGCAACTAAGCAGAGTGATTCTACAGACAGAAAGAAAAAACTTGACCAAGCTACTACTAACCAAAAGACAAATGCTTTTGATTATTCGCTCACATTGTTATGTATGAGCTAGTAGCTGAAGAACTGAGATATTTTAATTGATATTAAGACTCTTCTATTAGAAAGTCATGTATTTAAATTCAATATTTTTAATGGATTCCTATAGATTATTTCTTTTGATCAGTAGTAGTACAGACAAGTTTGCTACTGTTTTCTTACAGCTTGCAGAACCAATCTGATTGGTTGCTGCATTTTAATCTACTGTGGCTGTGGTTTTAACTATATTTATATAACAGAGTTCTCATTTATAAAATAATTTACGTCTATATTAATCTGTTAAAAAATTAATTTAAACACATGACTTGCTGTTAGGTGTCTTAATTTCCACAGGCATTTAATAAGAAGTGCTGCTATACATTAACAACATGAGTGGCTAATAAAAAGTGGCCATCTTTTCATTAGTATTGAACAACTTTCCTATTGTTTTTTTTTATACTACCAGATTAATGCGATTGATTGCTGCAATTTAATACATCCTGGCTATGGTTTGAACTTCAATGATATAATGGAGTTCCCATTTATTAAATAATTTATATCTATATAAACCTATTAAAAGTATTAAATTTAAAGACATGAATTCATAATAGAAGAGTATTAATTCCAGTTGGGATATAAAAAATGTTATTACACATTGTATTTCAACTTATATAGCTTATATATAATAACATGAGGAAGTAATCAAATTCATCTTTAGGTCAGTAGTAGTTTAACCCCTTCTCTGTTATTTACAATTAGTGCACGTTACTATTTTAATATCCCATAATGTTATTTATGATTTTTGGACATAGCATGCAATATCTCTTGGTCAACTTTGGTTGCAATTTCTTCATTTTAGGCTTATTTTATAGGAAATTTAAAATTTAAAATTTTAGTTTTAAAAACATCCACATATGGCATTATATTTTGAAAAAAAAAAAATCAATTTTCTTTGCTGCTTAGTGGTGTCTCTTTTCTCTGATTGGATGCCTGCCAACTCTGAAAATTGTACTGTAGGCATTTCTAAATGACAAAGTCAGATACTAAACCAAAATGCTCTACACATTTGGAATTGAATTTGAAAAAATAAATACATTTATTGTAATTTTTTACATTCATAAATAAGATTTTACATTACTTTATCGAAATATAAAATTTGATTTGGAAAATTTTGAATAATACAATAAAAATAAGCTTGGGAAAATGATTGCTAATGAAAACTAGTTGTTGACACCTAACAACTGTAATTTGAATAATAGGCATTTCTAAAGAAATCAAAATAAATTTTTTTACACATTCATATTTTGAAGTAAATAAATATATCTATCATAATTTTTTACATTCATAAATAAGATTTTATTTTACTTTATCGAAATATAAAGTTTGATTTGAAAAATTTTAAATTTTACAAAAAAAAATAAGCATAAGAAAAGTGGTTAGTCTTCTAAAAAAGTGAATTACCTTGACAGCTACAGAACTGAATCATGACACACAAATTGAAATATAATTCTTTTGTTTTATCGCTGGGTATTTTTTAAACATTTTTTCTTATATTTTTCTTCAGTTATATTTGAATCTAAAATTATTCAATTTTTAGAAGCTGAATTAAAAATATTCTGTGTATTTTAGATTAATATTTTAACAATAAAAACTGACTAAAAATGAAACTGATGAATAATATTGTTCTCAGATTTCTGGACTGATACAAAAAGTAGTCAAGGATTAAATAAGATGAAGAAAGCAGCTAAAGGGTTTTAATACACCATTGGATGCAATTTTAACTTTATTTATATAATGAAGTATATACATTGAAATGATAAAATAATTTTTAAGCTTATTCTTAGCCCAAATATATATTTCAAGTCTTATTTAATTAGTAATGTTTCTGCAATGTTATTAAGGTAACAATACCTGTTTTTCATTTCCACTGGCCACTCTAGCACAAAATGGGGAATTTACATTCTCACACTATAATATATATATATATATATATATATATATAGTGTGAGATATGTATATATTTATGCATTTATATATATATATATATATATATATTGTGCCCTTGTCTGTAGATCATAGGTAGGGTAGAAAGGTCAATTATGAAAAAAATTTTAAATTTTAAGTTATATTTAAGTGATATAAAAGTAATAATAGATTTGTAATACAATTTTAAGCTAAAATACCTAACAGATAACAGTATAATAAAGTATTTTAAAAAGTAAACAGTTAAATAAAGTTTTAATATCATTGCTTATGGTTGTGAAAGCTGGCCATACAAAATAATACAGCTATAGATAGTTAAAATTATAGTAATAATTGGAATATAATATTTAGAATTAACAGATTAAATAAATGAAATGTAATATTATAATTAGTCAAAATTAATAAGGGATATTTTTTATTAATAAGCTTCGGGATGGTGAGAATTATATTTAGTCCTATAAGTTTCAATTTATTTTTCAAAATTTTAGAAAATACATTAGTTTTGGTAATTTAAACCGAGACATAAATAAAAGATTATTTTTGTAAAGTGAATAGACACGTGATCGTATATTACATGCTTTCACGCACACACACACTTGGTAAATAATAATAAAGTTTGTGAATTTAAAACTAGATATAATTGTCATCTATCATAAAAATTAAAGTTTAAAATATTATAGATTGTCTTAATAATTATTTTAAAGATCAAATAATAATTTTATCAAACTATGATTAAATTTAATAATATTAAGTTAAAGTAATATTCCAGACATTACGTCATAAATATTTATTTAAAAAGTACAATTTATCATCCAAAATAGAATGACTAATATTGTTCGCGCTAAAAACAAATATTGACCAATCAACGGATTTAAATTGGCAAGAAAAAAATCTAAGATAGACAGAAGCGGGAGATGGAATGTGAAAGTTGAAGAGGAAGGTAACCTTTTTGAATTGCTTGTAACATCGAAGCTGAAAAAAGTAATATAAATTTATAAATTAATAATTATTCTAAAGTTAGTCTTTAACAGATAAAATAAATTTGTATCCAGAAAGATGATTTGCTAATTTCTACGTGATCTTACCAGTGGATTTAATCAAATTTGACCATTCAGCCTACAATAAAATGGAAATACCAAGAATAATAATTGAAATAATTATTGAAAGAAAAATGAGTGAAAATTGTATAAGTTTTGTGTTATTTGTGCTCAACCAGAAATTAAATCCTATAACTTGGAAAAATACAAAGGAAAAGCTGTGTGAAAATATAAGAAAGCAACTATTTGCTATCGAGAGAATCTTATGACGAACATTTGTTTTATAAGTATTTAAAACTAAGTCATATTTCTCTATGAGAAAAATCATAATAAGCGTTCAAGTATATAGAAAAAGAATGAGGAAGAAAAGTATGTTATATTAAAGGAAAAACATTATTTAAAATATAGTTTCTAAATTAAAAATAGAAGAAAAGCCATAGTCCTGTATAAAGTGCTATATGAACTTACTAAGAGGAACCTAACATTTATATCTCATCATAGAAAAAAAGGAAAAGATATTAAATGGAAAGAATATTATTTTAAACAGATATAATTAATCACTAAAATGAGGAAAATGGATCCATGGAAATAAAGAAAAAATTTGTTGAATTTTTAAAATAAAGTACAAGATGCATCGAGGAAAACCAAGCGCGCGGGGGAAAAAGCTAGCAGACTATGTAAAGGAGATCTCAAGAATAAGTGGAAAAAGATGAAGAAAATTAAGGATCATCGTCCAAGAAGAATTAATAAACAGAATTAAAAGTTTAAATTAGAACATTAAGTGACTGAAGAAAATAAAATATAATTTTTTTTTTTAGCTTTGCAATGAACGATTTTCCAAGCGAGTCCAACAAAGCTGTATCGTAAATATAGTTTTAATTATTTTTTTTTATTGTATTTAAAGTATAAAATTTGAATTAGCTTAGGGAAACATATAAACATAAATTTTATAATAATTATATTTAAATATACGAGCTAATGGAATGAGAGAAATATTAGTATAAATAAAAATGTGTGTATGGAAAATTTTAAATACCTACTAGAAGTCCTGGAATGGAGAAGTTTACAAATACGATCCAGAGGATAGAGATCGTTGGTAATTTTAATATTATTGGTAATATGTAATATATTTTTTTATATAGGTCATCTATTAATGAATGAAGTATGAAAGATGTTAAAAGTTATAAGTACACATTTATCCAACATCAAACATATATTTAAGAAAGTAGTAAAATTTTAAAATGTGCATGCAATAAATAATCTAAAAATGATTAATAATAAGTAGCATATTAATTATGTGATTCTTTTGAGTTTTATATTGAAAATATTCAAATAGTTTAGAACAGTAGAGATAGAAATATACGAGAAGTATAGTAAAGAATTTTCTTAAGAATAGCTGTATAGTTAAATAAAAATGAATTTTATTATTATTAGCAAGGTAGACAGAGAATTTGTCGATGTAATGAAGAGATGAATCTGAAGAAATCAATCAGATAGTGACTTGGGAGTACTGATGTCAAAGGAAACCAAGAGGATGTTTTATTAAACTATAAGGAATGAAATATGTGGATCATAATTATTTGTGTGACTTCAGTGTAGATAACTTCGCCCTATAACTGAGCACATATATTCTGGACAGTGTTTTTTACATATCTTTGAAACTTTCTGATGTGATGAAGCTGAAGAAATAGCTTTAGCATCCTTCCAATACTAGAGGCAGATAGACAGATAAAAGTCACTCCTCTATGGCGTCCTTAAATTCACTGTGCCATGATTGTCAAAGTTTTATAAAGGATAATATCTTGTTTATTTTGATCCAACGCATCTATATCTTCGCTATCTTGATTTCATGAAAATACATCGTCAGGGAGATAATTTTATAGAAATGATACATAAGATAGAAAGTAAGTTAGATAGTAGTTATGTAAGAATAGTTATTTACTAGAGTAAAGTAGAATTGTATAAGTCCAAAGTGAAAGTATAAGTATTATAAAAGATGAAGAATCATATGATATAATTTTAAAGCCAATTGCTAAACTGATATAATTTTAAAGGAAAAAACCTTAGAATTAAGTTTTAAAACAATAATAAGATTTTAAAATATTGTACGTGAGATTTAGTAAAAGAGATTGCATGTTTATTTGGAAAATGAGTTAAAGAAATGTATAACAAAAAATGTGTATTTGTACATAGTGTGTGGATAATGTTAATTGCTATATAAAGTTAAGGATGGGATCAAAATTTTATCAGTAATTATATTATGATTGATAATAAAAGGAACATGAAAATATCATAAGGATTAAATTCTGTAGGATTCCATACTAACAAGAATAAGTATAATTTTGTAATTTTTGTATAATTTTACATAACAGTAAAGATCTTATAGAAATATAATTTTGAAATTATAAGGACATAATGTCAAATAGAAAAGTTTAATGGATAGAAATTTTGTGTATTCAGCTAAGCTCAAAACATGTATCCAATAATAATAATATTGTAAAATACTTTTGTAATTATTAATGGTAAAAGGGTAAAATAAAATTCGATAATAATAATGTTAAGACATCAACGGGTATAAATAAAAGTTTGTGATAAGTAAATAGGGATATCCGCTGTAAATAATGTACAAAGTGTTATTTGTTATAATGTTAATAAAATGTTATAAAATTTTATTAGTAAGCTTTGTGTCTTGGTTGTTGTTTTTCCTACACATGAAATGCATGAAATCACAACGCACGTTTATAATTAAACATGTTTATGATTTTGCACAGGATAATAAATATTAGAAATTTTAATAATTTATTTTGTTTTATTTACATAATAAAATGAAAGAAGTATAAGTAGAACAGGTATTGGTCATGGGTTAATTGCCACAATATTTAAGTAAAATATATGCGAACGTTACCACATAACTTTTGATTATCAGATTAATAAATGTTACCACGAAAATATTTAATACATCTAGAAAGAAAAGAAGATTATATTATTTTATTATTGTCATTGTTCTTATTAATTAGTTATTCGTTACGTAGTGAACTATGACATAAAATTCCCTTATCATAGTTTACTATGGCAATATGAAATCAGTTTTAATTACAATTTATGAACCTGAGATTTAGTTATTTATTTACTTATTGATTTATCTATTTGATTTGATATGATTTGATTAATTTAACTCTATTTTATTTAATTAATTTATTTATGTGAGCTAGAATTTGTTTTAAAAATATTAAGATATGATAAAAGTTTTAAAAGTCGTAGGAATGCTATTAGTCAATTATTTAGGATAGTGTTCTTATGCCATTGGGATAGTATCTCAATGATCTCTCGGCTTGTTCCTTTGTCATTGCTCCAGGTCTCATGGGAATAATAAAAGATGTTTATGTTGATTCATTTCACAGACATAACTGTGTTTATAAAGTTCTGAGCTAGTGATTATTTTATTTAAATTATAATAATATATTTGATAGACTGAGTTAGATAACCCGGAATTATTATTAATGTTAATTATTATTGACCGGAAATAAATAAGTAAAGAAATTCCGGAATAGTTAGTATATTCTTAGCATGTTGGCATGTTGTTATTATTATGGAGCGGGGGAAAGGTTACAATATATATATATGAATCATTGATTATATTGTAAAATCGCCACTTAAATATTTAGATGATCAAAGCAGAGCTTTAATTTAAACAACTTATAAATATGAAATGAAAATTCAGTTATATCTGTAAATAATAATTAAATAACTCATATGTAACTGAACAGAACGTAACTGAAGCTTCCAATAAGTTATATAATGTTTGCAAGTGTTTTTGTTAATGCATTTTCACATTTAGCTTTATCATATAACTACAATTTAATCTATAAGTATATATAAATGTAGCTAGACAAATCCATTTCTGATAAATACACTAATGATTATTACTAATCATTTTTGAAACTAGATATTATTTCATTTTTGCTTTAAATTTCTATAAACCCACAACTATTTTCCAATATAAACATTTAAGCTAATCCTCAATAATTATTTATGTATTTTGGAAATAATCTTTCCTTATTAGATGTGCAAAAAGTATATATTTGAAACAATAGTCCAACCTTTGTATTTATGTATTGTAAGGTGGCTTGTTTGATTTTAACATTTAAAAATAAATTCACAGTTAATTTGCTTTTAAAATTTCAACTTAGTTTCATTTTGAAATCATCGAAAGCACATAAATATAAAAATCAGATTATTTAGTGGGACATTAGTTTATATACAATAAAAACTTAAAGCAAAAATAAGAAGTACAATACAGATCATAAAATACAATTGGTTATATATATATTCCAAAATTATATAATATTAGTAATATATAAATAGGACTGTGTATACATGAATAATGCAATGTGTTACTAAAATAATAAACAATGACAACTTATTACCTACATTTAATCTTTAAATATTGAACATTGACCTTTATTGCCTAGTAAATTCAACTTTAAGCAGAAAACTGAAACTAGATCTTCATCTCATAAAACAGCTAACTAGAACACAACGTCAAGTAGTTAAAAAAAACTACAATAAATATTTCATATAGATCATTGGTTGGTCTTTAATATTTCCAAATATTATTAATAACGTATTTAATTTACATCAATTTTAACATTTGCATATATATATTGATTCTAATATTCTTTGAAGTATTGTAGGAATATATTGATTCTAATATTCTGACAGATAAATGATGATTTCGTACTATTATTTTAGAAAAATTCTATGTAATAAATAAAATAGATAAATAGCCGGTGGATGTGCCACTGCAACAACAAAAAGAAACTCTGATGAAAGTAGTTGTTCTTGTAATAAAATATCTGGCTAGTTTATTTACTATATAGAATTTCCTAACATAATAGTATGAAATCATATACGAGTAATGTAAGTTGTATATATATATATATATTGTGACCATAAGTTAGTGGTCTGCATTAAAAATAAAAGTTTAATCTTAAGAAATGAGGGCATTATAAAGAACAAACCCTTCAAAAGTTTATTTATTCTCATACTGTGAGTCATTTTGTATATAATTTGGGATAATATCTAATATATATTTTATTTTATACAACATTAACATCTTAATTATTCACATTAAAACTAAAGAAAAATGTGGATAAATCAGTATAAGAATATATATCATTTAATACATTTTACATTCACGCACACATACACATATATATGAGTGAGGTGTGTATAAATTAAAAAAAAAGATGGCTTTTATATATATATATATAAATGAGAATAAAACAAAATAATTTAAATGAAAAAGGTATTTGTCAAAAAAAAAGAAAATTAATAGAATTTATTTTTTTATTTCCTACAATTATTGATTTTTTCTTTAAGTAAAAGAAAATGAACTACTGCAATAGGAATTATATTTTAAAAATCAATATGCTAAACAACCAAAGAATGGAGTTAAGATCCTTGAATGGCCTCAAGAATCATCTTTTGCACCAAAAAACCTCTGACCATGAACATGTTATTTAGGTCATCATCATCATTATTACCAAAGGATTATACCAACAACATATCCTACACATAAATGTTTTTACTTTATTCTAACTGGTATTTGTGTACTATTCACAATGAAGAAAAGATAGGAGGCCTTTTTACATTGGTATTAATGTAGTGGTAACTTTGTAATATTGTTATTTTGGCAACCACTTTCAAAGTTATCAAACATTACAAAGTTACCAATGCATTGACATGAATGTAAAAACCCTCCTGTCTTTTCTTCATTGCAGGAATAGTACACAAGATCTGTATTTTTAAAAAAGGAAAAAAAAAGTATATAAAATGTGTAGAAATAGTTTTTCAAAACTCATACCAAAACATTACATACACACAGTTGATATGAGCATAATACACAAGATATATATATATATATTAAAAGGAAAAAAATTATATGAAATATACACATACTTCTATGAAATATACACATATGCAGATGATGCTTTGACACTATATTCAATCAATTTAAAAAAAAAAAATGTGTAGAAATAGTTTTAAAAAACCAAACATTACATCCACAGAGATGGTACTTCCTGGTTCATAATAGAACATCTTGTGTACTTGAAATAATAACAATTTTGAATTGTCTTCTAGCAGAAACAAGATGGAGATTTTTTTCCATTGGAAATCCTCCCACCCCCAATTCCTCTGTCTGAAATGCTTTGGAGCATGTGATTTCACAGTACATGGTGTAAATGAAATTTTGCCATGCAATGTATGTTTTCAAATTAACAAATTGCAATGCATTTTTTTCTTAATTAAAGGGAAAGAACAATAACAACAACAGCAGTAATTTTTTTTTTAAAAAAAGCAAGAACCAAGTCAACATAGTAATTCAATAAGTAAATAAAACAAAAGTAAGTGTAAATTGCAGCACTTTGATGAGATGTTTTTTAGACTGGAGGAAAAAGTGATCAAGGTGTAATCTTGTGATATCAAATTGAAAGAAAATCAACCCTACAATGTATATTGAAAAATGTGTGTTTGATTGTTGTTGTTTTTTTTTTTCATGTGTCAAAGCATCGGCCAGGAAGCAAACCTAGGACAACTGCTTGTAAGACAGCTGTGCTGACCATTTGGCCACCAACTCTAAACAGATTGTTGTTCTTTTGCCTTATTTATTTATATTTATCAGTTGCAAAAACATTGTTTTTTTTTTAAAAATCTGTTTGGATGGCTGTTATTTTGCCTTATTTCTAGTTGTGTTATTTCTAGTTGACAATTGATGACAGACTTTTTTTCTCGCAGAGGAAAAATCAAGGTCAAATTCTTTTTCAGTAGTCGATGTTTGGTAGCTTATGCAGAGAGACCGACACTTATAATTTGGTAGACTCACAAACTGGTGTTCACATCCAAACAGTCCAAAGACTATGGGGTTGCTTTTTGATCTTAATTTCATTTTTTTACTGGAAATAAATACTTTTGTTTCTTTGTTGAACAAAAAAAATTTTTTTTCTTATTAATAAAGAAAGGTAAAGAATTTCTTCTCTATTTAATTTTAGATTAGAATGAAAATAATCTACCAGATTTGGTCCATAAAAGTCTAGATCCATTTTTCTCTACTCAATGATGGAAAACCATTTTTGATATCCTCCTTGCTGCATAAAAACTTTTGCAACTGATATTTGTTTTGTGTTATTGTTGTGAATTATTGGTTTTGTTTTGTGCATTTCCAAAAAAGGATAGGTTTAGTAAAATTTTGATTCCATTTTTTTTTCTGCCTGCATGTGTAAAACTGGTCATAAATGTTTTCTACTTTATATTTATTGTTCTGAATTATTTGTTTATTTGGTTTTGTGTATTTCCAAAAAAAAAAAGATAGGTTTGATAAAATTTTGATTCCATTTTTTTTTCCGCCTGCGTGTGTATAATCAGTAATAAAAGTTATCTTGAAGTGACTAATAACAATCTTTTTAATAAAATGAGAAAATGATATTTAATGCCTAAATATATTGATTTTATCATTAAAATAAATCTATCTTCACTTCCTACCAAAAGATTTCCTTGTTTCAAATAGAGGATTTAAAAGGATTGATTCTTTATGTATTTTGTGTAAAAAAGATAGTGACACATTTGATCATATTCTTGTTTTTTGTTCGGACTAAGAGAAGCAAAATATATAATTCAAAATTATTTCAATAATCACAATCCAGAACTCTTTGATATGATTCATAATATTAAAATAGGTAATTTCTGCAATATCAAAAGATGCATATTTATTAACTGCATAATATGGTTACTTAGATGTCATATAGTTATAACCAATTCTCCATTGGACTCACAACTTTTTATTAAAAATACATTTAATTCTATTCGAAAAAAAGATAAGCTTCTTACACCCAAAGAAATCTATCTATCCACATGGAATGGTTCTTAGTACAAGAAATTCATCAAAACACACAGAAAGTTATTATTAAAAAATGTAAATTTATACTAGATTTTTTTTTGTTGTCTAGAGAAATTCATTTGTAACACTTTATATAAAATAAGTCTGCTAGACAATTGAAACTGTTAGAGAATTAATGTGAATAAAAACCACTGTAAAAATAAAAGTTTTTAAATTTATATTTCTTTATTGTTCTGAATTATTTGTTTGGCTTTGTTTTTTCTTTTTTTTTATGGTGTATGCAGAGAGAGCAATGAATATTTTATCATGACAGTTAAAGATCGGACAGCAGTGATACTTCTAATTTGGTGGATCCACAAACTGGGGTTAACATTTATAAAAGAACTAACTTGAAATTAAAGATGAGACATTAACCAAAAATTACATTAAAATACCCAAAATTAAGTAACAACAACTAATTTCAAATTTCAACAACAAATTTTTTAAATGCAGAATTAAGTAACAACACAATTAAACTTTTTAATGAGACAAAAAACATATTTTTATAACCTGCAGAATTCAATATGATACTCAACCAAAATCTCCAAAAGGCAGCAATAGAATAGCTTTTGTTTGTGATACATGGCAAAATACGTTTTTGTGCACATTTAAAAACATGTTTTTCGACAAGAAATAATGGTCAAATCACAAGTTTATTTGACTTTCACAAGATTATTACTTTATCGAGTATGTGAAAAGGCCTCTATATTTTCTTCATTGCAGGAATAGTACACAAGTACTTTCTATTTTATTTTATTATTAAAAGCTACAGTACTATTTTAAAAAATGATTAATATATTCCATTTAATGAACAAATTAACTTTAAATAATATGCTTTATGTCATTAATAAAATGGAAAAATCACTATGCATAAATTTCATTGTCATTTATTATTATATGCATAATATTATCAATGTTTTGTTAACAATAGAGAACATAACAAAAATGACTGTTAATTTATTTATTATTTATAGTATTAAAGAAGGCAGGGAATTATTATTATTATTTTTTCTTTTTTTTTTCTCAAAGTATCCTTTATTAACAAAAGATTACAAAAATTTCTGGGTACACTTACCCATTGAGAATTACACAGTGTTCAATGTAATGAGGTAAAATGTACATATGTTCATAAAATTGCTGTAATATGATTAATGTGTATTGGTACATGGATCCACATGGCCTGGCTGTTGAGAAGTTAACCATCACACAATGGTCCCACTCCTGGGGCTCTGAAGTGAAGACTCAAATACTTCAGCTGAATAGGTGACATCTAGCATTGCACCAATCACCACTACAGGTAGTGGGGTCCAAGGCCCAAGTTCACCAAGCAATAAACTCTCGAACCACAGCTGAGCCATGTCAAGACCATTCTGAATACCTCTGCCTCCCAATTAGCAGTCCAAATGAACAGGGGCCACAATCGGTCTACCTGCCCAAAATTGGAAAGCCAACTTGGGTAAAAACTAAGAAGTAATAAGTAGTGAGCCAGATTGACACTGACCAAAACCAGTTTATCAGGGGACACAGCAGCTGACCAGAGCAGGAATAGCACTGAGGCTTTGACCATGTAGCCTCCCAGCAGGTATTCTGGACAGTGGCAAAATTGTACACTGAGGTCAATGAAGCTGAACATCTGCCCTTGATCATTATCAAACTCCTGTGTCTACAAATGTTCACAGCAGCTGCCCAACCCACCAACCAAAGTTCTTCAGGATTCACAGTGATTTTTATTTGTTAATACTAATTGGATCCTGCTTCTTTTGATTGAATTTTAAGTCTTGATTAGTAATGAATGATTCAAGTATAATCTGAAAGTTCGTTGTTAAACTTTGGAAAATTCTCAATAATTTTTGCTTAAAAAAGTATGATTAATTTGCAGCTTCAATGTCTCTATTTAGGTCTAAAACATCATTTGTATTCACTTTTCTCTTTAGATCATAATTTTTTTAGCTCAGTAATCACTTCATTGTAATTGTGTGTTGATCTGAAAAATTTTTATTTATTTATTTTTTTTTGGGGGGGAGGACAATCCACCAGAAGGGGGGGTAACTTCTGTTCTGATCATCGGAGAAACCTGACTTTTTTTACAGGGCGATAGCTTAGGTTATTTACTATAATGTTCAATTTTAAAATTGAGATCAAATTAACATTTAAAACTTGTTTAACACTGCTAAAATGTAATGCAAAGATAAAATTTCTAAAACCACCATTGTTAACATATTATATTCCACGTTTGCTACGAGATTTGACGTGCAAATTAATTTCCTGTTTTTATTTACAAATCAGTTTTTAAATATTTAAAAAGATCAAATATGATTTTGTAAAGAATAATATTCATTTATAAAAGTAAATTTTAAAAAATGAAGTCCAAGTTATTGAATTTCAATATGAAATAAAAATTTTATACAGAAATGACTGATTGAGTATTTTCAAAAACTTCCTCCAGATGAAACAATAGAAAATGTTATAGTTTGAAAGAATTAACTTATATTTCTTTTAGATGACTTTTTTCAATTGAAAGAATACTGGAGTTTCATTTTTATCTTATTTATTGATTAAATTTGTTAATGCATTTTTTAAAACATAGTTATTATATAAACATATTTTTAAAAAAGCCTGTTCAGAGATTAATTTATCATTAATGTCACATGAAGTAGATCCATAACTTATTTCAATTTAACATAAATTTGCCATCCAAAATCACTAGAATCTAAACAAAACATTACAATTAAATTCATTTAATTGTTAAACATTTATTTACCACCAATAATCAGTTATTATAATTCATATAAAAATATTAGATAGCATATATTTTTTTTACAAACTTTTGTCTCTACAAAAAAGAAAACATCGAAAATCAGACAAAGTATAATTCCTAAAAATAGGTAAGTAATTTCAATAATAAAAATATATGCATTTTAAATTATTTACTTGAACTTGAATAGAAACAATAATACTTGATCATCATTGATGGCACATTGTTTTTGTTTCCCATCCTCTCAACATAATTTATTCTGGTATTTCAATTTTAAAATCAGATTATATATTTAATTGAGTCCATTAGATCATTAAGATGCATAATTGTTTAAATATATATTTTATATCAATTTCACCTAGAAGTATGCATTGCTTCTATTTCATATATATATTTAATTAAAACAAATTTGAAGCCAGACTTTCAAACTCCCTATAGTCATCCATTCTATCCAACATAACCAATAAACATGACCACATTGTGCCACTACAAAATGACCCTGTCTACAATTTTCCACAAATTACTCAAATTATGATGACTGGTATTAGAGCACCACTAGATATATAGACTAGCACCCGATTGCCAAATAAATTTGACAATCGTAGTGATAATTTATTTACATACAGTGGTCACCAAATAGATTTTAAAATGCAATCTTAAATGCACTTTAATTATACCAAATGGATACTTAATTATTAAACTAGTAATCTAGATTAAAACAGAGACACTTAGGTAAAGTTTAAATGTTTATTATATTCCTTTCTCTTATTGAGATCTTTCCTAATTCCTTTTTTAGCAGCCCAAACTGACTCTATCTATTATGAAAACAAAATACAAAATAATTTCAACTCAAACATTACTTTTTTTTATATGGTCCAAAAATTTAATGAATATTCTTTTCTTGAAGGAACATTCATAGTCACAAACCCTATGAACAACAGTGGCCCAAATTGTCTATGGAAACCCTGTCTAAATAAGTGTGATACTCTAGGGTGGCTTACTATAAAAGTGTATAGTAGTGCAACACTCAAACACTCCTCTTAACATTAAATAATTTATCCTAATTCTCCTGTTTTGTCTTTCTAGATCGAATAGTTAACATTCATTCTTGTACACATATTTTGAATATAATTGAAGAGAAATTATATAAACAGAATAAAATTTTGATTAATAAAAATTAGTAACATAAAAGCATACTTATTTTTTGTTACTCAGTACAAAATTATATAAAATTAATAATCCCTTGAAAAACTTCTACAGTTGAAACTTTTTTACACTTAAGTTAATGGTATCTATTTTTTTATTATGGCAAAATTAAAGAAAAGTTCTTTAATCAAAGTTCATAATTACTCTGATAGATCAATGGGACAACTTTCTACAGATGGTCAAAGTTCTTATGAGTTTTCTTGAGATGATGGGCATGAATCCTGTTTGTTTAATTGGTTTTCTTTTGATTTCCTTGGCTAGCTCTGTAAATCTTTTCTTTCCTTGGTTGATGTTTATATGGGTACTTTAGGTGATGATATGAGATGTAATTCCCTGAGGAAAAAGTTCTCATGTCCCTTAGTCGGAAAACATTTTCTCAGTGCTATTAATATTATATTTTAATTTCTCTTCATAGTGCTTTATAGATATACAAGTACAAGCCAGTTCAAAATGCCAATATAGGTCAAACAAAAGAAAACTTCATAATTTATACATTTTTTTCTTTCATGAACCAGATTCACATCTATTATTTTATTTTTAGACACATTTTACAGTTCCAATTTTTGTCCTTTTTTGGTCATCTTTTTTTTTAATTAGTGGGAAATTTCTGGATCAATTAGCATAATAGATTACAAAATACTTTTAATATCTGAAGTTTCAACAATAGAGTTAATTGCTAAAATATATTTTTTCTTTCCCCAACCCACGCCTTTCTAAGAATTACAATTTAAAACAAAAAACTTTTAGTAAATAGAAATCTCAAGATCTACTTTTATCTCAAGATTCAATGAATTTAAATAAATAATTAAACTGAAGGAATGCTGATTTCATCAAGATAAATAATAATAAAAAAACTACTTAAAAATAATATTTCAAAAATCGTTATTTTAAAATACTATAACAGATACACGATTTTAATACACGAGATGGCAGAAAATACCAGTTCAACAAAGATGTAAAAAAGATAAACAATCTCTAATCATTATCTCCCACACACACATATATATATAATCAGTGTTTGCTTTATATTAAGATAGCAAATTCACACACTTTAATGAATAGGCTTCAATTGTCTAACTTTTCTGCCATCTACATCACTGAAAATCTGATGATGAAATATTCAAAGCTCTTCTTGATGATACCAATATTACAATCATACTCATTCACCTTAGGTAAGTCTGACCCCTCATATATAGGTCCTTAATATGTCCATTTAAATATACAGAAGAGGGATAGCAGAATATATGCTAAATATATAATATTGAAATACAAGTATAGTGTATATATTTAACTTACATGTAATTAAAGGGGATTTAAACCCAGACTTTTAAGTTTCTTACAGTCATTTTCTCTATCCAATATAACTGAAACACATGACCACAAATGATCTCCAATATACATATTTCATGCTGTATCAGCCAACATCAGTTGATCTGTATCATCTTCTACCATACACATATAATCAGGACTTGGTTTATATTAAGATAGCAAATCTACATACTTCAATAGGCAGCCTTTAATCTTCTCTCTCCAATTCTTCAGACATCCATATCACCCTAAATCTGATGATGGAGTGTTCAAAGCCCTTGATAATGCCAATATTATAGTCATACCCATGTTGAAGTCAATCTGACCCCTCATATGTAAGACAGTATGCCCATTTAAATATAGAGAAGAAAGATGGGAAGAATATTGGCTAAATATGTAATATTGAAATACAAGTATAGTGTATATACTTAACCTAGATATAATTAAGAGGGATTTGAACAGAGACTTTCAAGCTCCCTACAGTTATCCAATTTATCCAATATAACTGATACACATGATGACATACATGTGAAAAAGATAAATGATCTCCAATATATGTATATCATGCTAAACAAGCACTCATCAGATGGTCTTGATTATCATCTCCCACACATATAATTAATGCTCAGTGTACATTAAAAACAGCAAATCCACATGCTTTAAAGGACAGACTTCAATTCTATTCACTCTCCAACTTTTCAACCATCCGTATCACTGAAAATCTGAAGACGGAATGCTAAACACCATTAATGATGCCAATTTTATATTCATACATACTCATGTTTATCTTAAGTCAAACTAACTCTTCATATGTAGGACCTTAATATGTCTAATAATATAGAAGAGGAATGGGCCTAAACACTACAATGGACAGGCTTCAATCCTCTTAACTCTCCAACTCTTTATCTATCCACATCATTAAATATCTGATGATGAAATATAATCATAGCCAGTTTGACCTTGGGTCAATCTAACCCTCTTCTGTATATTTAAATGGACATATTAAAATAATGTATGAGGGATCAGATTGATTTAAGATCCACTTGAGTATGCCTATAATATTGGCATCATCAAAGGCTTTGAGTATTTAATTATTCAATTTTCAGTGATATGGATGGCTGAAAAGTAGAGAGGATTGAAGCCTGTCCATTAAAGTGCATAGATTTGCTATCTTAATATAAAATGAGTACTATATATATTATGACCGGCCCCTTTTCCCCCCTCTTATATAGGGGTTGGGAACCCCACAAAAACACGATATAGCGCATAAATCTTTTTTTTTTTTCCTCTATCGATGTTTGTTCTCTACCCACACGGGGGGGGGGCAGAGACTGTTTATTTTTTTATTTTTTCTTTTCTCCCCCCCTCCCCCCCAAATAAAATATTATTTCAATTCTATCCCCAACCCTCCCCCTCACCCCCCCCACCCCCACCAGGGGGGGTCATCGGGTGTTGGGGGTAATATTTTATCAAGAATCAAATTATCAAAAAAAAACAACTAATAATTATTAACTATTAATATGAAAGGATGGTGGATGTATAAAAAAAAAAAAAAAAAAATCTTACCCTCTCCCCCCCTTCTCCTTTACGGTCGGGTGGGTTATTTTTTTTTTATTTTTTTTTATTTTTTTTTTTTTTTATTATTTAATAATAAACTCGGCTGGTGTTTATAAATGATTTTAAAAGAAAAAAAAAAGAAGGATAAGAAAGATGAATCTAAGTAAAATAATTAATTGCTGAATAAATGTATTTATTAATAATCAAAATAAAAAAAAAAAATATAGATTTATTATAGGAAATGATTTGAGAAATGTATTGTTTAAATTATAAAAGAAATTTATTGAATTAAAAAAAAATGTTTGTTAATAGTTTTATTTGTACGTGTTGTGGAAAAGAAATTTATGATAATAAAATGGATGTAAAATACTTTTTTTTTATTTGAATTAGGGTGATTAGAAGATAATAATTAAGGTAAAGTTCTATGAAAGTAGATTTAAATATGAGGATTGTGTGTGTTTGAGTAATAATAAGAATTGGGAATTGGTTTTAGTTGTTTGTGTTTATTTGAGTGTTTAGTTTATAAGATGATAAAAATTTTAAAGTTAGGTTTTGTGTTTTGTTTTTGGTGAGGGTCGAATGGTGATGTGTTTTTATGGGTTTTTTTTTGTAGGGTGGTTTGGTTGTTTAAAGAAATTTTAATGGTTGGGATTTTGGTGTTGTGTGTATTTAGTGTGGAGATGTGGGGGGGGTATTGAGGGTTATGGTTAATTTTTTTAGTGTTTTGTGGTGAAAAATAAATGGTTTTGATGTGTGTGATGGTGGATTGTTTGTTTTTATGGGTGGGTTGGGTTTGGTTTTTTTGGTGGGGGTTTTTTTGGTTGGTTGGTTTTTTGTTTTTTGTGTGGTTTGTGTTTTTTTTTTTTTTGGGGGGGTAATATATATATATATATATATATATGATGTGCTGGTTCAGCATGAATAACATATATTGGAGATCATTTATCTTTTTCACATGTGGGCATGTGTATCAGTTTTACTGAATACAGATGACAGTAGGGAACTTCAAAGTCTGGTTTGAAATCCCCATTAATTACATTTAGGCTAAGTATGTGTACTATATTTGTAGTTCAGTATTACATATATATTGAAACAGTAAGGTCTGCTTAGCAGATCTTCATTTCACCTTTTCTCACCTATTTCCTACCCTCATACCTTAGTTTGAACCCCAATCTATCATAGTGTGTCTGCAATGCACTTATATACCAAAAATCCCACCTAATTTTAAACCACAAATATTATGCTCATATTATATATATATAAGTATAACTCATGCCCAAATAAATAAAATATTATGGATTATGTATATGTTCACATAATTTAGATTTATTTAAAAGTAGGTTATATAGGTCATAATTGCGCACACACTATGATATGCATGTTAAAACGTCAAAATTATAAATTGTTAGTTAAAATTATTTTGTTTGAATCTATTTACAAAAATATATTATAGTCGTAATATATATTTGACTTAAAATAAAATTCATATTCGTTTAGTAAATAGATTCAAATATGGCAATTTAAAAAGTAAAATAATTTTCTTTTGAATTTAGAATCACACCATAAAATTTATGTTAGAATAAATGAGGTCTGATAAGAACAATAGTTTAATTATTTAATGTTATAGAAGCTTATCTAAAAATACAGCAGATGTCCACTTAAGGTTTTCTTTCAATTAATAAAAGTAATTTTAATTAAATCAAGTTTGTAATTCGAATGTCGACAAGGAAATTAACAATAGAAATTAATTAAAATTTTTTTGAATTCCTTTAGACATTCGGATAGGTTTAATTACAGCTGATAAGTAAGCAAAGTCTGATATATTTTTGTAATGCTCTAGGGCAGTTGTATTGTTCAATTCCACTATAAAAAGGAGGGTTTTCTTTTGTTCTCCATTCTAGTTATTTCAGCTAATGAAATGATTCTATTGTTTCTAATGAAATGATTCTAGTGATTTGCTAATGAAATGATTCTAGTGATATTCTAATGAAATTATTCTAGTGATATTTCAGCAAATGTGTCTAGTGAAAATATTCTAGTAAAATATTCTTCAAAATATATTTTCCTGAGATTTTAGCTACATGCCTGTGAACTTAAATTTGAAGCCAAGTTTTCATCTCCAAATTAATTGACCATGTTTACCACACCTATTGCTAACTGAGACATGACTGAGTAGAGCTGGCAAGAAGACTATTTTTTCCTTTCAGGAATGGCTGGCTGCTGCTCTAGACCATCAGAAGCTATCACACAAGGAACACCGGAACTGCTGCTGCTGCCAAAATATGAACAATTCCAGATTTTGCTGCTGAATTGTATAAAACCTGCCGACCATCAATCTACTTGCAAATGCTTCTCCAGAGGTAACCCCAAATTAACCCAAGAGCTCTTGTGATTCCTAACTAACATTCTACAGCTATTTTAAATTGTTTTCTTTTATTTCACTTGATTTTATTATGTAACGTGTTCTGATATAATCAAGAGTTTTGCTCTCTATCCTTGGGTTAATATTTTCTATTTATTAAGCTTTCTTTTATTTTATTATGATAGTGTGTTAGAATAGTCTTTGACCGAGTGAGTGATTCCCTTTTAAAAGCAATAGTTCCCATTTTATTATCTCGTAAATCACTCGTTCGAGGGTTGTTCTAATCTTCTTTAATATGTGTAATCATTAAATAGTTTAAAATCCACATTTATGAATTTTAACCTAATATGAGAGTATGTGTGAGGTCAATGATTAAATGAGTCCCAAATGCATGATTGTGTAAATAAACCTATGCTTTGTTTTCAAACCCGCAAGCATGCATTTTCCCATTTTAAAATATTCCACTTAAATTTGCGTATTTGATGTCGAGAATGGGCGGACCCCTCTTAAATAAATTTCTGGGAATTTGATTGGGCATTTTTCCTAATCTAAGTGAGTCCATTTCATATATTTTATACACATTAGTCTAGTATTGCTGGTAAATGAATTGGTTGTTGAGACCGCTTCGTTTTTCTCCAAGGATTTTAAACAGCCAAGTCCATTCCCTTTTTGCTTCCTGCAGTTCCCAGGCAGAGTGTGCACTTGAATGTCACACCTAGGAGTTAGATGCAGCCGTCACCCAGCCACTAAGTTGTGGACAAGTTCAAACTTTGGCTGTCCATGACAACACACTCCTATGGGTCAGCAGCGAGATGCCCTCCGTAATCATTTCAAATATTCACTATTGTTTTATTTAATATATTTATTTTACAAAGCATCTGTGACTTAAATGTGTCACAACCTCCATCCTTTAATAAATTCATTATTAGCAATACCGACCTCCTAACTGCTTTAATTATTATTATAAAATAAATGCCTTGATCACATTCCCACTTTATCATATAGTAAGCTTGTGTCCGTGCTATTCTCGAAATCAATAAATATTATATAACCCATAATTTTGAAATGTTTAATTAAACTTTTATAATTACTCAAAGCACCTCGCACATGTTCCCATCTCTTTTAAGCACATTATCATAATAGTATATTAGCCTGAGGGATAGAATATATTTTCTTAAAAACCTTTTTGCAATTTAATGGAATGTAATGCCAACAATTATTTAGTAAGCATCCCTGTCTCATATAAGCAGACAGTGGTGATATATATCTATATTTCTATATAAATAAATCTTTGAAATCATTTAAAACTAATTTTGATCTTTTATTTTATTGATTCCTATCACTGTCTCGGTCTATATATCTATTTTCTACATTTGTTTTGTACATCATAGAGGTTAATTAGCAATCCAAACTTATCTTAGTACAGAGTCTCTTTGTTTCTCCCTGACCACTAGGCACCGGTAAAAGGTTATACTAGTAGTAGCATCAGATGTGTTATCATGTAGGTGGTGCTGTGAAATTTAGACTTTAGATTCGAACTTAGTATATCTAGAAGGCAACCCCTCCTAGAGTATTCAGTTTCATGTGTGGGGTTTGAATTCTGCAGTGTGTTAGCGAGATAGACTATTCTGTCTGTTACAATATTGAAACGATAACTTTCCAAGCCCCTATCATTTCACCATCAAACCTAATGACACTCTCATCTGTGCTAAGTTCAAACCTATTTAAATGTTAATAAATCTAAAATTCGCTCATGTCTGTATAAACAGTATTATATATTTGCGTGCGAACCAACGCTATAATTAGATAGGATTAGTAAAATTATAGCGTACTAAATTTATTTAATATTTCTAAAAATATTCATTATATTATTTAAGTTAAGAGTAAATTATTAATTTTGTTGTTTAATATTGTAATTTCGTATGTGGATATATAATCTGTGCTATATAGAAGAAAGACATGATTTAAAATATGTAAAAGCCAGTATCTAAAAATAATATTAAATGTCTTTAAAAATTGTTAAAAGATTTCTTGTTTTAAATATATTTCAGGGAAAAGTTTCTCGAAAATATATTTAAAAGCTATATCAAAATGTTTGTAAATTATTTTAAATAAATATGTTAAAAATGTTTTCGTTTTAAAAAAATGTTGAAAAGTTGTTTTTAAATAGAAAGAGTTTCTATTATATGTAAGATTAAAAATAAAAGCTGGTCAAGTAATTAAAAGATTTTTGATTGTAAACAAGTGTCATTAATGACCATACCTGGAATTCGTAAAAAGTAAAACTAGTTCAAAATTTACTAATTAAAATCTCCTTAGATAAGATTAAGTTATTTTAAAATCTAAATTGGACAATTGTTTGCAACGAAAAATCTTAATAATAATAGCTTATGGAATGTTTCTAACATAAGTTATCTAAGATCTGGATTATAAATTGAAAATTATTTAATTAAATTCCTGAGTTTAGTGAGTCTTGAGGCGAGAGATTCCGATAAGGAAAAGATATAAATACTCTGTATTTTTAACAAGAAAGGAGAGCCATATTGTTAGTGAGAATTGCAGCCAGTCTTCACAATTGTTAATGTTTAACATGTCCGGCTAAAAGCGGCATCTTGTTGCTGTTACTCCGCGGGAGAACGGGGTTTCTCTCATCGAAATGCCTGAACCACCACCATCATGCCGCTAGCAGAGATAAGCCTAACAGAATGGGAAAGATGATGCCATCAGCCGCCCAGTAAAACTCACCAAACCTACAGCAAGAACTTGCTGTCCAGATAAATAATACCGGTACTGTTTTTATTTTGCAAACCGCAGAGCTCTGTGTAATTCTGTGTAAATGTAAATAATATCTATCTAAGTTAGCTAACTTTCTTTTTAAAATAATTATAAAACTAATATGTACCCAAAACTTAAATCCATTTAATTAATATTTTAAATAGGTCAATTGCTATCCAAAATTTAATGTGTTAAAGTTCAAATAATCTGACTTATGTATATTTTCCATTCACTTCAAAGTAAATTATTTAGTTTAAAGTTATATCACTGCAGTTGTGTCTATATTTATTTGCTTATTTTATTTTAAATGCTTATTATATTTCATATGCCAATATTTCGAAACAGTGAGCACTTAATTTCAGGTATATTTTAAGAAGATATTATTTGAAAATCTTCATATAATTTGTTTGTAGCGTCAACTTTATGCGCTGTTTCGAAATCCTATTTTTTTATTATTTAAACGATTTAATATGTGAAATGTGGCTCTTGGATAATCAACCATTTAAAAACTTAACCTTTTAGTTTTATTTAAAATTAAATTTAGCCTTGATCATATTGATAAGTATATTTGACATTTAAATTCTTAAGTCCATAGAAATATACTTTCCCTCCTTAAATATTTATTATCTATGAGTAACTGAATAGATCGAGCGTGTCAAAGTACAGATGTAATAATATTCCCTTTTGTAGCATAGACATTTATTATCAGGCTACACAAGAGTTGGTCCCAATTTGATAGAGCTAATATGCTATTAACTCGTATTTCATAGTATGAAATATACTATTCTTTGCTTGGCGGATGTGATATTATTTTATAAAATTATTCTTGTTTTGCTGCTATACGTAATATACGTATCTCAAGATGGAGCCACGGCGTTGCCAGCACATCTTCTCTTATAGGGTAGAGCAGTAGCGAAGCCTGAGCCAAGGCCAGGTTAGCACGTAAGTCCCCCGCCATTCCTGAACACAATGTTCCTTTTCACGCAGCATTCTGATCGGTTACAGGGTACCGGCATTTGTCGCAAGAACCCTGAAGTTATTTCATCCATCCACAGAGCGACTTTTCCTATTATTGTTTACCTGTGCCATAGCACATTGGTAAAATCTTATGCAGCCAACTCTCCCACCGTAACATAACGCTTTCAGCATTCTGAAATTTTTCTCTCGAAAGCCATGTTCGATCGATCATTACTTGAGCTGGTTTATGCGCTCGTTATTAAATTATATTGTATATTTTAGGAAATGAATTTATGATCAAAGTTTAATATAATTATTTATATAACAGCCACAAATGTAATAGGATTTGGCTTCACGTGATTTATAGACATAACGTAGTGATTAATTATGTATCAATTGTAAACAATTCATAAGATGGGTACATGTTAAACCCCTTTATGAAATTTAATGATTACTTATGTAAAGTGATTTTGAATTACCAATGTTTGCATACATTCGATGCTGAAATGTGTAAAACTGATCAATTTCATGCCAATTGTAAATAAATATATAATTAATTTAATGTATTTCGTTCTTCAATCCAATTCTAATTATTATTTATAGTCTATATATGTGAAAACTATGCATTAAGTTAAATTAGATTAGTGATATATTTTAGTCAATTAAGAACCTCTCTTTTAATTATCAGAGTCTTATTGCTTCTCCGTGACCTATGTCGGCCGTGTGGAAAGAGGTATACTACGTGTAATTTCAAGGTGGTAATTTGTAGGGTCTTGAGTCTTGGAATCCTGGCTTATGAGTTGAAGTGTGGTCAGACTTGGGATGTCACAGTCCTAGTCTGGTCAGCTTCGGTCTCTTTTGCTTGGATTCTGAATTCTGTTATGCGAATGTACAAACTTGACTGTTACAATATATATAATAAATTTACTGATATATTTAAGAATATTTTATAGCTAACAATGGAAATGATTCTCCATATTAAAATAAATCTTGAATATTACAACTAACTACAATATCATCTGAGTGGTCTTTTTACAAAATGGATGATTACACTTAAGACTTATTAAAGTTTAATAATATACAAATCAATAATTACATTTCAATGTGCATTTAATATTACACACAAACATACAAAATGGACTTAATTATTGTAATATGAAAATAATACATTGTATTGCTATCTGTCCTTTGCAAAAAAATTTGGATTTCTCTGTGTGTATTGTACCAGTCAAAATATGTTTATCCATCTAACATAAGCTGGAACTCACAAAATGTACTTCAAACCCAGTCAAGCCCATGATTTTAAATAACTATATTAAATTTTAGACAATTTCACCTACGTCATTCATTCAGACATCGTAAATAGTAATTTAAAGTGAGTGATCTATCCTCATGCTTTCTTGCCAGTACTTTAGATTCACTCATATATAAGCATTTGAGTTGAAGGAATAGGTGGATTCATTTTATTCCTTCATAAATACTCAATCTTGTATTGGAGTGGAAAGTATTCATTTATTATTAACACTCACAAAAAGCACATGCACAATTAGCTTGAAAGGCTGATATTTGAATGTAATAACTGGAATATATAAGTACTGTATTTGATATTTTAAGAGTATGTAAAAATAAAACTAGCAGTTATAAAAAAACTAATCAGTCACCTTTTCAGAATTGAATAATACTTTTAAAATAAATAAGGTTTCAAGTGTTAATTAGCTTGAGTTCTGGATTCACCCCAGGTAGAAAATCCAGAGTTAAATAAATAACAAATTTTTATACTAAAAATGAACCTAAAATGTTGATTCATAAAAACAAAACAATCTGGCAAACATATTAATTAATAATGCATTATGTTTTAAATAGGGAGGGTGTTAATAACATTGCTTCATGAAGGTTTACTTAAAAATAACAGAAAAGATCTTTATAAATTAAGCTAGCCAGTTTGCCTGAGGTTGGCATATTAATAATAAAGCACACATATAAAATCAAGTAATAAATAAATGACCACACCAAGGTTAAAGAAAGTTAGAGCATATGAGAGAGATTAAATTTATAAAAATAATTTAAGAGCAATTTACATATTATATTAGAAATAAAGTTAAATGATACATTAGGAGAAGACGTCTTAATAGAGTTTGAGATTAGTTAGACGAGTTTTACTTGCAGCTTGAAAATTTACATTGCACTATTTTAAGAACCCATATTTTAAAGTCTGGTCATGTATGGCAATTGGTTCTTAAATAACAGCAAGCTTTTGTTCAGCATTCCACAATTTTCCAGTCGGGCTTTTACTTCATTCTATGGAGCATGATATAATGGCAGCGGCAGATGATGACCCAACAGGGCTAAAAAGGGTGGTGGATTTACTACTACATCATTATTTTTTTAACTTTCACACCAGTGTAGGTTATGTTCACTGCAGTTCTTTCAATAGTAGCTAATCTCCTGGTGATTAAAAATTCGGCCATTTTATACTTTGTTCGGTTATTTCTAGAATGCTTTTAATTATTTCATTGTTTTTAAAAAATTCAACTGTTAGATAACATCCAAAAATAAATTCAAATCTATTTCCAGATTAGAAATAGATTTGAAAAAAATGTTTATAATTAAAAAAAATCTTTAATCTTAGCCCCATTTTAAGTAAAAACTTTAATTAAAAATACCTTCCCCAGATTAAAACAATAGTGCTTCTGACCTTTTAATTATTTTTGGGCAATTAACAGTTCATCTTCCATATTGGATTTTATAAAATATACATTTTAATAAAAAAAAGTACTTTAAAAAGAAAAAGTTTAAAATGATATATAATAAAATATTTACAAAAAAATCAATATTTTGCTAGTATTTTGCTCCTATATATATTTGAGCTGCATCTATATACTTTAATAAAAAAGAACTAATAATTAATAAGAAAGAATTAATAATAATTTTAAAACATGTTATTGAAACGTTAAATTTTATAATTTAGGTATGCATCTCAAATATATACATGACATATATATATATGACAAAAGCATTGGGATGGGAAATAGGGATTTAAACATTGGTTAGTAGATGGAACTATGAAGCTCAATCTTAAGCTAAGATTGGCTGCTTCAGTATTTATGTAATTATAAAAAACAAAAGTAGTTTTTTATAATCTAAATTATATATATAATTTGTTTTATTAATTTTCTTAAATCTTTGTTGTAATTCTGTGACTAACTGTACGCATTTTAACTTTATCTTTTTCTGTAATATTGTGACTAACTCTGCCGATTTTAACCTTTCATTAACTTGAAATGGCAACACAATTTTTAAAAGTAAATACTACAAGTGATATTTTAATGCAAATCTGAAAAAAAGTTATTCTTTTATATAATTATCAATCCAAATTTGATTTTTTTATTATAAGTATTGTTTACAATTAGTACTATTTATATAAAATTTTAAACAAAAGATAATCATAAAATTACTTTTGTTTACAATAGCTTTTTCTTGGAACCAGTTGATTATTTTCTTACTATCAATGATAATGAAATGAATTTATTTTTCATTATTGTAAATATTATTTTCAATAAGTGTTATAACATTTACATTAAAAGTAGAAAAATAGCTATAATTTGCAAAAAAACAAGAAAATTTATTTATGTTCAGACTAAAAGCATAAAATATATACTATATAGGCTAAATGCAAACTAATTTGATTATTGTAAAATACAGACATTGGAAGATAGAAACAAACACCTTTCAATTAGAAAAATTCTATAAACTTAAAGCATATGAAAATTTATAAGAGTATCACATATGAATTGTAATCATTGCAGATTAAAGTGATGTCACTACTCTCGATTTATAAGTCAAATATTTTTTTAGAAATAATAATTCCTTAATTATTTTTTTTTATTATGTGGTAAAGATTAATTTTAAATTGTAATATTTTTGAAGTTACATAAGGTTTATCGAACCATGCCTCTATTACAATTATTAATAAATTACAACAAGTTTAGTAATAGAAATCCCAAGAATTAATGAGTTCTTGAATAAATAAATATTTGTAAAAATATGTTGCTCAAATAAACAAATAAAAAACTGTAAAGTATAACTAAACTTAATAATAATAAACCATAATTAACTTCTGGTATGTAAGTGGTTGTGACAAGCTAATTAATGTTTATAATGTAGTTCTAAATACTAGAATAAATGAATGTAAGGAGATTGAAAATAATGACAAATTACATTTAATAATTAATTATCATACTGTGCACACACACACACACATATATAATTTAATTTTAAAATAATTTATTTTTTATTATGTTTAATATCTGAAAAACAACCTATGTATTTTATTTTGCAGTTAATGAGCTGTTTCAAAAGTAAAACTTGACCTGTGACATTAGAGAAATAAAGTTTGAAGATCCACTAAGATAGTGAGATACAAGAGTTTTATATTATACATATAAAGCATACAAGAGAAGACATCTCCCTCACACACATATTCTTTATTATTTAAAGAACAATAGCACAATTACATTAATCTAATCTGGTTTTAATTCCCATCAAAAGTAAAGTAGTCAAAAAACTTACCTTAGCAATCACTTTGAGAATTTTTATGCAAGTGAAGAAAATGTGTTAAAATCTTCATAGCATTTCAATAACAAATATACCAAATATTAAATATTAAAATTTCTTTATGCCTTAATCAAAAATACTTATTTTGTGTATTTTAAAAAAGATTTTGAATATATTTTATGACAGTTTTGTATATACTTTAATTTATTATGATTTATTTTCTTCATGTAATAGTATCAAAATGTTATTATTCAAATTGCAGTGATTTTATTTTATTTTAAAATCCACACAAACTTTGTTTTAACAATAACAACATTACAAGATACAAAAGTTGAGGAAAACTCGAGAATATTAACTTAAAATTTATTAATAAAATTATACATTTAAAAAAATTATAAATAAATGCAATTGAGATTTTAACTTATATTCAGTAACTATGTTTATATGAAATTTGTAAATAGAACATAAAATAAGAAATTTAAGTTAAATTGCTTTTATGTATTAAAGCTCAAAATTTCAAATAATTACTTCAAATTTATTAGCATTTTAATTGAATATATATCCTATTTATAATTAATTGTAACATGGATGAATAATAGAATATTTAAGATAGCAAAAAGTTAGTATATAAACTCTTATTAACCCAATTGTAATTATGGCAAAGTAACAGAACAATTTGTTGGGAATAGCAAGAGAGTTAAGACCCATACTAATTGCAGTACTTAAGTATATAAGCAATTAAAGTAATTATGGTCTTTTGACAATCATCAAAACTACATTAATAAAAAATTATAATAGATAACAAATAACAAGTTCTGTGCTTAGATAGAGTAGTCAAAACACAAGTATTCAAGAAAAACAAAAAAACAAGTTAAAAACTTGCTAATGCTTATATTTATGTCAACAGATGGCGTTCTACCATACGCTTGATGGTGTTTTTGGTAGAACGCCATCTGTTGACAAGTATTCAAGGTAAATCATTATTAACCTTTTTTTTTGTCTCTGGATCAATTTCAGTGTAAAAAAAAACACTATAATTAAAAATTCCCTGGACTTTGATTACTATTAAGATGACCCTAAAACCAATTTGTCAGTGACTATTTACATTTCTTTACAAGATATTGTGCCTTAAATACACAAATGCTTTAATAATAAACATCATTATTTTATAAAATACTCCAGAAATTCTCCTGGTATAATTTGTAGGCTAAGAGTAATAATAGTGTTGCATCAATAAATTTCATAAATTATATTTAATTATAGATTTTACTATACTTTTTATTTAATGAATTATTTTCTCTTCACTAGTAAAATTGTAATTATAAATATGCGACTTTTTTTCGCATTAAATAGTGAAGCTATAATTTTACTCTAATTTATAATAGGTTTGCTTAGCGCTTTTGAGATTTCATGTTCGAATCTCATACTCATAGCTTTGTAAATAAAGATTGTTATGATTTATGCAAATGCGTTTGAATTTTTAATTAGTCCATTGTTTAGAGAGAGCAAAACATGCCTCTCTTCTATTAATGGCATTGATATCATTTGCTATATATAAAGCTTCCTTAACTTTTCTTTTGGTGTCATTTTTGTAATATATGATTATGAGCACATTAGCATAATGATAAAGTATATAGAATTGAATAGCTAATGATTCCTTAATCAAAGCTCAACTTGTCTGAATGTCACATGCTCCTATGAGCAATTGACTTTTTTTATTTCCTTGTGATAAGTATATTAATAGACTAATAAATGCATGACCTAAGAGTTCCTGGATCATAGCTCAAATTATTAGTTTTGTGATCTAATATTATATGAATTCATAATTAACTAGCAATCTTATTAATATTTTGTTTTACAACAACAGTATAATTATTATTGCATATAACTTAATAACTATAATTATATGTAACAATACCTATATAATTGTTGTTGTAAAACTACAAATTGTGGTAATTGGATAGTCAGTCACTTGGATGGTCATATAATATTTCAACTTCAGTCAATATATATAGTGATGTATATATGCATTCATATTTTGTACTAGAGGCACTCCATGATGTAATGATTGAGAACCACTTGAAAAGTGACATAATTATGTAATAAATATGTGGGTATCTTAAACAATAACCATGATTGACTCAATAAGTCATCATTTATTGATTTATCATAGTATAGTCACATAATTTTAATTATGTAATACTTGATAAATTTTCCAAGTGCAGTGCTTAGATTGTACCTATATAAAATGATTACCTTCTATATAGTTATAATTTTAATTACTGGCTAAATAATTAAGATGATTAATAACCAACATCTCAATTATCACACAACTAATTGTTAGATAATTTATTAATAATTAATCCTGAATCTCTTATAAAAAAGCACACAACCAAATGTTTTAATAATTAATACCTTCAATTTAATTAGCTTTAGAAATAATCACATTGCTAATAACTCAAAATCCTCACAATCAATATGATTAGATTAATAATCACATGACTAATAAATAAGTGTTTAGTAATTAACCATAATTAATTTAATGAACAATTACATAACTAATAAAACTAATTGAATTAATAATCATACAATCACATAAAGATTAATAATTGATGCAGTAATTGAATCATGCCTTTATAATAATCATAAAATAATTTAGATTGAAATAAAATAGTGCATGATTTCTCTGGTTTATAATTAATGGTCATTTATTTCAATATTTTTATTTTTTATCATTCTATTTCCAAGCCTCCTCTGCAAACATTTATAGTCAATGAAATACAAATGTGCTGTTGGAATTTTAATCCACTTTAAGTTAGTTAGCTTCTATCAGGAAGGAATCCTGTTTTTGCTCTAAAATCGTTTTTTAGCTATCTTTTATTAATGAACTTGAACACTTTAACAGTAATTGTTAAAGAACTCATCCTTTGATCTCTTTCCATATACTATTAAGCATCAAAATATTAAAGGCTTTTTCGGTTAGTTTATAACAGGTTATTAAAATATGTAATTGCTAATGTAGTGTCAATTTTATCTTGCTAAAAAAAATTATATGCAAAATTTTAAGGTATTATAAGCCAATTATTTGAGTACTAAAAGTAAAAGTAGAATGCTGAATGACGATAAAAAAGATCAAAGATATTTATTAATTACTCATGCTCAGAAATAGATTCATAAAGCAGAAATATTATGGAGTAAGAAAGTACTTGACTCTGGATTCATACATATAAAGGCTCACTAGATCATAAACCTAAAATTAAGACCTGAGACTATCGTTATTAAAAGGAAAATGACCTTTTAAAGCATTAGGGCTAAGAATGCCTCTCTAATTTATCAATAATAAGAAAGAAAAAAAACAAGAGAAGACCATAAAAATCAGGTACGAATTTGTTGTAACAAAAATTTGCCGTATTTTTGTTTTGTAAGCATTATTTATTAGTATATTATTTTAAAAAATATTTTGAATTTTTTATTTAATCAATAATTTAAAAAAAGAAAACAACAGACACATACATATATATGAAACATAGACATTTTGAATTTTAAAATTTGAAGTTATGTCTCTAGGCAGAGTCATGCGAAATAGAATATTGTTGTCAAATTTGTCTTACCTGTATGGGAAGTAAATATTTAATAAGATTTAACAATTATTTTCTAAATATTCCTCTAGGAAAGTTTTTAAAGTAGGAGTAGCTGTATTATATTTCAATTACATTCCCGTTTTAAGAAAAAATCAATCTCAAAATTATTATAGTTAATCATGTGATTATTTAACATTTTATTACTAAAACAAACTATAAATAATAAATATTAATTTTTGAAATATAAAAAAAAGAACAACTTTAGATATGTTACATGTTATCATGTATAAAGTGGCCAGCATAAGTAGTCTATTAATGTATCAATTCTGAACTGCCATCTAGTAACAGTTTTTCAAAATACATATTATTAACATGAAATGAGATGAAACTCGATTATAAAAGTGATAATGCCAAAAAATGTATATTATAAATTTACAAAATGTAAACAAGATTAGTAATTTGGAACAGTAAAATAAACATCAATAATTTATTAAAGTAAAATTTTTATAATATAAATTGAATATTTCTGATAAATAATTTATCCATTAATCATTTCGGGGGAAAAAAAGATTTTTTTTTAGAGGTATAATCAAAAACGATTTTTTTTTTTTGGTCAAAATTTGTCAAATGTAATTACATCTACTATTTATATTAAAACATCTTTAGTTTCAGGCAGTTTAACAGATGCGAGACCGCCGACCAGGAGAGCTGCAGCAGTAGTCAACATTGGAATAGCTTTGCTTGTTCCTATGAAGCTACCGAAGGCCACATTACCCAGAATACCTCCAATACGACTAAAAGCAGATAAAAATCCATAGCCTGTAGATCTAAAATAATATAATAAAAAAAATATTTTAATAAAATATATACAATAAGGATATAAGAAATAGTGTCCTTATGTGCTATATTCATGACTTGGATTTAAATTCTGGCTATGTACATAAAGAAAAAAAACAAATAAATCATATGCTTATCACATTTAATATTTTTCTTTCAGATATTCCTTCCAGAGCCGATTCAGCAAACACTCCACTATTTATTGGTAAATGTGTATCTAACTATTGTTAGATAGAAGGTAAAACAAGAATTTAAAATTAATCAATCAGTATTAGGCAACATTAATTGCTAATCTTTTTTTTTTCATTGTTTCATATAGGAATTTGGTTTATTGTGGAAATTTATCGACCTAAATAATCTGAACCTAAAAAAAAAATCTGAAGCTATAATATGGAATTTTTAATGCTGGCATTCCAAAAAATAAAAATATTTTTTTCAAAAATAACCATGCACAGGTCCAAAAATAACATTACACAGGTATTCTATACTGTTATGATATTTTGCTTTGATGATGTCTTCACTTACTTATAAATAATAATTTTTAGTCTTTCCAAATATGGATTAAAAATAATTTAATTCCATATATTTGAAAAATATTATAGCAATACTTTTGATAAATCGTCTTCCAAAATTTTGAATTATATTAATTTCAGGAAAAGTTAATAACTTTTCAAAAAATAAAAAATAGAAAAAAAATAATTATAAGACTTCTTAGTAAAGATACTTATTATTTTATAAAAAATAAAACTATATATGTACACACACATGTATATATAAACAATAATAAAGCTTTTAAATAGCCATTTCAAGGCAAAGGACTTTATAATATTCTTTTGGAAAAGGATACTGAAGAGAAAGGTATTGCTCACCAGACACAATGAATTAGAAAAATGTGAAGATTTGGATAAGTATCATTCTCATTTTATCCTCTATCAATAACTAGATATTTATTTGTTAACAAATATGGAAATGATTATATAGACTTTAGATCTACTAGCTGAAAAAAAAAGTTTAAGTCTGATTGGAATTTGAACATTTTTTTAAATCTTAGAAGTTTCAAATGCAGTTTATGTGGCATGGTTGAAAAATGTACTCTCATTGGCACACAAGTTCCTTTTTGTTTATATATATGTATATTCCACAATTTGTTTACAGAACTATATTTTTAAATCCATATGCTTCCAAAAGACTGTAGTAAAATATATTTTTGTGAGTAATGCAAGTAATTTCTGATAAGCAACCAGACTTTAAAAATAAAGTCCTGATTATCTAGACAGAGAATAAATGTAAAAAAAATCCATCAAAAACATATTTACACATCACAGACAAGATAAGTAAGGAAATCAGGTTAAAAAACAAGTAAATATATGATCGTAATCTAGTGTGTTCTGTGCTGGTAAAATATAAATAATCACATCTTGTATTTTCCTGAAGATTTATGATGATGGTTTTCTAATTGTATTTTTATATTGGACTATTTCCATCATCTATGTGTATTGAATGTCTTAGAAAAATTTAACTTTATCTAAATATTCCAAATACAATCAACTATTAGTAATAGCATATCAAACAGGCTAGTAAATGCACAACATTTTGAGAGGTATTATTCTCCCTTCTTCTTCAGGTGTTGCTGGCCTGACCAGTGACAGTACTGGCAAAGGATTAGAACCTGGGTCCTTAGATTTTTGAGTATTGAATTTTGAAGTAACACTCTAAGCAACTGCCAAAAGCAATAGTCTGTAATAATTGCATATACCTATCTATGAGGTTTCTCCTGATTTCTCCACTTTTTTCTAAGAGCAAAGTTGATTAGTGGTTTCTATACATTATGTATAGTCACATTAGGTTGGCTAAGGACCCAGGTTCGAATCCCATGCTAGTACTGTCACTAGTCATGTCAGCAACATCTGAAGAAGATGGGAGAATAATACCTCGAAACATTGTGCATATATTAACCTGTTTGATGTGCTATTACTAACAGTTGATTGTATTTGGAATATTTAAATAAAGTTAAATTTCTCTAAAAACATTCAATACACACATTCAATGATGGAAATAGTCCAATATAAAATTACAATCAAATGTTGTGTAATTTAGTGTGATGGTAAAGTGGCAGACATTGAAACTCAAGATCTGTCAATCATAAATCTGACTCTTTCACTCTCAGTGCTTGAACTTTTTATAAACCTTCAATTGACAAATCATTCAATTATTTTCTGTTTTGGTCTGCTTTATTGAAAGGCAGACTGTAGAGCTCAATATACATGGATCATGGTTGCTAGAGTGTGTCATTCTAGTGTTTAAACTTTTGATGAACTCTTAAACAATAAATCATTCAATTAATTTTTTTTCATGAATAATGACAAAAGACGAAAGATCTCTGCAGAAAGTTATTTAGATTTGTCAAAGTGTAAAAAACATTCTAAGAAAAATTATACAAATACATAATTAGAAAGAGACTCTAGTTAAGATGATTATTAAAGACAACTTACAATTGTTTGGCTATATCTATTAAATGACAATGATTAGAAATTAGAGTTTGCAATTCGTAAATATACAACCAGAAAAGAATCCTAAAAAATATATTTCATGAAATGGAGCTAAATATGTTGCTAGAAAAGATGAAAATATAATCAATGTAAGTCTTAAAATGGAATCCAAGACATTTAAAAAATTTTTAAAAGTTTTAGGAAAATTTATTGGAGTGATGTAGAAAAGGAAAAAATATATCACAGAAAGTATCATAAATTCCTGGATATTTATTCTACAGTGGATGGTTGAAAATAACATTTATATATTTTTCAAATTTTTCCATATATAAAGAAAAGTCTTCGAAGAACTGATCATTTCTAAAAATTAAAAAATGCCTCGACTATCAATGAATTCACGGGAGGGGGGGGGTTTGCAATATTAGTTATATTAAATTTATTTGAATATTTTGTACCCATAAGCATATTCAAAATTCATGCATTTGTAGGGATTGGGAGTCAACTCAGTCATTGTTTGTTTGATAATGGGAAAGACAGAGATCTCAAGTGTTTGATTTGCTTAACACATCTAAAAATTTTATTACAATTCTGTCTCTTACTTTTGCTTTTTTCCACATTCTCTCTCTCTCTCTCTCTCTCTCTCTCTCTCTCTCTCTCTCTCTCATATATATATATATTATGACATATATATATATATATATGACAGACAAAAATAAATCATGGCCCTTATTCTCAGAAGGCTGTAAAGTCACCAACCAAGGCAGCAGTTGGTGGCTAAAGGCAGAGGGGGCTAAGAATCCCCTGATTATGGACCCAGGCAACCATTTGATGATGACTTTTTATTTAGGTACTTATAACTGCAGATCACTTTCAAGTGAAGGCAGATTGCAAAAATTAGAGGAAGAACTGTATTATATTAAATGGGACATTATTGGACTTTATGAAGTTAGAAGAAAAGGTGAAGAGGTAATTGATCTAAAAAGTGGACATGTACTCTATTGTAAAGATATAAATATTGGAAATACAAGTGGAATAGGATTCATTATAAATAAGTGGAAGAACAACATTGTGGAGATTGAGGGTGTATCGGAAAGACTGGCAAGATTAGTTATACAACTTAATAGCAAATATCAAATGCAGATAATTCAGGTTTATGCCCCAACAAGTTCTCATAGTGATGAAATAGAAGATTTTTATATGGATGTACAAAAGGCTTTTGATCAGTGCAAACAACATTTTAAAATTGTTATGGGAGACTTTAATGCTAGAATTGGTAAACAAATGAAAGATGAAAGTGCTGTAGGTAATTTTGGTTATCATTATAGAAATGAGAGAGGACATAGACTTGTGGAGTGTGTAGAAAAAGAAAAACTTTATATTATGAATTTTTTTTTTGAAAAAAATGTTAAAAGGAAATGGACATGGAGAACATCCAAATAAAGGTACAGCAGAATTGGATTATATTTTGAATAACAGAAAATATATATTTCAGGATTGTAATGTTCTTAATAAATTTAACACAGGAAGTGATCATCGATTAGTAAGATGTAAGATAAGTGTTAATGCAAGAAAAACAATATTTACAGCTGATATTTCTAATCTTCAGAAACATTCTAATAAATTTAAATTAGAACTTACAAATTGGTGTCAAGTATTAGTAGATTTTGAACATGATTCAGATTTGAATGAAATTAAATGATATACTTTTAAAACTGCAACAAAGATAGCTGAAAGAAAAAAGCAGCAATTGACCAATAAAATTTCTACTGAGACTAGAGAATTTATGAAGAAAAAAAGAAATATGAAGATATACAGAAATGATGCATTAAAAAGGATTGAATATCTCAAATTTTGTAAAATGGTGCGGAAAAGAGTTGAATATGATATAAGAAAGTATAACTGTGTAATAGCAAGGGAAACTGTAGAAGAGAATAAATTCTCGAGAATGTAAAACAACATTTTGGTATTGGTGGGAAATTTATATCTGCAATAAAAAAAGATTGAATTATTACTAAAAAGAGAGATGACATCATGAAATGGGTAAAAGACTTTCATCCCTCCTATATCCATTACATCTTCCAAATTGCCCAGAATTTTAAATGAAGAAGCGAGACATGCAATTAAATGTATAAAGAAAGGAAACACTCCAGGTAATGATAGAATTATAATTGATATATGGTAAAGAAATAGAATTTTTTTTAGAAAAATTATATACCAAATGTCTAAATGATAAAGATGTACCAGATGATTGGAAGAAATGCAGTAGTAATCTTAATATTTAAAAAAGGTAATAAAGACGGTATTAGAAATTACAGACCTATTATCTTTTATCAGTTTTATACAAAATTTTTACCAAGATAATTACAACTCATCTACAGAAAACATTGGATTTCCACCAACCAAGAAAAAAATCTGGATTTAAAAGTGGTTTTAGTACAGTAGATCATATCCAGGTATTGAGAAAAGCTATAGAAAAAACAAATGAATATTAGTTGCCATTATGCTTTGGATTTGTAGATTATGAAAAGGAATTTGATTTTATAAACATTTCTTCAGTGATTAAAGCATTGGATCACCAAGGTTATAAAAATGCAACAACAACAATTAGATTACATAATGCTATTGGGAAAGTCAACATTGAGAAAGGTGTAGGACAGGGTGACTCCATATCTCCAAAACGTTTTACAGCAGTCCTGCAAGAAGTATTTTGTAGATTAAAATGGAAAGCTAAAGGATTGAAAGTAAATGGAGATTATTTAAGTCATTTAGATTTTGCAGATGATGTAGTTGTTTTTGCAAATAATGCTTTAGAGCTGCAGAAAATATTGCATGAGTTATCAGGTGAAAGAAAGAAAGTAGGACTAAAGGTAAATGTTAAAAAGACTAAAGTAATGTTTAATGGATTTTCTCAAAATATGAAAATAAAGATTGATTATGATGAGTTAGAAGAAGTTAACAGTTACAAATATTTTGGTCAGATTAATAATACAGATGGAAACATAATGGATGAAATTAATCACATAATTAAACTTGGTTGGAGTGCTTTTGGTAGAAATAACTTGATACTAAAAAGAAATATGCCTATGTGTTTGAAAAGGAAGGTTTTTAATAAATGTGTTTTGCCATTTCTTACTTATGAATCTGAAACTTGGACCCTTAATAGAAGAGCAATAGAGACTTCAGACCACTCAAAGAAGTATGGAAAAATGCATGTTGGGGGTAACAAAAAGAGATCGAAAATGCAATATATGGGTAAGAGAACAAATAGGCATTACTGACCTCATTAAAAAAATTAAAAGACTGAAGTGGAATTAGGCTGGACATACTACTAGAAGAGATGATAAATAGATGGACAATTGAAATCTTTAACTGGATTTCAGGAGATTGTAAAAGACCCAGAAAGAGACCACATGTGAGATGGATGGATGAAATAAAAAAGTGTGCAGGAGTGATATGGAGAAGAGAAGCTAAAAATCGGAGAAGATGGATATATATATTTATTCAATAGATGGCATTTTACCAAAAACACCATCAAGCGTATGTTTGTTTACATAAATGTCAGAGCAAGCATTCACTATCTCTATCGTTAATTCCACCTTCAGATCATGATTTCAAGTTGATTTGCTATCATCAGTGAAGGATAGGAATAAGAAACTAGATCTAAATACTAATTCTGAGCGTTTATGAAACAATTTCTATTCAGCTTGCAAGTGTGAGTTTTCTAGACACGTAATGTCTTCAAACTCAGCATAGCAAGCCAGATAGCTATATGGGTCTGATATCAGTTCAGTATCACCACATAGTAGAAGCCTCTGTAATATATATCATTGTAAGAAAACCTCAAAAGGTACATTTATGAAAAACAAACAAAAAAAAAACAAACAAGTTATATATTGTAAACTTATATGTTCCTAGGGGAATTAATAAACGTAGCCATAGTCTGTGAAAAAAATTATTGGCTTCATGTTAAATTAAGTAAATCAATCACCATTACTGTTAAGATGGCAGGGTATGGTTAACATCTCTTATAGTAACATCTATTATAAGAGAATGGTAGAATGTTACCCAAAATATCTTCTGAACAGATTTTATTAACCAATGTGTAGCAAAAACGTGTGTGAGTTGATTTCTTTGTTCCTTCTTTTACCCTTTTCAAAAATGTGCAAACAGAAAACACAAACACACAAAACTGATAATATAGAAAACATACAAGATAAAATGCATTAAACCAATTACAATAAAACATAATATTTGAAGTATAAATCTAATAGTTATATTTCAAAAAGTGAATAATCAATATTACACTTATTAGAACATGAAACTTTACCATTCCTTTTGAACATATAAGTGTGCATGCATGAATTTTTCTATGATAAAATATATAGTCAATTTAAAAACTTATTAGTGTAAAATGATTAAAGAGAAGTTGTTTTACTGATTATTAAAATTCAGCTAATAGGTTATTTATTAGATAAATTTATTAATAAAATTTTGAGAACTTTAAACTAATTACTATGGTATAAAATTCTGATATTATAAATTATTTATAACCAAGATAAACAATTGTATATTTTATTTGTACAGTAATAATCTAAATTGAGATATAACATTAAAATTTTAATATTTAAGTTTATTTTAAAAACAATGTCTCAAAATTCACCCTTTTAAAATCCCAGATGATCAAATTCACCTGCTATCAACAATTACCATAGCAACAGAACAAATTTTATCTGTAAAATCTTAAAAAGCAAAAAACTCTGGATAATATTAGATGAAATCACAGACTACATCATAAGACATTATAAATATCACCCCTTGTCAAAATTTAAGTAGTCTTTATTAAATTACAGTGCACCAAAAACTATATCCAATTAAATTTTAAAATTAACCTTCTTGTTCACCTTTTTTATGAAAAAGAGTAGGGGAACCTGCTAGGCATTTTGCCTAGCTGGAAAAATATATCTTCGCTTTAGCCTAAATAAATAAATTGCAACAACATTAAGGATTACCACCAAATATTTTTTAAAAGAAAATCACTTATAAAAGTTTTAAGTCACCAATGGAATTTATAAAATCAGTTATAGGATGCTACTATATATAAATATTTCAGAAATCATTTATCTCTTCTTTGAAATTGAAATAACTTGCTTAAAATAATATTGATTACCACTCTTTATTGAATGTTAGAAATTTGGTATAAAATACGGATTAACATTCAACATATAATTTTTTCTATATAAAAGCTGTTTAAAATCTTAATGAAGATTGATGAAAGCACATAGAGTTAATAGATTATTTATTCTCTGTTAAGTTTCATAACTTAATAAAATAACCTGAACTATAGCTGGAGGAATTCCACTTGGTGAAATTAAAGAATTATCAAACCACTGCATTTAATGCATTGGATAAATGCCAAAATGATTAAGATATTATTTCCTTATTGTTTCCTAAAAGATTAACTTGCTCATTTTATGCAAAACTACAATTGTAATGGCAGCTCAAGGATACCAAATATATAATTATTGATGCCATAGCCATGAATACAATTAACACATAAAATGTGAAATAACATTGTCTAAAATAGATTAATTGTTACAATCATGGAAGGCAGAATAGAAGAAATAATTGTAATTTATTGCAAATCTTTGGAAAAAATCATTTTATTAATCTATGCTTTGCATCAAGTGGATTAAATGTATATTATTAAATTATTGCCAGCAAACATCAATAGTCTTTGGCTGTTACTTCAAAGTGTGATATGCGCAAGCATAATCCTTCAGAACTGTGTGTGAAATTTGATGATTATGTGTTGAAAGTGATTGTCTTTTCAATTTTATTTTGAAATTATGGAATTATTTTCTTTATAGTTATTAATGTTGAATAAATAATGTTCTCAGGGGGATGATAGTATATAAGAAGGTATAAGTAACTACTTTATATTATTAGTGAGAGTTAGGGGTAAAGGTAATTTCTGTTGTTATATTTTATATTGGAGATGGGTTGCATTAAGTTCAATTAATTTATAACCCCCATAAACACATTATGTTTTAACTTACTTTATGTTTTAATTGTCCTTATTCTTAGCCCAATGTTAATCAGTCATAAACATCTTGAGTAGATAATTAAATTACCAGAAAACATTTATCTTCATTGTGCCTAGTAAAGAACTCTTGTGGTATTAATAATCCTAGATTTTTATTGGTTAGTTGAGATGTGTTATTAATTAAATATTGAAACTGTAACATATAATATAAGTTAGACAACATAGCAAGTCATGCCATTAAGAGACACAATGGTCAGAATTTATGGTTATGTACTTGTAAAGCATTGATCAATAGCTAGATAAACAAGTGGCTTGTTTAAGGAACTACTCTGTTATTAGAAATGAGATTACTAGTGGACTAATTAGCATTGTGAAAAATTTAAGGAAAATATGAAACATTCCTATCCATCTGTAATTAACCGTAGGCATTGAATGAATAGTGTACAACTCTCTCCAACATAGTTTTGTATTTGCATCATTTTATTGACTATACACATAACCATAAACCCATGTTAGATTATTTAAAGATAACAAATAGTAATATTTATAATTATTTTGCAGAGAACTTTTGATATTAGAAGTATGTTTATTGTTCAGTTATATGTTGTTTTGTTTTTACGTAATTGTTATTAATAATAAAATAGTTGTTATATTTATAATACTATTGTCTGTAATAACTGAAATCATTATCTTTTATACACTATCGAAATAAAAGAGGTCATACTTCCATTTTGTTAAATCAATTTTCTTTATTGAATCTATTTGCATCACTTATTATTTCCGTTTCTGGTTGAAATACAGCTTTCAATAAGGTATGGGGAAATACAAAAAAAAATGCCTTTAGTACATCATACCTTGAATAATTTAACTCTAAATTTTAATTTTATATTTCGAAATAAATAATTTAATTAGATTTAGTTGAAAATCCTGAGAGAATTAACTGATTATATCTTTAAACAGGAATGGGAGAATTAACTGATAGCCGTATCTGAATAAACATACTCGTTATTTTAGAGTGAGTCTTTATCTATTATGCATTGTAATACAAGTCAGTGCACATAAGAACACGTTAATATTATTTTGATAAATCCATAAAAGCATTTAAAGTATTTAACCATTATAATAATTATACACATCACTATTTTATACAATAATTAGTTATTATTGTTGTTAGAATGATGGTGGCCGATTGGTCAGCACAGCTGCCTTACAAGAAGTTGTCCCGGGTTTGCGGATTCGTTTCCCGGCCAATGCTTTGACACATAAATATATATATATGTTTATTTTAGTTTACTTTCCACAAAGGTGCACCAAATCTCAAATGAATTTCACATATAACAAACTCATTTCAACTCATCATTTTTTTTAATTCCTGTCCAAATGTTACCTGAGTTTTGGGATATATACATTATTATTTTTTTTTTTTCATATGTCAAATGCGTTGACCGGGAAGCGAACCGGGGCCAGTGGCTTAAGGCAGCTATGCTAACCACTAGACTCCCAACGCTTGACATATATATATTAAATTATTACAATTTAATCTACAACTTCCAAAATTATTATATTTGCACATTTGACACCATAATATTTTAGATAAATATATTCATCATTATTAACAATCATTTATGACATCAGTTTTTTTTTTTCAGTATATCAGATATAAACTTTGAACTTTATTAAAAATTAATAAATCAGTTTTTAACTGAAATACAGGCTTATTATATACCTGTATGAATATATGTAATATATAGGGTATATAAGCACAGAGTTTCACATGACCCACCCTTCTCCACTCTATCTCATAACACTAATACACTTGAACACATATATGTCGAAAAGATAAATAATCACCAATATTCGTATTTCATGCTAAACCAACAGTTGGTCCAGATTATCATCTCTACACATATATGCAATAAGTGCTCAAATATATATTAAGATAGCCAGTCTTCATACTTTAATGGACAGGCTTCAATTCATTCCACACTCCAACTCTTCAACCGTCCATCCAATTGAAAATCTGATGATGGAATGCTCAAAGGCCACTCTGAGATGTGTAGAAATGATAATCTGGACCAAGAGATGATTTCTGGCTTAGCATGAAATACGTATATCGGTGATTATTTATCTTTTCGACATATATGTGTTCAAGAGTATCAGTGTTATGAGATAGAGTGGAGAGTGGTGAGTCATATGAGAGTCTGTGCTCATATACCCTATATATTAAATATATTTTTATTGAAACTGTTAGATTTGCCTTACCAATCTTAGTTTCGCCTTGCCTGCCTGTTTCCTACCCTCATGCCTTATTTAAAACTCTAATTTCATCGTATTGTGTGTGTACTGGGTATATTTACCGAAATCCCGCCTAAATTTATATGTATAATGGGGTGCCTGGGGTTTAATAATAATTAAAATTGTTTTTAAACGGTTTTATTTTCAAACCGTCGAGTATATATTACGTATATATGCTTGTACAATAAAGTAGGTCACATATTCTCATCTACACACATACTGCGATAATATTTAAAAAAATATCAAAATATTTTATTTAAAAGTTGTTTTTGAATCGATTTATTTGGGATGTTATTTCGTTATAATTATTTGTCTTTAAGAAATAATATCACTGAGAAATATTTCTGGAAATTAAATTCAGAAATAGTGTTTGATAAATGTAAAGTGTTGTAAAATATTATTCAAAAACATGTCATCATTTTTAAATCAGTGAGGGTAGAGAAAGAACAATAGTAGCTAATTTTAATCATATTGGCGCCAGTAGATTTGATGAGATAAAACAGTGTTTACGAACAGATTTTAATTAGAAAATGTAATCCGTGTTTTTCAAAGGTGTAATAATTAAAGAATGGATTTCATCACCGCAGGGTTAGATGGTAATCAAGGAGAGCATATAAATAGGGCTGATTGATTATAATTATGATTAGACAGAGTTATTAATTAAGCTACCTGATCATGACAGTAAATCCAGTTGTAAAATAGTTTAACCTCAGAATGTCGGGGTAATGGGGCAATCGCTGTTTTTCCTCGGGATCCTGTGCCTCGGCTGTCCGTCAGTCAAAATCTGATGTCCTATCACCGTATCATGAAATCCAACTGAACCAGCCCTATGAAATGCTGCTCCTAAAATCTTCTAACTGCTGCCGCGGAACCATGAATCGAAGAAAACTCATAATTTTACTTAAGAACTTTGCTACAAGTTTGGAAATTCCCACGGACACAGTTAAAAGAACAAGGTAATTAAAATCAACCCGAGATCTCGGAAAACTTCGAGCTAAAGCTAACAATTTTGTATATTCTATAAATGTATTTATTTAAATGTTTTTCTAATGCATGCTGAATTTGTGCTTGGGTTGATCTTCTATTATATTTATAAATGTTTAATTTCAATGTGTCATTATGAAATGTATAATTAATTTCTTTAGACTAATGCGAGTTACGTAGGGAAGTTAAATGATGCGTGGTTGCCATCTTAGTTTATAAACCGCAAACACGCATTCCCCCCCCTTCCCATCGTTTCTATTTAAAAGTATCTCATATATATGTTTCAAAGTATATTTTGCGTATAAAATTTTGTTAAATGAATAGTTATTTATCTTAAGTTTTGTTGAGAGTCTGCTGGCTATTCAAATATGAAAGTCGAGATCGAGCTATTTCTGTTCCTTAATTAACGAATTGCTCTTTATTTTATTAATTCTTATGAAAATTAAGCTGTGTTGCTAGTAAATATGCATGGGTGCTGGAATCCTCCTGTTGGCAAAGGTCATCATCGTTCGAATCTGTTTCCCCATATTTTATTTCACGGTTCCCAGTCATGTGCTAAAATGGCACATGGGAATTATTTCGCGTATGTCCACACAGTTACGAAGCTCCTGGGTGCGGGCCAGGCTTGAGCTGTGAGTGGGCTAGAGACGTCCCAAATAAAAGGCAGAATGCCTATCCAATGCCAAGACCTTTTGCCATCCTTGAAAGTTGCATACTCATAAACTGCACCCCTCCTCAGCATATACTCGCTAGCACTACCGTATATTTCCCTTTACTTATTAAAAGAATTCTATTCAAATGAATCTCAAATCCGTTCAGTGTAGCTCGATCTTATAATCTATTCGCGAGCGACTCTCGATCTCCATTTAAATCTCCAGTTATAAATGTTTTAGAATGTTTCAAACTCTATTAGACTTTACGTGACTCGCATATGCCTACCGTGTCAATATATCATAGACACTTTATCGAAACGAACCCAAGTACGAGGTATCAGCCATTTTGTTTGTTTATTATATAACTATCCAATTTGTATCGCTAAATTATTTTATTACCAAATTATTAAAATCTTATTTATAAATTTATTTCCTTTTCTCTATTTATTCGGGGTGCAATATAAATTACATAGTCCATTAAACTTATCTTTGGCACATCTATAAGTTATTGTTAAATTAACCTAGGGCTATTTTAGATTTAGAGTCTTTTGTTTTCTCCCTGATCACCGGCACCGGCATGAAATTATATTATTGGTAGCATCAAATGTGTTATCACGTAGAGGGCGTTGTGGAGTTTGGACTTTGGATTCGAACTTGAGATTTCTGGGAGGTAACTCTCCTAGTGTTGAGTTCTATGTCCCGGGTTTAAATTCTACAGTGTGTTAGCGAGATAGACATGTTTTGACTGTTACATTATAAAACACATAGTATTATTAATTCAACTTCATCCATCTTTTATTTAAGTGTAATATGATTTTAGATATAGTAAAAACTTTTATTCCATCACTCACTCATACTTGAAACATATGAACAAAGATATTTAAAAAAGAAATAACTTCTTCCAGGATGCATTTCTAGCTATAAACCAGATCATAATCTTTGAGATGTCTTTATTACCTTTATTAAATTTTATCAATATAAATTACAACACTTTAATCTACAAGCACGAAATTTGTTTGTGGTTTTTGATTTCATTCAATTTAGATAATTATTTTAATAATAGTTGCTAATCATTTATTAGCCAGAGATTATTATTAAATGGTAGTAATTTGATACTGATAAATACTGAACAAAGATAAGAAAAATATGAGATTTTAGACCTTATCAAAGTGAAGACTGCTGGTTCAGCATGAAATATATATCTTAGCAGTCATTTGTCATTTTCCGATGTCTTTGCTGATAAGTTTCATGTGTGAGTGGAGGAATAAAAGGTTTGAATATATCTATTATTCATATGTAATATAATGGTATAAAATCAAAATATAACATTACCTGAGTGTTGTTGGGTAGGCTTCAGTAGTAGCAATGTCAATGGCATTCCATGCTAAGATAACTAGACAATTAAAAATGCCCTCTAAAGCAATCACTGAGGCACGGCTGTTTAGAAACCAAATGAAGAATGCGCTCACAGCTGACAGAAATAAAGACATACCTGAAATCAATTAAAACAATATCGTTTAATGTTTAAATACATTTTAATTTTTTTGAAATGAATAATTACATTTATACACCTCCAAATACAACAGTTACAAAAATTATAAAATATATTAATGATTTTCAGCATACACTTCAATAAATCAGGTCTCTTCAATCAGACTAAATTATCCAAAATTTGAAATTGTCATATACTAATACTATATATATATATACTTGAGTTATATAAATTCATTTTATAAATATGGAATTTTTAACTAACATAATCACAAGTGAATGTATAAAATGATTATTTCAGAAGAACTGGTGCATTATTATGTTATACAATTGCTGTATGTGATGTAACAAAGGTATAATAGATTAAAATACATTAAAATTAACTCTAAAAGCTTTAATGTTCCAAATATAAATAAATGTAAGCCATAGCCAGCTTACGGGACTATCCTCTTGAGTAGCATTTACAGTTAGAATTTAAAGAACAATGTTTCATTATTACCACACATTTATGCTCCAATGTGAATGACCAATCTTTACTTATTTAATAAATCATATTGATAAAATATGCCTTTTTGATTTTTCTTTGTCTCAAAACATTTTCCATATGCAAAATAAAAATGTTATCAAAACAAAAACTTTCATTGCAAATATCCATTCACAGAATAATGTAATCATACCCTAGTATGATACTGTAGCAAAAAAATACAACCCAGTATGTAACACAAACTACTATGGCAACCAATGAAGACATTTTCCTCTGTTTTTAGCATAGAAAATAGCCACAGCAGTAGCCATCAGCCAAGTACAAGACTCTTTCTATGTTATATCATAGAAAGAAGTCTAACTGCTTGGCCTGAAGCCAAGTTAGAACAGACTCTTTCTATATTTTATTATAGAAATAAGACTAACTGCTTGTCTGCAGCTGTGGAAATGGTATATTTCTAGCAATTTAGCTAGAAATAGCACCACCAAGTGGCTGATTTGATAGATCAGAACATTACCAATTTTTTTAACACAGTACTTCATGTTTCAAAATTTTTCTTTTTAAAATACATTTTAGCTCATCACATTTACATACCACTTTATATATAACATTACATTTGTTGATTTTTATGGTGTTCTTTCTATTAATAAATAATCTACTAATGACTGATACTACATTAAGTGCAATATTAAAATGAGAAGAATCAATAATTCTACTCTTTATTATACAAGTATAGTAATAAAATCTATTTTTTTGTAATTGCTATATGTGATAAGAAAATTCATTTTTTTGTCTTCAATATTTTTTTCTATTCCAATCTATATCAAACTTGTATAATATATTTGAAATGTATATTACACTCAATAATTAATTAATACATATATATTTTAATATAGGATAATAGATTACATTAAATTTACTTTACATTTTATATCTACATAACAATGTAGTAAATTCAAACAATTTGTACATAATAAGAACTTTTGATCAGGGGTGGATTAAAATGTTAAATAAATTTCCAAGTTATAAATGATCCAATATTGAAATATATGTTAATGAATTATTGCATATAGGATATAAAAAAAAGACATTTTTAATACAAATTTACACATAAATTGAAGCAAGAAATATATTGAAGGGGAAAATGAATTCTTTTACCATATATAAATGATTACATCAGTTGGTTCCTCTAATTTTAATATTACATTTAATGTAGCAACAAATACTAATAAGTTAATTACCTATAGAAAAGATGATCTTGATAAAATCAACAAATATAATATCTATAAAGCAATGTACAAGTGTGGGTTAAGTTATATGGGTGAGTTAAAATGTGAATTAAAAAAGAGTTCATGAACTATTGTATAATAATTTACATTATTCTGATGATAGATTTAAAATTCTGTGTTAGCAAAACACTGGGGTATTTGCAATGGAGGTTTTCATTTATACAAAATTGTATTCTACATGTGCAAAATGGTATGTAGTATTAATAAGATTTTAATTTTTTTAAATTTTATCTTTAAAGGTTACTCAAATTATGACTATAATTTTTATTTATTTATGTATATATTTGTATAACTGAAAATTGCAGAATTAATTTGAAGAATATACAATTCAAAAAAGCATCTTTTATAAATATGATAAAATTACACAAACATCATCATCATCATCATCATCATCATCATCATCATCATCATCATCATCATCATCATCATCATCATCATCATCATCATCATCATCATCATCATCATCATCATCATCATCCTCCTCCTCATCCTCACCCTCACCCTCATCCTCATCCTCATCCTCATCCTCATCCTCATCCTCATCCTCATCCTCATCCTCACCCTCACCCTCATCCTCATCCTCATCCTCATCCTCACCCCCACCCCCACCACCACCCCCACCACCACCACCACCACCACCACCACCATCACCACCATCATCACCACCATCAACATCATCATCATCAACAACAAAAAAAAAAAAAAAAAAAAAAAAAAAAAAAAAAAAAAAAAAAAAAAAAAAAAAAAAAAAAAAAAAAAAAAAAAAAAAAAAAAAAAAATAATAATAATAATAATAATAATAATAATAATAAAAAAAAAAAAAAAAAAAAAATAATAATAATAATAATAATAATAATAATAATAATAATAATAATAATAATAATAATAATAATAATAATAATAATAATAATAATAATAATAATAATAATAATAATAATAATAATAATAATAATAATAATAATAATAATAATAATAATAATAATAATAATAATAATAATAATAATAATAAAGAATATAGTATATTTTTATTATTTAAAGTAAAACTTTCATATGCATTAGAAATAGTTGCCATTTTAATAAAACAAAATATAAATACAATTCATAACATATAATAACCATAACATAAATGTGTAATTGTTCAAAAAATATCAAAATGATAAATGTGCATAATTTAAAAGCAGCATCATTACAGGACATCATCAATAAATAAATAATTGTTATTGTGAGATGCTACTACATAAAATACATTTTTATTATTTTTATTTGTTAATTTACATGTGACAAAGATATGTTAAACACATAAACTAAGCAAAAGATATTCTAAAATTCTCAAAAGAGAAACATATAGGAGAAAGTATTACTCACCAGACTAACTAATTTTTAAATAGTAAAAAAAAAAAAATAATGTTTACATTTTTGATGTATACCCTATACATCCATTTATAAATCGGTAATTAGATAGATTGTCTGATTTATTTACTAAAAAAAGTTTAAGCCTAGTTAAAAAAATTTGCAAAGTTTTATCTGTCTTATATTAAAATACTCAGATCACTGGCATGGGACACTTCATATATATACATCAATGTTTACCCCAAATTATTGATATCTTCCAAGAATTTGGTTACAACATTAAATTAAAAATAAATTTTGTAAAAAAAAAAAAAAAGTTCTAAAATGAAAATATGTCAATCTTACTGTATTTTCAATGATGATTTTTTATTTAGTTGACAATTGTGATTACTTGTGCAAAATAATTGGTCCAAATAATTTTTAAAAATACATTAAGTAGTTTATTGAAATACAAGTAAAATGTACATACTTAACTAGATATAATTAAAGGGGACTTGAAGCCAGAGTTTCAAGTTCCCTACAGTCATACACTCTATCAATATAACCAATACACATGACAACAAGCATATAATTTCACATGCATGTGGTCATGTGTATTGGTTATATTGAAAGAGTGGATGACTGTAGGGAGCTTGAAAGTCTGACCACATGCATGTGAATTTCACATGCATGTGGTCATGTGTGTCAGTTATATTGATGACTGCAGGGAAGTTGAAAGTCTGGGTTCAACTTCCCTTTAATTACATTAAGTAGTTTAGCACAGTGATTACATGATAAACTTAAGAGCTAAAGATTTCTAAACCAAAATTCCACTTCTGGTACTAGAACATGATTTTCTGAGCATCTAACCATTTAGTTTTTTTATTATTAATTTAATGTTTAAAATATTAATAAATTACAATTGAGACACATTTTAAAATTACAGTAACTCAAAAAATTTTAAAAATATATTACAAAAATAGAGATTGGATAAAAATTTATTAAAAGCAATAAATTAAAAATGTATCTTACCTATTATTTTGACCCGCCCTAGTCTGTCCATTATAAATGCAGAAACAACATTACCTGGAACAATAGCCAATTGACCAATTAAATTTTCAAAAAAAATAGTTGAAAGTTGAAAATTGATATCAAAATCTAATTGGCACCCTGGTTTGAGATTAAGCAATGTGGAATTTTCATGTATGCAGTTTACAAATCGATACTGATAAAAGTCTGTATCTGTAAATACTGCCTTTTTAAAATATGAGTCTTTAAAGAAACTTTTACTAGACTGAATATTTTCAAACAAACATTCAAAGAAATCACAGTTATCAAACAGGACGTGATTAAGAATGAGATCTTTAAAAATGACATTAGTAAATGTGCAATTGATATAATGAAAATTTTCAATTGTTGAGTTAAAGGACATAGAAGAAAAAATTCTATTACTAAATATCTTTGCTTCTTTGGTATACATATCTATTTCCATTAATTTTATATATTCAGGAAACCATATTGATAATCCATAATACCTAAAAATAAAAATTATACATATATGTTTATGAATGTATATAATGGTAGTTAAAATACATATAATACAATGATAGTTATAAGATAGTACTGAATAATCTTTTTTAAGAAAAATAATGTACACAATCTATTTATAATGTTTTAAAACTATAATCTGCCACTTACATATTATTTATCAATTTACATAATTTTTTTTCTTTTATTTTTATAAATTTAAATATAATTAAATAATATGTACATTGTTTATCTGACATTTTACATGTAGTTATATAAATAACTATTTCTATTGTAAAGATATATAAATATGTCGTTACATTAATCCAAAATAAAAAACTTAAAAGTTCGCAAATAAAAGTAAAAAACTAAACGCTAAAATTGAAAATGTTTGTTATACGTATATATATTCGCACAGATGCTAAACTTTAAAAATATTTTTTTCATAAACAAAAAAAAAAGTATTTGAACGTATTTTTTTTTTTTAATAAAAAAAATACAAGATTGAAATATAAAAATATTTTAATAAAAAAATAACGTAAGTTAAAATAAAAACAGGTATGAATTAATTCCTGTAATCTATAAATGGAAATGATTGTTTATTAATTATCTAAAAGCTGTTTAATTAAAAAGTCAGATGAAAAGTTAGATAAGAGAAGAAAGAGATTTTAGCTTGACCAATGGAAGCACTAAGCCTTGGCTCGGACCCTAACGAAAGTGATGGATTAGTGACGTTTTGTTCATTGAATCCTTGTGGATAATATAAAAAGGGAAATACAGTTTTTTCTGACAGTTCCAGCGTTGTGTGTTTGAGAGATGTGGTATGACGCACATACCACACTCTCTATAAAAAAAAAAAAATGAAAAGACTGTGATACCTTGAACCAGCTATTGCCATCTCCAGAACATTACCTTCCAACGGAGGCATCGCGGGAATTGAAAGCAGAGGCCTGGACTCTTATACCATAAGCTATAAAATGAACAATTGTTAAAATCAATCAAGAACTTTCGTCAAGTTTTACAAATTGATAAACAAGCCAACTGAAATGTTAAAACGGACTCTTATCTGACTTTTGTAAGTTTTTAAATCAAATTAATAATGTTTAATTTTGTATGTTTTCCGATTGATAAACATCATTTCAATTTTTTTTTCTTATTGTAAAGATTAGTTAAATGTATGAAATTTAAGTTGTTTATAGACGCTTGCATGGATTCGTTTGCGGTTAATTATATTTTGGTTTTCATATTTGATCAAAATATATAGACATTCGATAAATAATGATACCCTACGGTGAGTATCTAAAATGTATTTATTCGGATGTCTTTTAAGTTATTGGTGACAACGCAAGTATCTTATGGTGAATACTATTGGGTTACTTATAAGTTTCCCTCTGTGATTGTCAGTATCAATAATTTTGTATTTTGATCGTTTATGTTTATTTTGAAGTGTTTTTGACCGTGGAATCTATGTAATCGATCTATACCCAACATTTTTAAACAAATCTGTGCGAACGTATTTAAATGTTAAAATTAAGTTGGGCGTGAATGGCTATATAGTTTGTAAAGTTATATTAAGGGAGGGTAATCTTAGGTTATTCATTTCGTAGTTGAATTGGTTCAATGGATTGGATATATTTGTGTAATTAGTAGATGTAGCATGAGGTCCGCTATGGGCAGGATTATAGATATACGCCACACACCCTCTGTTTGCCTATGGATGGGTTTGTAAGTCGGCAGAAGACCGCAGTCCATTCCTATGGAGTTTTTTGTTTATTGATCTACTTGCCAACAGATGTCACATTCTTGTTGGTGGAGAGTCAATCTCTTCTCTATTTCTACTTATTGTTCAGATGTACATTCCTGACAATATAGTATTTTGTGTTGTCGTATCATGCTACATTGAATACATGAATGTATCAGATGGATTGGCGCCAGTTGATTGTGAAATTTGTTGCCTAAGGTTAAATCAGGGAAGAATATTTTCTTTTCAAATGCAGACCTATGTAGTCCATTCATACTCGACCCTCTAAATAAATAGTAAACTCATTATTTGCAATCTACTTAAATTTAGAATTAAAGCTCAATATAAAATTATAAACGTTAAATTTATTCCTCAAAATTTAAATATTATTTTATATGTGCGTAAATAAATATTTTTATGTGTTAATTTCTGGCAGTGGCTTTTATTCTTTTATATTTAAGATATAAAATTTATATTTTATTATCTCTGCTACTCCAATGAGCTAGTGACTTGGGCTAACGATCTGAATATTTAAATAAAGTGGAATCTTAACGGCGCGTATCTGCCTACTCTATAAATTTTTCTATGCTCAAATGCCTAGATGGCGCCCTTGTAGAGCAGATATTGTGTTTGCAATTAGATTCGATCTTCACTTTCATTTCGATCGTTACACTATCATCTAGTTGAAATTGTTAAATATTTTTAGAAAAATTCAAAAGTTATTTATATATATTCATTTAATTGTTAGCAATAACATTAAATTAGAATCGATCATAACATTTGTTATACAACAAATAAAATATATTCAGTGATTATAAAATTTAATAAATAATCGAGTAAAAATAAAACAAGAACTCTACTTTCAATGTCTTTTGATTCACATATGCATTACACATTAAATACAATGTGTGTTAAATTGGCAGACTTAACAATTGGATTTCAATCTTCAATTAATCTTAATAAATTAATTAACAATTATAAGAACATAATGCAAAAATTGTATATAATTGTAAATGTAGTATTAATTATGATAGCCCATTTACATATTAGAGGAGATTATGCTAAATTTTATTGCAAGATTTCCAAGACATATTCATCAATACTATAGAGAAAAAGTTTGCCCTGTTTCTGAATCATGAAATAGAAAAGGAGCATGCTTTTGATTTTTAAATTGTCAAGGGTGAGCACAAAGAAAGATTTGGTAAAGAGTTCAAGATCAAAAAGATATGATTTATTATAGACCTAAATATTTTGGATCAAGATTAACATTATACAATTAAATTTATAATGAAAGTTCCCTTGCATATCGGTCTGCCATTCTCTATGATGACAATAACTTTTGATTACTATTAAATATGATCTTGCATAATTTTAAATTAAAGTTAAACATTACTGTTTAAGTAAAGTGTGATTATGGAATAAACATTAAGCATTTGAAATGTAAAATAAATTATCTATTCCATGAAACCACTGTGTTTTTGTCTTGTAATTTTATGCTTAAAACAGAGATAGATATTGATAAATGTTGACACTATGATTGATGAATGGAATAATTAAAAAATAAAAAATAAAGAAAAGCTGTACATATTAATAGAGAAGTTAATCTATTAAGTGCCAGAGGGTAAATTTAAATTTTATTTAGCTTGGTGTAACACATGATTTTGACTTACTTATGAAAATGATAGATATTGATAAATGTTGACACTATGATTGATGAATGGAATAATTAAAAAATAAAAAATAAAGAAAAGCTGTACATATTAATAGAGAAGTTAATCTATTAAGTGCCAGAGGGTAAATTTAAATTTTATTTAGCTTGGTGTAACACATGATTTTGACTTACTTATTATAAGTATATAATCAAAAATATTTTTTATTTATGTTCATAAATTTATTAATATTTTAAATTTCTTTTAAATTTATTATATTATTCTATGTATGTTATTTTATGCTAACTGCAAGAAATTACTATAACTGAGTCATGTTTGTGAATTCTATTTTTTTTTTTTTATCAAAAAACTTCTGTAGAACTATATAAAATCTACAAAACTGCAAAAACTATTTTTTGATTATTTTTAATTATCCTACTCAGTGTATGACTACCATTATTTTAAAAGATGTTGAAGATGACTGTGTATGACAGTTGAAACTTATAACTATCATAAAATTGATAATAGTGAATATAAGACATTCAGATTTTAATTTTTTGTGTGAGTTCTTACATATTAAAGCTATAATTTGAAAATGTATTAACTTACTCAAATTAGACAATTAGATAAACAAAAAGAAAGTCATCATCAGATAACAGAACTGAAACCTTTAAAACTTTTTCTGATAGTGTTAATGGTAATCAATTAGTCTATGATCTATAAGCACTCATCTAATGACAAGTTATTTAAATATAACATAAGTAATCAGAATAGCAATGGAGGTTTCTATTATCTCATGTAGAGTCATCAAAGATTGTAAAAATTATGTGATACAATGACATACTAATAACTATACAAAAACACAAAAGCCATTGATAAAAGTTTCAACTTACCCAAATGCTGTTGTGAACCATAGCACCAACAATACAAATGTTGTTTTTGTGTGTGGTGCAAAAAAAAGTTGAAAAAAAGAGTTTCCAAACTATATATAAATAAAATAATTACCATTATTACTACACACAATAAAAATATATTTACAAAATAAAAATATTCCATTATAAATTTATATAATAAAAGATTATATTAAAAGTTTATTGTTAAAAGGAGGTTGCCTTGACAACAGTTTGAAATTGTTGATTGTTATTGATATTGGGATTGTCTAAGGGTTGACTGGCTTTTAATGATATATATATATATATATATATATATATATATATATAGTTACCTTTGGTTTCTTTCATACAAAAAACAATGATTGGAAAATAAATGGTAGGGTTAATTTCTTAACTATTTAAAAGTAAAAAAAATTTTTTTTAGTTTAACAAAAATTGAAAAGCTTTATTTGGAGAAATTAATAACTGTGTAGCTTAAAGTTAACATATAGAGAGAATGTGTTTGTATTTATTTGAAATTATAGCTAGCATTATGTAGAGAGAAGGGCCTTTGTATGCACTGTAATATCTGAAAAATATATATTTTTCATGTCTAAAAGAGTCTTATTGAATCATAATATTTATCAATAAAAATGTTGATACAATTTGAAATTGAACTGGTTATAGATAGTCTTAGTTTGACAGTTCTTTTCATGATATAGGTTTTAAAATTATAGAAAATTAGGAAAGACAATTGGTATTAATGTGAATAAAAGATATTTTGTGCTAATATGAATCTGAACAAGCAGTTTTCTATTTAGTATTGTGCATGTGTATGTGCATGTGCGATGCATATATAGATCCCCCCCTTTGTAAAAATTTATGCATTGTGCTCTGTATTATTTGATAATATAGTGTGAAATGAATTTATTTGTATATGAATTATTTATTGTTTTCAGCTCTAAGATTTAAGTTCTAAATAAAGGAATTATTTAAATAATATCTGTTTTACAAAAATTCCCAATAATCCTATATTTCTTTTGAATAGTTTTCATAAATCAAAAGCAATGTGTTAATGAAATTGGAGATGAAGATGGTAAATCAAACTAACATTTAACAGATGGGTCAAAAGGTTAATTTCTGAGAGAAAGTCATAAATTAGATAAAACCAGGCATGGGAAAGAGAAACTGGCAGATGATTTTTTTTCTCTCTCCTTATAAAAGGGCTAAGGAAAGTGAGAGGGGAGACTTGCTAATTCAATCTCTGATGGGTTTCCTTTGATTGTTTTCTCTCTTGAATTGACTTAACTTGTTAAGAAGTGTAAAAACATTACTTAAATATGAAGTACTAATTCAATTATAAATGGTGTATAGTTTCTCTCTCTCCAAAATCAATTATAACCAAATTATCTTGTAATAAAAGATTTTGTATTCTGGACCTCAATCTTTATATTGGGTTTTTTAAAGTTCATTTAAAAAAAACATCTCAGGAAAAGTATTGCATCCATGGCTTGTTAATAAAACTCCAAGGAAAGATCAAACTTTAATATAAAGTTAGATGACTAATCAATATTTTTAACAGTTAAAATTTTTTTTGATTGTGATTTGAACCTAAGAATGACAAAAGAAAAAACAAAAAACCAAGAAAAAGAAGAAAAATGATTACATTTGAAGAAACTAAATTGTGAAACAAGTATCTAAATTCAAACCCAGGAAGAAAAATATTCAAAATGTGAAAGTGATCTACAGGACTCATTTCAACCACTTTTAATTATCACAATTAATGTAGCTACATTTTGAATAAAGGAACTTTACATGTGTCTATAAAATATATATTTTCCAAGACAAGTGAACTGAATGGTAATTGGTGTTAGTGGAAATGCAAATCAAAGAGACAATCTGTAATGTTCATTATTTATTATTATTTTGCTTTATTTATATGTGTAGCATGTCTGATGGAGATTCAACAATTATATTAATTTTAATTTTTTTTAAAAAAAGAGTAATGATTTTGACCCATAATGACCCATTGAAGTTAAAAAAAAGGGAATTAAAAAATTGTTAATGTATAATAATGAAGTATAAATGCTTACTATAAAAAAATAGAAAAGATTTTTTATTATTATCAAAATTATATGCTTAGTATTGGATGTACAAAAGTGATTGTATGATCATGTGAATAGTCGATACTATGCTAGATGTTGATTCGGTCTATTGATTATAAAGATTGGATGGGTGTTGCTGTGTGCTTGACTTTTTAAATTAAGATAGTTCATGGGTTTGATTCATGATCTGGTCAGACTTTGTCATTTTCACCAAGATTGTAATCATCCTATGTGTGTGTAGATGTGAAGCTATAAATGTTTGTTATTACTGAGGTAGAGTTATCTTACCACCTCAAAGGGGGATAGGAAATAACTATCTCATAATTTATTCACTATTGCAGTAGGAGATCAAGGACCTGTTCTCAGCTTCATTTGTTTTTATTTAAGTAGGGAATTATTGATAGAGTTGTAGAAAATGTTATGCACACCTATATAGAATAAGTGTGTCGAGACTATAGTTCCTCACATAATTCTAGCCTCAGAAAAGGCTTTTCTCTGAACAATGCTGACATTTGAAGTTGAGTTGTTTAATTTCCCTTACTGAGATACTGATATGTGCGAAATGAAGTACTGTATGAGTGCTATGAAATATATAGAGGGTTTTGCAAGACAGGATAAAAGTTGTTGTGACAGGATTAGGGTTGTAGTCAGATGTGTGTGTTGATGTGGGAGATGATAAATTACTTTAGGTTAGGAGCTGACCAATCTGTAGTCAAAGTTTGTGAAGGATAATAAAATTGAACATAGTCAAGCTGTGGCAACATACTGGCCTATCAAAATATATACAGTCACTAAAGAGGAAACTAGTGAATATTTAGCATGCATGGATGTAAAATTATGGTTTTATATTTAAACCCATTTGTTGGACCGATTAGATTTTACTTGTCACATCATCTTTTCATAGGAAATATAAGAGAGATTATTGCTTGTTGGAATTATAAAATTTATAATTATTGTAAAGATATTATTGCTTGTTGGAATGGTTCAATTTATAATTGTTGTAATGACAGGGGGAGCAGAAATTTATAGGTTCTATGCAAATTATAAGAGAATTTCATATTATACTTAAATACAGAATTCTGATTCTGATTCTGTGCATAAGCATATTAATATTCAATTAAAAGATGGGTCAAGACAATGGGTAAGTTATAAAGAAATTTAGCTAATCTAAATATGTATTATGTATCATTATTATTATTATTTAGTAAGTTTCATATAATATTTGAGATTGTAATGAAATTATATAGATTTTTTTTTATTGTAATAAAGATTTGTTATTGTTATGAATTTACATGCATGTTTTGTATTTGATATTTCAGATATCTCCAGAATCTATATTCAGCACCTATATCTAGAATTAATACCAGATCACATTTAAATTTGCATAATTGTCTTATATTGATTGATTCCATAGTTGATTTACATTATTCATTTTTATATTGATTGATTCCATAGTTGTTTTACATTATTCATTTTTATATTGATTGATTCCATAATTAATTTGCAGAATTCATTTATAGTGATTGAGTCCATAGTTGATTTTCATAATTCATTTTATGATTGATTTTCATAGTTCACTTACATAAGTGATTTCCTTGATTGATTTCCATGATTAATGTCCATGGTTTACTTCCATAGTTTACTTCAGCAAAAATGTAAAAGTACTAATTAAATTTGGCAAACAGATGATATTAAATAGAATAAGATGAGAGAAAATAGCCAATTTAGGTATATTAAATTTAGTCATTTGGTTCGTTGCGATGTTATGAATATTGGGAGCAGACATAAAATCCCTTTCCTGCTTTCAGTATTTAATATGATTCCCACTGGTAAACTCACATTAAAGTTTAGTTTAGCAAGTCTAGGGATCATATCCATTGCAATGTAATTATTAATAATTGCACTTTATTAGCAGATCTAGACCTTGAGAAGGAGTACTTCGATTATTAAATCTAAGAGCTAGCTTGGAAGTCAAGTAGCGTAAATATTAAAATCGGAAGATACTATTATTATAATAATGATCACGAATCTATAATCGGTTGGAAGGCATACGTATGTGTTTAAGGAAATAGGATTAAGAGTTATCAGTTAAGAGCATATCAAGGAGAACATAACACAGACAGTCAGTGTTATATAATCATAACTATTGAAAGTGATAAATTCTGAGAATGAAAAATAAAGTAGTGGGATTAAATGGGAAGGATTTATTTATAACATTTCTTTATCCTACTTTAAATTAAATAATAATTTTATTTTATAAGTATAAGTTATAAGTTATTTGCATCGATTACTAATTTATTTCTAGGCATGTATGTATTAGAAGTGTATACAACAATCTCGTAGTTACCACTTGAGATCATGTATTGATATAAGGTTGTAGAAGAAAGTTGTCTCATTATTATTCAGTTAGTAATAAGAATTTATCATGGAAACATTTGCATAAAGGCCACAATAAATTGAATTGGATTTATCAACATTATATATTTTTTTGAGAGACAATTTAATTACTTTCTCTAATGTCTTGTATAGTAATAAGCATGGATAGTGATTTCATAGTTACAATTTGGTACCCAGGTATACTTAGTCTTATTATTAATATCATTAGATAAACACACTAGCCATCCTTGTTTGATCCCAAGGTTAGATTCAATCGACTAGCTACTTGAAATAAAGTTGAGGTTACAATATATTAATCAAAATACTCTAAAATATATTCTACAAAATCAATATGTCTATATAAAATAAGAACTGAATATTAGTGACAGCCAACATATGGCATTTCATGCCATCTTAATTAGCAATTAAACACTAATATTTGTATGCCTACCTATATATCTATCTAAAAGAGAAAAATATTATAATTCCATTTGTTAAAAATAATTCATTGGCTTTATTTCTCAAAAGCGCATAGGAAATTTGAAATTTGGAAGTGTCAGAACTTTTATCAGTCTGAGACTCTTCTATTCCACCCTTGACAGTACCTCTGCATTTGAAAAAACTGTCAGAGAATATTGTATGAGTAGAAAATACTGTTAAGATTTTACATTATAATCAGCAAGATGAGAGAATGTTGAGCATGAACAGAAAATGAATACATGACATAACTATGATATTCTGAATTTGATTTAGAAATATTTACTACATTCTAAAAGTAAATATTATTTTAAAATTATTTTTTCTCAACGTGATTATACAATTGACAAAAGAAATTCTGAGTGCAATATTTATTTATAGAAGCAGCTACAATTTGTTAGCAGGTGTAAAAATATAGGATTTTGATAATATCTGTAGATGAGATAGATATTAGAAATTAAACAAATTATAAAAAAACTTTTTAAAATTATTAATATATTTGAGAATCGTTTGTAGTTTTTGTTATATATATAACCAGCGTACAGTTTTTCTAATTCTTTCAGTAAAATTATACAGACAATGCTTAAGAATAGATCCATTTAGAAATTGAAATGCATAATGTAAATTGCAATTTTATGCATTAGATATCTAAATTGTAAATAAATGAAAAAAAATCACTATTAATTTATATCTAAATGCATATAAGCAATCAGGTATTGTGAAATCTCATTAAATATCCAATTATGTAATTAATACATTACAAAATTTTATACTTTATATAGTAATATTATTACAAACGAAAACTTGAAGTTTCTTCTATTAGTTCATTGTGAAAATAAAATGTAAAATAATATATATAATAGCCAAATTCCGAATTATAAACAATGAAAATACAAACATTATAAGAGTGAATTCAAGAGAATCACTTTCACCAGCTGTGCCAAAATCTAAATATTACTAACTACAAATTATAATAATCTTAAATCTTATTTATGTTAAGCAGATTTTATTTGGTTTATTTTAATAGTGAGGAGGAAATTTACATTTATTAAATAGAATGTATTTTATAGTAGTGATCTGATAAAAAGCACTTATTCATTATAATATTATAAAATAGTGTTGTTAATATATTAATTAACAATTATGTATAATATATCATATTTAATTCAATTGATGAGGCTTTTAGAAATTGAACTAAGTTTTCACCTCACTACTATAACATACATGTGTATGTAAATATTAATATTCTACAAGAAAACATTAAATAACTGTCAACTTCATAACAAATAATATTATCTTTACAAATATATTTTTATAAAGACAACATAAATATTAAAATAATCTAAATAAATTATAATACATATATTATTATTCATAGAAGTAATTTTAATTACTTAAATTATAATCATTATCAAATAAATTTATCCAGAAAAAAATAGAAAATACCTGATATTTTATGATGAAGAACTCTGAGTAATAAATTTAGAAGTTGTTTAATTAATAAACAGATAATGTGTTTACATTGAAATATACAATACTCAGAAAATCATGATAATTTCAATTTCATACCTATTGATAATGGTTATAATTTAAATAATTGAAAATACTTTTGTATAATAATATTACACATTCTTATCATTCTTTATACAATTTATTATAATTAAATTATGTATATTACAGAATGTGATATGGAGGAGTCATTAATTTCCACACATACATTTACCTAATGCTTATTTTGACTAATCTCAACACTCTCACGCAAACATGATTTAAATTAACAAATGTTATTTAGCATACAAAACAGCCGAACTTTTCCCAACATAATATTATGCAATGAGGAAAATTGATCTCTGTTGCATACTGAATGACAATTATTAATTTAGGCCATGCCTGTAAGAGAAAATTAAGATTCATTCAGATAATTACTTATAGTTTAGAACCCAAATAAATACACAATACCTATCATTTTTAAAAATGAAATTGATTATTATTTCTGTCTATCCAGTCTAAATTATCTGTGTCATTAATGACTAAAAATATCTTAATTCATAACTGAATGCTTTTTTTATCTTTCATACTTTAAGATTCGAGTTCATTCTAATTTGTGGTTAATGATGATTAAAGCTTGGGTCAGGTGATGAAAAAAGAATTCACCCCTTTCAAAATGTCAATATATAATGAATATTTCAATTACATTTACCATCATCATTAGTTTTTACTAATTATTTAGTATTTTACTTACTTATCCAACATTGGTAATGATTTCTTGGTATGGTCAAATATTTTAAAATTAAAAAAAAAAGCAAGCTATAAGCATATATGTAAAAGTAAAGTGAAATTTGTAGCTGCAGTAAAATCCTGAATAACTTCATTGTTTGAACCAATAAAAACACTATAATAATTGTAAGTACAATGGACAAGATGGCAATAGCATTCAGTTTATTAAATAAAATTTGCAGTTAATATTTAAAAATAAAATATTTGCTCTAAGTAGTTTAACATAGCAGTAAAGTAGTGGATCTTAAAGCTGAAAGATTTCAAATTGATTCTCATCTGAATAAAGTAAGACAAATTTATTTGATCATTCTAATACTACTGTTGTGATCAACCTGTCATTTGCACACTTAAATATAAGATGATTTTCTAAAAAATTAACTACATGTTTTTTTTTAGTATAAAATATTGCTTAATGAACTACAATTCATTTTTTTCTTACAAAAAATACAACTTACTAATATTTGTTGTTTCATATTGTTTCTGCATATGTAGCAAATATAATATTTTGTTACTATTATCTTAAAAAAACATTTTTTATGTATGTTTTTTCCTTTTGTAAATGATATGTTTATTATATTTGTTATGTTAAATAATGCTTTGCTTAAAACCAAAAACATAATTAGTATACTTTATATATGGAAAATATATTACTGGTGTTAAAGTTTAAACATTTTAAAATAAAGATAAAATAGTTTTAAATGTTACTCTGCAGAGAAAATACCTTTCCAACAGTTTTCTATAGAAAATTATGAAGAAAAATCCAATACACTTCAGATTTTTTTATGGAATTTAAGCAATTTTTTATTTTTGTTCTAGTCTCTAACTAAAAATATTTAGAGATTCATTTACTGACCAATATTGGATGGTTATATGGATTGGCTATAAGCTATCTAACTGAAAAAAAAAATGCCAAGCTTGTTGAAAAAAAAATTACAATTTATTTCAGCAAAATTGTAATTCAGATCATTTGCATAGTGTGCTAGTTCTCTATTATTGGACGATAATGCCCTTTTGTTTTGTTTTAGATATACAATATAACTGTATATATATAAAAGTATAATTAATACTCTTTTTTAATTGTTTTTTTGGGGGGAAAATTTTTAAACCAATTTTCAAAATTGATGTCAAATTAAAATGGTTCAAGAGAAGGCAGGGAGAAACTATGACAGCAAAATATCGATTCTGTTTAGAAGATATATTAACTAGAGTGAAGAAAAAAATTGAAAAAAATAGTCATATAATTATACAATTGCAGACATTTATTCTGTTTAGTATTTGCAGATATTCAAATGATTATAACATAAGATATGTGGGGCTGGGTACCTTACGAGAAACTGTACGGAAGAATGTGTCAAGTAGAAATGAAATATCAATTTTGAAAATTCAGAATATTTGATAATAAAAAAAAAAGTAGTGATCAATGATAAGGAAAAAAATATTTAAAAAAATAAATGAATCTTTAAAAAGAGAGATCCATAGAACAACTAGTAAAATAATACAGGCAATAGGAATATTTAGTTTTTCTGAAGGTTTGTGATAATGGTATTTAATTGTATTTTTTATAATGGACTATTTTCGAATGTCTAATATGAGTGTTTAATGTCTTAAGAAAAATTTAACTTTATTTATATATTCCAAATACATTCAGCTGTTGTGCTATTACTAACAGTTGAATATATTTGGAATATTTAAATAAAGTTAAATTTTTTTAAAAACATTCAACACTCATATTAGATGGTGGAAATAGTCCAATATAAAAATACAAATATGAATACTTGATTCAGTTTTATAAAATAGTAATATATTGATGAAAATAAAAAGATATACATGATATCTGGTTTAGAGTATATTATAATATGGGTGAAAACATGATAATAACAAAGAAAAATGGAGAGATGTTGTTGGCCATAAAAGTGGATTATTGGAGATGATCAACAAAACATCAATATTAAAAAAAACAAGAATTCAAAAAGTCAGAGAAATGTTTGAAATGAAAAACAAGTGATAATTTTTATTTTAAAAAAATGAAGATGAATATAATATCAGAGTTGATAGTTTATTGGGAATCAGAAAGAAAGAAAAAATCAAAATGATAAAGAAAAAAATCTAAACAGCATAAGAAGTAGTTTATGAGAAGCAACTATTATGGATGGAGAGATACAGAGGAGAAATATATGGAAGCCTTTTTATTGAAGGCATTTTCAACAGTGAAAAAAAATTGAAGAATAAAATTATATATTTTATTAAGTATTTGATTTATACTCTGTAATTGCAGTTATTAAAAAAATAAATATATTAATACTCTCTGTGTGCAATTTTAATGCACTAGTATTAAAGTGGAGGAAGTCTTCAAATACAGCAATTATACAATTTTTTAAACCATAATTAAAGTTTTAATATCAAATTATAAACTGAATAGCTCAAGATCAACAGTAATTAAAAGTGCATAACTATTTAGAATCTTTAATAAATTTAAAGTAATCATTTCTTTATTATGATGAGCATACAATCCAATGAGTACACTTTTGAAAACTCTGGGGTTCATCCATAGTTGTAATCTTTTTATATACTGATTATAGTTTTCATCTTTTACTAAAATGTATATTTGAAGAAGGAAAGTTTATGTTATTTTATACCTTTATTATAGTGTAGGACATTTTTTCCTCTATTCTGTTTTATTCTATTTCTTGGAAATATCTATATCCTGAGAAACATCAATATATGATAATTTGGTAATAGAAAGATAATCATATGCTATTTTTTGGAAAATCATGTGATATTCATGCACTTTATTGGCAGATCAAATATTCAATTAATATGATATGTTCCTTTTATTCTGAAATGTTTAGCCCTGAGTCTAATGTCTATCACTATGTTAAAACATATAGAATGTATGTTGTTTGTATCAGATGATAATGTGCATGTCAACAACAAAAATAACTTTTAACTATGTATAAGATAGAAATTATAAACTGTAATTCTATATATATAAAATATTATGAAGTTAAAAGTTTAATTCATCCAACTACAAATTAATAAATATACTGTCAATGAAGATTTATTGACATTCCTCAATATTTTTAAGTTCTATAATTTAATAGCTTTCTAGTTTCCAATGTTGTTTTTTGAAAATAAACATATGAAGCTTGAAAAAGATTACCTTTAGAATTGGAAGATACAGAATATGAACCAAAAAATGTATCCTTATTACACAGAAAAAAATGGAATATTTAAAATTGATATCTTGAAAAGAACATTTTAAGTAAGAAGTGAGTAACATAAATTAATCATATAAACAATGTTTTGGGAATCATGTGATATATAAGCTTCTAAATGGTAGCTCGAATATAAAAGTTTCATTCTGCTGTTAAAAACTAAGTATTTCTTACTTTACTTTATCAAAAATCTATCCAATAATATTTATGGGTGTAACACTCTTACCATGGTAAATTCAAGATGAATAAAAATATAGTTAATTCTGATAAAATAATAACACCTTTGTCATCTTAAAAAATGTTAACAAGACCAACATTGCATATAATTTTATAAAGAACAAATTTATATCACATTGCTTTTGTAGACTTTCAGATAATATTCTTTAAAAACAAGTCTACTTACAAACAATGAAGGAAAATAGAAAAAAGATCCAGATGATTGATACCTCTAGTTCACTTGATGAATAAAAATTGTTTACAAATTGCAAGAATTACCTGAATTTCCACACACATGTTGACATCTTGATATTTTTCATGTGTTATTTTTTTTACAGTTTAGAAACATGTCTAGCTAATGCAGAATTTACTAAGAATGAGTTACGAATAAACTGATCATTCAAATTAAAAGAAAAATATATGTTAGTCTTTTATTTCAAGTCTATAGTTGTTCAATATTACAGGATTATTTTTTTATTTCAACTTTTCCATACCAATTAATGACTATCAGAAGTATATCTTTTTAAGGTTTACATTATTTTTCTACTTAAAACATTATAACGCATTAAAATTTTCCCTCTATTTTTTCATCGTTTGTGGGTATATTTGTATTGGAAGAATATTGTCTGGAAATTTACAAAATCAAAGTGATATAAATTTATTATTTACAATATTATATAATCTTGTTAATATTTTTTGAAATGAGAAAAGTGATATCATTTTCTCAAAATTAAATAATTTTTACTCTTCTTGTGCTATTAACACATTGATGAGACCCAATGGTTATTGGATTGATTTTTAGTGAAGTAAATTTAAAAGTAACAAGTTTTATCAATTGAATGAAGCTCTTGTGATCGGTCTACCACTTGAAGGCTTTATTATCACATGATTCTCAAAAAAATTTCCTATATATTTTTTTTTTTATATTACATATTTCTTAACTAAAATATTTCCCCAAACCATATTTCACCAACTTTTAAGATATTAATTTTAATTAATCCACTCCATCATCATGATAGATGCACACTTTTTGTTTAATATTCTGTATATTCAGAAAAAATGAGAGAGGATAGTATAAGTTTCTGCATTGGTGAGTGGTTGTGGCAAGATGAGGTTGATATGAAGGTTGCATTGACAAAAACCAATTACTTAAAAATATCACAAGATTATGTTTACAGACATCAATTATATTACATTGTAGATTCCTAATATTAAAAATTTTCAATTCTGATAAAAAAAGAACCACAGATAAACTCAATGTTGAGAGAATATATCTACTATTTTTGTATATAATATCAAAATTTAATTTGAGATTTTATAAGTAATTATGAATGAACCAAATAAATACTACTATAAGTATAAATATAATAAAGTAATTATAAAATAAAAATAAATGTCAAAAAGAAATACAGATAATAATTAAAAATATATATAAATTAAATAGAATTTTTCAAACAATTCATCAGAAAGATAAGGAATGATAAATAACAACATTTTCAGGAATATTAAAATGAATCCAAACTTAGAAAAACAAAAGTAGACTACAGAGAATAAAGAAAGTTACAAACCTGAGTGAAGTTGTAGAATAATGTCAATGAATAAAATAAATTTAAACATCAAATAGTGATAGAAAAACTACCAAAAAGTTATAATTTTATCATTAAGAATACTTGATGGGATCTGCTACATAGAGGGACTATAATTAGTGGAAGAATGGATCAGATTAATTTTGAGGTTAGAAGGTAATATCATAAAACTTAATTAATGCTAATCTGAAATTGTACATAAAACTAAAGAAAAATCAATAAAGCTATTGGCCAACTTAATAATAGCTTTCTACATATAAAACCGTGATTTAAAAAAAATCAAGATATACAACTTCCAGCATATATAAAATTGTAAACATTTGAAAAATGTGATGTATAAGTCAACATGTATAAGTCAACACAACTCTCATTATCTCATACTATTTAATTACTGTATTCTTATAATTAATGAAGACAAATTCAAAATGTCTTTGATGATGATGATTAAATTGCACTGTCATCTGGTAATCTCTGATAAGCATATAAAAATGAATTTAGAATAGAGAGATAGAAATCTTTTTGTTAATATAATAAACTTTAAGGATAAAATAACATTGTGTAACTTATTATAATGTTTATCATCATTTATTAAAAAATATATTCTGCATTATAGTTAATAATAAATACCCATATGAAGAGAAAATCTGAATTACCCCAAATTTAACATGCAAAAATTCATTGAATAGAACACTTACATAAATGAACTACTGGAAAAAAGAAAGTTTTATTTCTATACCAAAGAAAAAGATTTCAGAGTGAGAGAATTATTCTACAGTATCTTATGTATCACCTTAAGTTTAATCTTTCTAAAGTGTTCAATATCTTTCATGAAATGTTTTTGCTTTGCTTACATTAAAAAAATTATCTCAATTTTATCCTTTCTATGCACTCTTTATAATGCTTTATTAAATTTCAATTCTCTATAATTTCAACTATCCAAAAATTTTCAGTTATATATATATGTGTGTGTGTGTGTATGTGTCAAGATAACATTATTGTATGTTTATGTAAACGTAATGGAATGCTATTGTATTTTATAGTTTTGAAGAAGGCTGCTAGATTGTTAAAGCTATTAAAAAATTGAGTTTAACAAAGCATTGTGAAAAATGCATAGAAGGATACAACTGATAGAAAATTTTTTAAAGATACATCTAAATAATATACAGCACATATAAAAGTACATAGTAAAAAAAAAGCTGCCAGCTGTACAAACTGGCTTCAAAATTAGTGAATGCAAAACATGTCTGCTAATAAGCAGATCTGAATCAGAGAATACTTAAAAGTGTATATATTTTTGACTCACCTAACAATACTAAATTATAAAATGTTTTTTTTTTTTTTTAAATAGGTATTTATGAACATCTTGTTACTTTTTTACTAATAAAAAATATATTTTTAATTAATGTCAATAGCAGAAAATTAGTCTGCAGCGTCGCATATTGTCATCTTGCAATATATGACACAGATCAAGATAAATTACTGCTGCTAATGTAGATAAAAAAAATTATATAAAATTCAGACTATATTTTTAAAATGTCTATTGTTGATGTAAGCTAAGTTTTCAATTTGAAGCTCGATGAGTTGTATTTTATTATGATGACATGATAACATTTTATCATTATTAATGTTTTTTTATTTTCATATTCATAAAATTTATTTTAATATCTCAATATTTGAAACAAACCATTACTTTAATAATATCTTTATGTATATAAATAAAGATCTATGAAACTGTCCTTGTTGTTTAAAGAGGGTTATTCTGTTCAATTCTCAAAAAGTTCCAAGTCGTACTAAGTTTAACAATATAATTATTTGTCTTTAATGTAATGTTTTTCAGAGGAGGGTTAAATTTTATGACTGAATATTTTGTTTATATATTAGACTATTGAAATCAAAATAATATTCATATCATTTGACATAACAGCAATATGATTTTTATAATATATTATTTACAATTATATTTAAAATAAATCGAGATATTGCCAAATCTCTAGCGATCGTTAAATACTTAACCGACAGCCAATTAGATGTCAGGGATAGCTGTCCAAATGACATCCAAACCCAAACATTCAACAAAGATTTTATGAGAAAAGGGCGGCCACTTTTTTCTCTACTTTTCTTTCTATATATTTTTAATAAATGATTATATTATACTTACGTCCTTAGGATCAAGGACCACCTCTCCACAAACTACATTATTATCAGGAGAAGTTGCATTAGATTTAATTGCTCTTGACGGCAATTCCATTTCTGATAACTGCAATAAAAATAGTTTACATAAGAAAACTCAAACTATTTTTTATTCTGTAAATACATTTTATTTTTAATAATATATTTATAATATTTCAGTAAACACATATAAATATGTAATGAATAGAGTTGCGATAATATAAATTCAATAGTGAAAATAGTTTTCAATAAAACTTGTCAATCAAATGACCATAGTCAGTCAAACAAAAAATAATATGTTTGATTAATTGATTTTCGCCTAATAGGATTTCCAGTTATTGCATTTTCAGAATAGTTTCTTTTAACTATATGATAACTACATCATTCACATAAAACTTAAGATTTATTAGAGAGAAATATATTAAATACCACACTCAATTTGCAATTTTTAGTCTAAAACCAAATTCCAAAAAATAATTTCATGAAATAAATATCTGATACTGTATATTTTGCTAACATAGATGATATTTGATTTAAAGACAATTTTAATAATTTCATAAGATTTAAGAATTATTTGTAATTTATATTAAAAATAGCAGAATTTCTATTAAAAACATTATGAGATCTAATTTTTTCATACCATCAAAGAGCATTTCCCAATGATCTTCTCTTGCTGCATTGCTGTTTGGTATCTATTTGGGCCCTATGATAAAAAAATTGAAAACAGAGTACTTGGTCTATACCTCCCCTATTTGGGGGTAAAAATACAAGTGACTGTTTTTATTGACGATATGATAATTAGTTTTCAAGATAGTTTAATGTTCAAATAGTAATGGAGATTTCTTCAGAAATTTTAAACACTGATTGGCTCTTTTATTCAGCCTTCTAAGTCAGCAGCCTGGTAGCTTGCCATGGGAAGAAAGATAAAATGTGAGTTTCTGGCTACAACATCTAATTTCTTGGGAATACCAATGTATTACTCTAAAACTTCTATAAATAAATACCTTAATGGGTTAATAATTAATAAAATTGAATCCCAAATTTGTTGCTGTTCCTCTATGAGGCTTTATCCAGTAACTAGAGTTAAAAATTTTAATGCAATTGTTTCAGAAATATTAGTATATTCTGATCCTTGGGTTACCCTTTTCAATAATACCATAAATAAAATTAATAGGACAACTAAGAAGTATGTATGGGGTAAAATTGGTAACTTAATTTCTATCTCAACTTTACAGCTGCCTATAAGTAAAGGAGGGGGTTAACTTAATTGAAGCAAGAGATTATATTGCTTTTATCAAGGCTACTACTTACTTAAATATAATAAAAAATAAAATTTTGACACACCAGATTGTGATATAAGACTTTTTAAAAAAATAGAAAAAGAGAGATCATTTTTTCTTGATTTGAAGATTGCTTATAAGGATTTATAGGACTACCTAAATCTACTGAATCTGGAAAGTTTGAGATATAGAGATCTAAAAAACAATTAGATTGTTGTGAGATCTTATGGATGGATATATCTAAAGAATTATCAATCAATTTGTGCTGTTCAATCCTACATTAAATTTGTTTTCTGGTTAATGAATGGCTTGTTACCTACAACTTTCCTTTAAAATCGTAAATTTGGAATGAATTTGGATACCAAATGAATATCAAAAAAATGATCAAATTTCAAATCAAAACTTGTTCATAATGTTGTCATTCCAACGGAAATATATAAAAAACAATAATACAATAAAAATTATTTAGTCAGACACCTTTTATAATAATATTATATTTAATGGATTTCACCCTCATATTAGAATCTTATCAAGATGCAAATACACTTAAAATTACATTACATGTGATGTGATGTTACAAAATGTGATGTGATGCACTGTGGCTTCTCCTTAAGAATCTCTCAGCAACAATGCCCAGATAAACCTGTTATCCACTTTATCTTCCATTCCCCACTCTAAATTTTCCCATATTCTGCTTCAGCCCATTTTTTTAACATAATCTTTGTTAACTCTATAGCCTTTATATCTAAATCTTCCTAATCTTTTCCCAAACTCAACATAAAAACCAATAATCCACTTTCTGTATAATCATTTTTTTCATATTTATTCTTCCATAACTTTATTATTTGTACTCTTTCCATTTTCAAGCATTTACATTCAATTAACAAATGCCTAATATTTTCTATTTCTTCCTTACACAATTTACAAACTAAATCACCCATATTTTTCCATTTACATGTATATTCTCTTGTTGCTAAAGATCCCATTCGAGCCTTAAACAATAAACTACTTTTCTTTCTATTATCATATACTAACTTGCACCTAATATTCTGTTTACTTCTATATATATTTAAACTCTGTTTACTCTCTATACTAGTTCTCCATCTCTATAATCCATTATTTTTTATTAATAAATCTATTAAATTCTTTTCTTCTACAGCAACTCTATCTACAGGCTATAACTTACATTTCAACTTCAAACACAAAGCAAATATTGCATTTATATCTCACTACATATATATAAAAACAATACCTAATATCAAAATATAAACATGATCTAAATCATAATCATACACTTATATTCTGTACTCCTACATTTATATTACAATATTAATGCAACCCAAATTAAATTTTCCAGCTATCCAACAATACCCATTTTCCAGCCAATCTTACAGGACCTTTAACCACATTCATACACTTTTCAAAATTCTCTTGTATATATATAAAGTTTCATAACATATCCTTTCATTATACTTCTTTACATATTTAATCACCTGAATGTTTTTCTCACAATTCATTTTATGCCCAGTATTCAAAAAATGTACATAAATCCCTGATCTTATGTTCTTTCTTTTAATTGCCCTATCATGTTCCTTATCCCTTTCCAGTCTTTTCTGTCTGACCAATATATACCATACTAGAAAACTCACAAATAATCTTATAAACCAATCCTGCCTACCACTCTCATTATTGTCTTCCATATTACATATCCATTTTCCCAATGTTCTACTATTTTTCCATCCTATTTTTATATTACCAGGTAATTCTTCTTTTATCAACTCTCTATATAATTTATCAAAATATGGAACTAAAATCCATTTATTATTTATATTTAATCCCTTATTATTATAATACTTATTATGTTCATTTTTATTTCTAAAAAAAAATATACTTATATCTTTCCTATTATATCCCATACTTATATAATCATTTTCAACTTCAAACTTTTGTATCAATGCTACATTCTTGTCCAAAGTTAATCTGTCACCCCCCCCCCCTAAATCCTTTTATTGCTGCTATATTTTGAGACCATGGTTGATATGAACTTGGATCTATTATACCCATTTTTTTTTTCTTTAATATAATGCCTTATAACAATCTCACCTGTCACATCTTTCCTTATAAAAATATCCAAATATCTTAACTCTTTCTCTCCATTTTCCATCAAAAATCTAATACCATATCTATTATTATTTATTTCATTAAATGCACCATTGATACTCCTACTATTACCCATTATAAGTATATCATGAACATATCTGTGATATTGTATAATATCCTTCATCCTTATATACTTATCAATTACACTTTCCTCAATATAATCAATCATGATAGATGATAAAATACCACTAATGGAATAACCTATAACCCATCCTTTAGTTACCTTCCAAAATTTATTTTTATATTTGAAATACAATGTTTTACTTATCAACAATAAAGCTTCATTAACAACACATATTCATTCCTCTGACATACCACTATATTCCCTTATTTTATTCATAACCACTTTTATACTTTCTTCTCTAGGTATATTTTGATACATTTTTTTATATCAAATGGTACAATATTCCCATTCCTATTTAATTTCACATTTTTTAATTTATTTATAATTTCCTCTGAGCATCCAATGCAATATTTCCCAAACCCCACATGATTTAGAGTCTTATTATAAATTATATAACACAAACCTTTAAGAATATAATTCTTAAAATCCAATATCACTCTTACTGGCATATTCTTCTTCTATGTCTTAACATTCCCAATCATATTTTGATGTTCAATGGCAGTAGGATATAAACATCTATATTCTTTTTCATTAATTAACTGTTTTATTCTCATATTAGTTAATAATATTTTATACTTTGTTTTTATTTCATTACTTAGATCCTTATTCATTTTCAAATATTTTTGTTTTTCCCTGTCCTCTTTAACCTTCCATTTATATTCATTTTCTTTCAAAATCACAAACCTTGGTTCTTTATCCTCACTTTTAACATCTTGTAAAGGAAAGTAATAAGAAACATATGACTTGGGTCATGTGAAAAAAAGGTATGATTCTCAAAATGCACATTTTATGCTGAATCAGCACTCATGAGTTAGCCTAGAAGACAATATCTTACACATATCTTTATATCATTGCTCAGTATGTATAAATAACAAACTACTCCAGTTTCAGCAAAAAATATGAATCTTGGGAATCATACATTTTTTTCATATGTCTTTGGTCATATATTTCTAATTACATTTGTTTGCAGTAGAAATCAGTCCCTATTTTGCATGAGAGATGGGTAGTAAGCATTACATTACAGAAATATTATTATTTGAATTATTTCTAGTCTAATAAATGACTAATAAAAATATTAATATATGTCCATTAAATGGTTCATGTCATAGTTGTGAGGGTGACAAGTTTGACACTTATCAACTAATCTAATGTAGTTTTCTATCTCTATATACTGAACAGTGATATAGAGATGTGTAAGAGATTGTGGTCTGGGCTGTAACAGGAACTGGGTTCAAACCCTGTTACAAAAGGAATGAGAATGTAGTTGTATATAATTTTTATTTATTTATTAGAATTAGATAATTATTTATAAAAGTCGCACATACCAAGCGCACGTGTATTTGCTGGAATGAGGGGTGTGGGTATATATTATGAGTGGCATATGTATATGTAGGTAGATATTATTGTTGAGAACAGGAAAGTAGAAATTTAGAAGACTTTAAAGCAGGTAAAAGAAAAGTTTTTTTTGTGAGTATAAATTTCCTGAATGAATTGGCAAAATGGATCGCATTGTTCAATAGAAAGAAAGAAAAATAAAGAAAGCAAAATCCAACTGCTTGAATGGATATATATATTTTTTGTGTGTGTTTGTTTTAATTAAATGGATTTTTCAGAAATAATTTTGATTAAGAAAAATGAACATGGAATGCCATTAGTTATTGAACTAATTTTCGATCTCTTTTGTTTGGTTAAAGTTGGCAAAAGGATTTGTAATTAAAAGTTCAGGAATTTAAAAAGAAAAAGAGAGATAAGTAAAAGTCAAGATCGCTAAGTGGTTTTCCTTTTGTTTGACATTTTTGTAAGAAAATCTATTTTTGAAACAAAGGAATACCAGCGATCAGGTGGGAGGCAACTGGGATTGATTAATTAATTTGAAAAAAACGGACAGTTGAGCTCTGCTAGTCTTACATGCAAGATATTCTAAATTTTAGTTGAAGAAAATTTATTAGCTGAAAAGAAGAAAGTTGGAGAAGCAAATTGTGCAAACTAAACTACATATATGAGTGACCTCATGGATCGCATGGGGTAGAATCACCATCGTGCTTGGTCGGTGTTCGGACTCCAGCCATTTTAATATGCCACGTTAATATATTCTACAATCAACATCTCCAACTGCCCTACATAACTAAAGCTATTTGAATCCAGTGTAGATCGTATGCCATTCCGGAATTAAGCCGAAAGAATAAAGAACAGAAGATTGAATACGCCACTTTAGAGGGACTAAAGGAATGAAATGTTAAGTGGAAGCGATGGACGCCATATTTGCCTAGGTAGGATTCCCGGAATCTTTTTGTGAGTGCACTCGGAAACACATACGCCAGTTATTCAAATTATACTATACCGGTAAATATACACTTATTATGCCATTTTCAAATTTTAAAATTAATCCAACCTAATTGCAAGAATATTTCATATTATACCTGTATTATTAAATGTTTTTTTTTTTATTGTCTTCTCCTGAATAATATTTCATTAAAATATTTATTATATGTATATGTGTGCCATTTATTGATTGTGTTTTTTTAAATAAGTAATAGTAGATCTGTAGCTAAATTATTGATTTAGTGCGATACACGTTATAGAATTTATGAGTTCCAAAATCTTATACACGTGCATGCTGGTGTGAATTTAACGATAATTTATAGTGAGACAGATTAGATAGCAAAGTATATGAGGATTGTAAAAGATTTAGTTTAAACTTTAATGGGATAACAGAAATAGAAAGATATAGAACGAATTGATTTGAAATTGCATTCCCTTTCGTTTCTTCTCCGGCGCATGGCGCTACCACACCCTGAGCATTAAGACGGGCAACTAATTAAAAGGCTGAATCAAATAAATATTTAATGGACCCTACGATTCTTGTTGAATAACGAGTTTGGCACTTGGCAACGAACAAAAAAAAATACATTCGTTGTCCATAAACGTAGAGGTCTAGTTAAAGTTAAGTTAAAGCTGGGAGGGTTCGATTTCATTACCTGATGTGTATGTGTTTTGCTGTCGGTTGCTTCACTTACCCCTTTGAATGACCCACAGTTCGGGAAAACTTCACGTAAGGGGTGAATGACTCGATTTGTTTTCGGGAAAACTTCGTATGGGAAGGGCCGTTAGTTATATATATGCGTCACTGTAAAAATTCACCCTCGGAAAGAATAACTGTAGAAAAATTGGTTTGATAAAAGTAAAGGTTTGAATTCAGCTAAATTATAATTTTAAAAACGTAAACAGTACTCAGAAGAGGGGTAAATTGTTTCAATGGACTCCCAACGATGGGGCTTTTGAAGAACGGAGATCGATAGGGTGAATGCGGCTGAAGGATATAGAGGGCGCATAAATCAAAGGGAGAAAATTTTTTTTTAAAAAAAAAAAAGAAAGAGAGGAAATATAGTTGTTTTTTTTTAAGTGTAAAAATGAATGCTGTTTAGATAAATATTTTTTTTCTGGGAAGAGAAAAATAATAATGGAATTTAATGGTAAATAGACAAATAGGGCAAAAACAAAAAGGGGAAAAATAAATACTATGTGGAGAAATGGTTTGGGACTGGGACATTGAACCTGGCACGTATTGTTAGTCTCACTAGAAAGTAATATAAAGTAAAATAGATGTGATAATAACAAGATTACAGGAGATAGAGGGGATGAAAATGAAGGTATTTGGAGAACAGAAGGAAGAGAGCCTGAGGGAACATATAAATAGTTTACAAAAATATTTTAGGAGATATGGGATACCAGAGGAATGCAAAATAACTTTAGTGCAGGCCCACCTTCAAGGATATGCAAAAATGTGGTGGGATTCTATGCTACATCAGCCCCAAACATACCAGGAGTATGAAACGGCTCTGAAGAAGGCATTTTGGAATGAGGAACAGCAGGAGAACCTCAAAATGCGAATCATCTATGAGAAGTTTTCGGAAAAAGGGAAGGAAAATTACGTACAGTTTTTTAGATGACAGGTAGCCATACTGAAGACATTAGAGTGTGGTAAACTATCTGAAAATCAGATAGTAAAAATGGTGTGTCAAAATTTTCCAGTAGAAATAAGATGCATAATGTGAATTAAAAGGATTAGGTTAGCTAAAGAAATTGACAAAATATTAAGTCAAATTGAGGTAGGAGAGCAGATAAGGGTGATCGAAGACAGAAGATTTGTGGATAAATGCCAAACTGATATGACAGAGGAAGAAGGAATTGCACACTTGGAAACAAAAAAACATATTGGGAATTTGGTGTGCTCATGGGAAGATAGGGTTCCTCAATATGCCAAACAGGAATGCCCAAAGATTCATATGGAAATCAATCAAATAGAAATAGAAACCCTCATCGATTCCGGAAGTCAAATTTCTGTTATGTCAGAAACACTATATCACAAACTGATAAAGAAACAACCTGGAATACGGACCCTTCCACTGAAGGCTACACAGGTGATGATGGCAAACAATAAGAGGGCCAAAGTAGAACCTAGGCAGATATGGGTAGACCTACAGATAAATAGGAAAACTATCACTCATGTATTCCTTATTATGAAGGACCTGATAGACGAGGCCATATTAGGATCTGATTTCTTACACAAATATAAATGTGTCCTAGATTATGAGAGGGGAAGAGTTACATGAGAAGGAGAAATAATTAAAATTCTAGTGCCCGACTTATACCATTCAATTGGGGTCATGAAAGTTAAGGAAGACCCAATGGATGGAGTGATAGCTGAGAAAATTAAGCAGGCAAATATGACCAAGGGGGAAGAAGAGCATGCACTGCAGAAAATATTGGAAGAATATGGCCACATAGTTTCAGATATACCGGGTGTAATTCAAGGGTTCGAGCAGAGAATTAAAATAAATCAAGATCAGCCATTCCAGTCTAGGACATACCCGGTTCCACATCAATATCAGGATAACATGAAGGAACAAATCAATCAAATGATGGAATGGGGAATTATTTCAAAGTGTTCCTCCCCATATTGTAATCTGCTGGTGATTGTTAAGAAAAAAGATGGGTCGGTCAGGTTATGTTTGGACGCAAGACAATTGAACCGAATAACTATCCCAGATTGTACCATTCCTCCTCCCATGCAAGAGCTGTTGGGAAGATTTAAGGGAAAGAAAATATTTTCAACGTTCGATCTGATGGCCAGTTACTGGCAGATCCAACTCCATCCTGATGACTGGAAATATACCTCTTTTAGATATGATGGTTATTCATATCAATTTAACTGTATGCCATTTGGCCTAATAAACAGTGGTGCAGGGTTGCTGAGATGTTTGGACCAAGTGTTGTCAGAGGAAGTAAAACAATTGGTCACTATGTATGTAGATGATGTATTGGTGGCATCGACAACCATCGAAGAACATTTTAGGGATTTAGAGATATTTCTCAAAGAGTGCTTAAAGAAAGGAATCAAGGTTAATTTTAAAAAAAGCATGTTATGTAAAGATGAAGTTACATTTTTGGGTCATGTGGTGGGTTCCCATGGGATAAAACCCCATCCAGACAAAGTCTTGGCTATTAGAGAATTTCCTAAACCTACATCGCAGAAGCAAGTTCAGTCCTTCATGGGCCTCTGCAATTTCTATAACTGATTTTATGAGGGTTTTGCATAACAAAATGGAACCTTTGGTTAGGTTAGTAAGAAAGAATGTCCCATGGAAATGGACTCAGGAACAAGAGAAAGCCTTTGAGAATAATAAAAAGAGGTTTTGAAAAACAAGTCATGCTGGCATTTCCAGATTTCAAGAAGCCATTCATTGTACAAACAGACAGTAGTGGGTATGGTTTAGGAGTTACTTTGTCCCAGATGCAGGATGATAATCAGGTAAAAGTATTGTACTTTATGAGCCGATTGCTCAAAGGACTGGAGTGTCATTATACCACTACTGAAAAGGAAGCCCTTGCAATTGTCTGGGCATTCCAGAAGTTCAGAACACTTTTGTTGGGATCAAAAGTGGTTGTCATTACAGATCATAAAAGCTTGGAGTTTTTGAACCACAGCTACCTCACCAACAGCCGGCTGATTCCATGGAGCCTATACCCACAGGAATATGACTACATTGTAAAATATTGCAAATGGTCAGAGAACATTGTGCCAGATATATTAAGTTGTAACCCTGCTCGATCCCAGCCATGCCATTTAAATGGAGAGAACTTGTATATTGCCAGCTTAAACCTGAAGATAAATGAAGCAGTGGAACGAGATTTGGCTAAACTACCATACTGCCAATGGGAAGATGAACAACTAAGGACATTGATTGAGCAGTTAGAGGAAAAGGGGACAACAGACTTGGGATGGGTAGGAAATAAGGCAGGATGATACCGAATGAGACAATCAATATTACAGTATCAAATTCATGAGGACCAAGAAGAATGGAAGCCCGTTTTACCATGTCAGATGGGGGAGGCCATTATTACTCATCTGCACCAACCTTATGGTCATTATGGCACACTCAAAATGGAGGGTTTAATCTGGGGTTAGTTTTATTGGCCCGGAATGCATACTAAAATTATGGCTGTGGTGGGCCAGTGTGAAATATGCCAAAAGACAAAGCCAGCTAATAGGAGTTATGTAACACCTATGAAATCCATAATCCCAACACAGCCATGGGAAATGATGGCTTTGGATTACTATGGTCCATTGCCCGCTTTTAACAAGAAAAAGTATCTTCTTGTGATCTATGACCTATTCTCAAAATTTGTAGCCACTACCCAATATCCCAGGCAAATACCAAAAACACTATAAAAATACTAGAAAGTAACCACTTTCCCACTGTGGGAAAACCACATAGTTTATTATCAGATCATGGCACTCCTTTCATGTCGGGGGAATGGCGTAGGTGGATACAATGACAAGGAGTTAAGCACATATTGACATCCATCCGTAATCCGCAATCGAACCCGTGCGAGCGGGTTATGCGGGAACTAGGTCAGCTATTTAGAACATATCTCCCAATGAACCATCGAGGGTGGGTCAAGCAAGTTCTACAGGTTACCAATTATATCAACTGGTCAGTCAATGAATCAACCGGGTTTGCTCCAATACAACTTCATTTAGGAAAACATGTCCCTCGATTGATAAAAACCCCCGTGCCTGGGTTGGAAGAGCCCCCAATAGATGTAGAAGCCGATAGAGCTCAAGCTTACCAGACCCTTATAAAAAGAAGTCAAAATAGAAATAAAAGGTCAGCGGGTACTCGGCACCGATTCCAAATAGGGGACAAGGTAATGGTAAAAACACCACATGTTAGTGATCCAGGAAAATTTGTTAGCCATAAGTTTTGTAATTTATATGAGGGTCCTTTCACCATTGTATAGTGACAGGGAAGTAATGCATTTTGGGTGGACACAGGGTCAGATGTTAAAGGGTCTTATAATGCTAGGGCTCTAAAACCCGCACTATGATGGATTTATTATTTTAGACCTCAAAATAAGTATACCTCCTTTTGAAGTCTTTCCAACAGGGGGGCATTGTAACAGGAACTGGGTTCAAACCCTGTTACAAAAAGAACAAGAATGTAGTTGTATATAATTTTTATTTATTTATTAGTATTAGATAATTATTTATAAAAGTCGCACATACCAAGCGCACGTGTATTTGCTGGAATGAGGGGTGTGGGTATATATTATGAGTGGCATACATATATGTAGGTAGATATTATTGTTGAGAACAGGAAAGTAGAAATTTAGAAGACTTTAAAGCAGGTAAAAGAAAAGTTTTTTTTTTGTGAGTATAAATTTCCTGAATGAATTGGCAAAATGGATCGCATTGTTCAATAGAAAGAAAGAAAAATAAAGAAAGCAAAATCCAACTGCTTGAATGGATATATATATTTTTTTGTGTGTGTTTGTTTTAATTAAATGGATTTTTCAGAAATAATTTTGATTAAGAAAAATGAACATGGAATGCCATTAGTTATTGAACTAATTTTCGATCTCTTTTGTTTGGTTAAAGTTGGCAAAAGGATTTGTAATTAAAAGTTCAGGAATTTAAAAAGAAAAAGAGAGATAAGTAAAAGTCAAGATCGCTAAGTGGTTTTCCTTTTGTTTGACATTTTTGTAAGAAAATCTATTTTTGAAACAAAGGAATACCAGCGATCAGGTGGGAGGCAACTGGGATTGATTAATTAATTTGAAAAAAATGGACAGTTGAGCTCTGCTAGTCTGACATGTAAGATATTCTAAATTTTAAGTGAAGAAAATTTATTAGCTGAAAAGAAGAAAATTGGAGAAGCAAATTGTGCGAACTAAACTACATATATGAGTGACCTCATGGATCGCATGGGGTAGAATCACCATCGTGCTTGGTCGGTGTTCAGACTCCAGCCATTTTAATATGCCATGTTAATATATTCTACAATCAACATCTCCAACTGCCCTACATAACTAAAGCTATTTGAATCCAGTGTAGATCGTATGCCATTCCGGAATTAAGCCGAAAGAATAAAGAACAGAAGATTGAATACGCCACTTTAGAGGGACTAAAGGAATGAAATGTTAAGTGGAAGCGATGGATGCCATATTTGCCTAGGTAGGATTCCCGGAATCTTTTTGCAAGTGCACTCGGAAACACATATGCCAGTTATTCAAATTATACTATACCGGTAAATATACACTTATTATGCCATTTTCAAATTTTAAAATTAATCCAACCTAATTGCAAGAATATTTCATATTATACCTGTATTATTAAATGTTTTTTTTTTATTGTCTTCTCCTGAATAATATTTCATTAAAATATTTATTATATGTATATGTGTGCCATTTATTGATTGTGTTTTTTTAAATAAGTAATAGTAGATCTGTAGCTAAATTATTGATTTAGTGCGATACACGTTATAGAATTTATGAGTTCCAAAATCTTATACACGTGCGTGCTGGTGTGAATTTAATGATAATTTATAGCGAGACAGATTAGATAGCAAAGTATATGAGGATTGTAAAAGATTTAGTTTAAACTTTAATGGGATAACAGAAATAGAAAGATATAGAATGAATTGATTTGAAATTGCATTCCCTTTCGTTTCTTCTCCGGCGCATGGCGCTACCACACCCTGAGCATTAAGATGGGCAACTAATTAAAAGGCTGAATCAAATAAATATTTAATGGACCCTACGATTCTTGTTGAATAACGAGTTTGGCGCTTGGCAATGAAAAAAAAAAAATACATTCGTTGTCCATAAACGTAGAGGTCTAGTTAAAGTTAAGTTAAAGCTGGGAGGGTTCGATTTCATTACCTGATGTGTATGTGTTTTGATGTCGGTTGCTTCACTTACCCCTTTGAATGACCCACAGTTTGGGAAAACTTCACGTAAGGGGTGAATGACTTGATTTGTTTTCAGGAAAACTTCGTATGGCAAGGGCCGTTAGTTATATATATGCGTCACTGTAAAAATTCACCCTCGGAAAGAACAACTGTAGAAAATTGGTTTGATAAAAGTAAAGGTTTGAATTAAGCTAAATTATAATTTTAAAAATGTAAACAGTACTCAGAAGAGGGGTAAATTGTTTCAGGGCCAACCAATGAATGCTGATTCAGCATGAAATGTGCATCTTAGGGATCATACATCTTTACCATGTTTCTGATTATAGCCCTCTACAAGGTGCTAAAAGTGGATAGAAACCAATCCCAACCTTGCACGAGAATGGGATAGTAAAAATTACACTACAAAATATTATTCATTATTTGGATAATCTCTGGTCTAATGAATGACTAATAAAAATGATTAATATACTTTTATTAAATGGTTTGTGTCATAGTTGTGAGAGCAGCAAATTTGACACTTATCACTGAAACTATAGTAGTTTGCTAACTATGCATACTGAATAATGATATGTGTAAGAGATAGTGTTCTGGGTCAACTGATGTGTGATGATTCAGCATAAAATTTACATCTTAAAAATCATACATTTTTTCCATGTCTTTAGTCATATGTTTTTGATTACATCTCTCTACAAGATATTAAAAGTGGAAAAAATCAGACCCTAATTTGCATGAGAGTGTGGTAGTAAAAATTACAAAAATTACACTATAGAAATATTCCTTATTGATGATTATAATGTTTTAGAGATAATAAATTTGATTTATATTATTAAATTTTTGGATTGTTTTACGATTTATAGGGATGTTTTATATATCAAAACAACAAGAATAAACTAATTACATATGAATCAATTGGAACATAAACATTTTAAAATTGGAATGTATTAAGTTATATTATTAAAGAACTATAAAAAAAGGAATTTATATAAATGAAAAGAAATTATTAATAAATAAAAATGTAAAATGAAATAATGGTTTTCGTTTAATGATTTAATTAGAGTGGAATATGTAATTAAATAGAATTAATTACATAAAATATTTAAACCACTAAACAGCACATGATCACCTTCTCTATACTAGCACATAATTGTTGTAAACAAAGGCAAAAATATCCATACAGTAGTGCCATCCTGTGCCAAACAGAGTAATCAATGGATGCCAGAAGGCTTGTGCATAAAATCTTAGTGCCTATTCATCCAATATCCCCAGACTAGTTTCTGGATGCCAAACAGAATAATCAATGGATGCCAGAAGGCTTGTGCATAAACCTTATCTAGTGCCTACTCATCCAATATCCCCAGACTAGTTTGTTTGGCACAGGGTGGCACTACGGTATGGAGAGTTTTGCCTTTGTTTATAAAATATTTAAGAAATGAATTTAAAATAAAATCAAAGTTATAGAGGAAAGAGATAAAAGGTAATATAAATTTTTGGGTTTTATTTTTTTTTTATTTTGTTACTTTTATTATTTTTATTGGTGTTTATATTGGTAATAGTTATGTATTGTTATTATTTTTTATTGTTTTATTATTATTATTTGTTTATTTTATATATTTCTTAGTTTTGCCTTGAAAAAGATTATAATAGGATATGGACAAAACGTTGTTGGAAGATTTTAATAGTTCATGTAACAAAACAGGTTTTATAAAAAAGATATATATGTGTGTGAATTATTTATTGATTGATTCAAATTAATGGCTATTTTTTAAAAGAAATGTTAGTAATTGTGTATAATAAGAACATTTTATTGGATTTTACTATTAAATTCTGAAAACATATTTTTATTTAGATGTCTTTACTAAATTACAATAAGTAGAAATAGAATTAAGAAAGGAAAAAAACCCACAAATCTCAAATATAAAAACTGACAGTGTAGATAATAAAAAAATTAAAATATTCAAATGATTTATTTGGAGTGAATTGAGTTGTGATCAGAATCTGACTAATCCCCCTCCCCCACCACACAAAACAATGCAGGTTGTGTATTACAAATAATTGTAAGCTGTAAATTCTCTTTAGGATGATTTCATTTTTCTACTTAACAAAATTGTGATTGGTTAAAAACCAAGATAAAATATGCAATCGTTATTTTTGCTCTTTTTAGTTACGATTGTCTTAAATAATCGTATATCAAATCTGAATATCCTTACAGTTACTAATTTGTTAAATTTCTGCCATTACTATAAGTCTTAAATAATAATATAAAAGTTAACCAAACTATATTGAGATTCATATTTAGATCATATTATTCTCCTGCATTGATATCTGATAATAATTCCTATTCTTAATTAAAACATATATATTATTTTATTCATATGTTAAAATGTAAATAATAACTTATGGACCAATTATTGATATCTTATTAGTTAATGAATTAATATTATTTTGTTTTATTTGTAGTATTTATTTGTTTTCTGTATTTCAAAGTAATGATTACCAGAGTAATTAATATGGTTCTATATTTATTTCTTGAATTAAATTGGAATATTCTTATTGGGATGTCAGGTGTTGGTGTGAGGACATGGTTATTTTCTTATTCATTACCAAAATAAAAGTAAAGAATAATATTTACAAAAAAAAGGCTGGGATTTTTACTATGTTTGAAACATATCATGATTATTTTCATTGTATAAAATTAGCATTTTAATGTGAGATCTATTCGAGCCATTGTGTTTCCCCTCCTAATACTTCTGTTATTATATATATATATAAACACCAAATATAATATTGTATATATTTTTTAGAAAATTCACTTTTATTACATATAATTATATAATAATCATCAGCCATTAAGCTAATGCATATGTACTTTGGGGATTTTTAACTATAAATTAATACTCACTTTCACTTCCAAACACATGTTAAAATTTTTGTCTGAATACTCTCATTTCCAAACACAAGATAAAGTTTTTGTGAAAAGATTTTATCTTGTGTTTGGAAGTGAGAGTATTTATGTATAGATAAAAATTCACAAAGTGCATGTGCAATAACTTAATGGCAGATTATTACTATTACAGTTTATAAAACATAGTGCTGTATAAAATAAATATATCATTTACATATAATTGTATTTTTTTTTAAGATCCAATTATTTCACCTGATATTTGACTTCCGGTTCAGTGATATGATTCCATTTGTAAATTTTTTGATAAACAAACATGGCTTCTACTTCTCTGCCAACCTAGAATAACAATTAACAATTAGTATTAATATTGAATTAAAATTATTTTATTTAAACATATTATTTTATAGCTTATTTTAATAAAACACCATTTACCAAAAAGTTTTTTAGAGAGATGTTAAAAATAGTACAACTGTTTGAATGAAGTCATACAGAGACTGCTTTTGACTTTATTTGGTCATGCAATCTATCAAAACATTTAAAACATATATTTAATTCATAACTGTTGTAGCATAATAACTTGTTATACAAAGCGTATATGAATTCTTTAAAAAAAATAATTTTATTTTGATATATATTGTATTACAAATCTGCAAAATTTTTTATAGTAGTCAACTTTATTTATGATGAACAATATTTCAGAAGATCTGATGTCTCAAATTGTTTGTAAAATTATTTCATTTGATTTTTATTAAGTAATAAGGATTATATATATTTTACAAGATTTTTATAAACTTTATAAAAGAAATATTAAAAATAAATAAAAAAATTTCCCATATTACTTTCAGTATTATATATGTAATTATTTTATAAATGAAAACTTTGTTTTTAAATAAAATTTAAATATACAGTCATGGTATCTCAAAGAGGAATAACTAAACAAACTAGTTGTGCAGAAGAAGATAATAGTACACTATGATAAAAATATTTATCACCTATAAAATCTGTTAAAAATATTAAATTATAATATATATGCATAATATTCAAATATATGTATGTCTATACTAAACATAATGTAATTAGAAGAATAAACAAATAATCAACTCACACAAAACACGCATAGGCATAATAACACATTTATTAACACCATGATTGTAAAATGTTAAACATTAAAATTTTATATGTTATCTAAATTCACACATCAACTACCAAAACATTTTTATTCACAATCATATGTAAGCTATAAAAAGCTTTTTTTTACTCCAGTACGATAACACATTCTATTATACTGGAATAATAGTGATGAGAACTCTCAATAATACCTAGTTTGGAAAGTTCATTTAAAATTCAGACTTTTGTGGCTACATGTTTAATAGTTTTTAAAACAAGATTTGTTTTTTTTAATAAAATAAAAATGAAAACATTTATTTTTTTTTAATTATTTTAGTTTTAGTTAAATAATTTAGACAAAAGTTATTTACTTTTAAATCTTGTATTTTAAAGATTTAACTACACAGTCAAGTTTTTAAAATATTTTCAATAAATATTTGACCCACCCCAGTTAATCTCATCCATCAATTCTTGATATATATATATATATGATGCAGTTTTTTGTCTGTGCTTCTCTGCATATAGATAAAGCAGCATACATATAAGTCATAGCAAAATAATCCTTCAGCAAGGCAATGTAATCTTTTGGTAAGCTGGTTCATTATAACACAATAGACTAATTTACTGGTATCTTCAAGAAATGTATAAATTGGGTAACTGTTGATATTTAGTCAGTTCCATCCAGTCTCTATAATTTTATAGACTTTATACAGGCTGTTTAGTACACATATGGACTATGCATTACAAGAAAGCAGACCTTTGCTTCCAAATGAATTCAAACTCTACTATTGTGACACTAGAAGCAGCAGTTGGAAACATTGTTTAATATCTCCAGTTATAACTTCATAACAATATTGTTCTAAAACTGTAATCACCTCACTTAATGATCTTTTTAAATCCATCTTTTATACTGTGTTGTGGAATTTGAAAAACAACAATTAGTAAATTTTCTTCTTCTTTATCTTGATTTTTTAAAAAAGTTGTTGATTATTTTTTAAATTTATCTTAAATTATTGTCTAAAAGTCTTTTTTAATTCTTTAAATAACACTAGATTGTTGGATTTTATGACAAGCTTTAATATATATATATATATATATATATATATATGAAAAACAAAAACAAGTTATTCACGTAACTTGCTATCACTTGTATTTATGATCAATAGATGGCATTTTACCAAAATCACAGAGCAAGTGTAAATTTGTTTACATAAACGACAAGAGACAGAATTCATTATCTCTTTCATTTGCTCACCATCAGATCAGCTGATTTAAAACTAATTTGCTATCATCAATGAAGGATAGAGCTGATTTCAAGCTAATTTGCTATCATCAGTGAAGGATAGAGCTATCCTTCACTGATGATAGCAAATTAGTTTGAAATCAGCTGATCTGAGGGTGAGCAAATGAAAGAGATAGTGAATTCTGACTCTTTTGCCATTTATGTAAACAAATTTACACTTGTTCAGTGGTTTTGGTAAAACGACATCTATTGATCATATATATATATGCACACACTTATTCTATGCCATAAGACACATAACTGTCTCAATATATATATATATATGATTTTATGAAAGTATATTCTTTATTTGGTTAAATTTGATAAGTAATATTTGGTTAAATTTGATAAGTAATTTATAATTTAAATTACAATTATCTCTAAATATTTGTAAATCTAAAAATTTGATAATAAATTTTGCTTTTTATTTATAGTCTTATATAAATTGTATAAATTGTTTATATTGTTTTAAGTTATATAAAAGAGCTTTAAGAATATTTTCAGAGTCACAGATGAAAGCATCAACAGTATATCTAACACATATTTTAAAATTTATAAAATTGACAGAAACTTAAAATGGATTGTTCATGTTTAGATAATACAAATTTGCATATTTTTCCACTCAGAGGAAATTTCATGGGCCATCCTTAGGACATTTTGTAGTATTCGTCATTAAAATATGAGTAATGTAATCACTTATAATTTTAAATAAATCCAAAATAAAGTTTATAGAACATTTATTTATAAAAAGCATTTATTTATAAATTGTAGATAATCTTTACAACCATATAATTCAATAATCTCTAATGAAGCCATAGTATCATTATTATCCAGTCCTAAAACCCAAAATATATTGAAGCAATGTATCAATGTATTTAGTGGTTTTATACCTATATGAACCTCCCAAATTTATCACTATCACAATGAGAGAATTTAATGTTGAGTATATATATGTTACATTTATGATTTGCAAATGTCCAACTTCCTATCACAACTTTTACACTATCTATTAGAGATTATATTATATCAACTCTGATATAACTGTAAAATTCAGTCAAAGATTAGTATATCTTTTTATATAAGATTATAATCACAGAAATTTATAAAAGTTGTTTCAAAAACTTACCTCTAAAAGAAAACGTGGGCTTTCAGGCAGAAACAATAAGCCAAACAATGCTACAAATGCAGGAATAGAACAAATCAAAAGAAATACTCTCCAACTTCCAAAATGAACTTGAAGAAGCATAAGACCTAATCCTAAAACAAATATATATTTAAAATAAATAAACATCAAAAATTATTATCTAAAAAAATACTGAGTAAGAATAGGACAAAATTATAGTCAATTGTGTATATGTGGGTGTGTGCAAAATGTAATTCCATTTTTATCTGTAAAATTTTTTACAATTTATTATGATTTTTTTATTTATTTTATTTATTATCACTGCCATTAAAACCTTTTTAACAACACCACGCACCTTTTTTTCTTTCAAAATATATATGACTTATAAAATATAATGTTCTTTTTTACTAATTCCAATCAAAAAATATAATCAAAAAATATATATGTTCTCCCTTTTTCTTTCCAAAAACTATTTTTTGTCCATCACCATATGTATACATTTACTTGTTTACTACATCCAATGTTTCAACCACCTTATTTGTAGTCATTTTCAAGGATTTACAAAATACAAATTTATAATTATCAATACAATTAAAAATAAAATAAGAACATAAAAATGCATCTATCCCTATCTTAAAAACCAATAACATTTTCCTTTCATTGGATCACTAAATCTTTTTTTACATATTGAAGCAGTAAAATCTGTTATACATATCTTGCTTCACTGTCTGGTGATCTTAGAAACCTTGAACTAGATGTTCAAACCCATTTATATATTTGTTAATCACTAGGGAGTGCAATTACTCATCTACATGTGATAACCCTCCCTCTTTTGTAAGTTAAACATTATTTGAATAAAGTATATTAGTTTTAATTTGGAATTATTTAAATTTCCATCACCCTAAATAGTCATATATGTGTGTGTATGTATCACAGACAGCTAAAATATTGTAAATCATAGTTCATTTTATTAAGTATTTTATATTTTACCATTTATAATTTGTGTATTTTATTATGCTGACGTAATACCAGAGAAAGTTCTAGAGAGTAATTAACATAACTTAGATTTAAAAACAAAAAAAAACGGGCCTTGTTCAATTTAAAAATGTCATTAGTAAAGTAATTTATTTTACAAATCCTAACATTAATGGAAAATATATCTCGTGAATCTATTTCCAGACCTGAAATAGGTCAAATCAATACTCTCTAGAACTTATCACATTGTCATCTTTCAAATGTAAATTTAAAACAAAAGATAAGTGCAGTCAGGCAGTTAATGCACATCTGGGCCTCACCAGCAGCAAGGTAATAGAAGTTTTTAGAAGGTTTTAGTGATGTATAAATACAGCCAAAATTCTATGCTAGGCACTCTTTGCTTTTATTTCAGAAAGTGTTGCAGAATAAATCTACGCCACTCAAAATTTTAAATATGACTTCTGGGTAGAGGGAAGAAATTTGCTTTCCTGATCTTTTCAAGATTGTCTTCATACCATTATGTTGCTATGCCATCTCCACTTAAAGACTGCTGTAATGAAATGCTGATCTAATTCTACAAAGATGCCAATCATTATTTTACCAAACTTTGCTTTGCCAATCATGTTTTCCCATGTTTATTTTTCCATATGCATATCAATCCGTATGGCCATCAAGTCATCGAGTAATAAAAGATAATCCCATCTGTACCACCAATATGAACTTTTTAAACCCTATCTCTGTAACTTTAATTTGTTTAAAGTAATATATAACTCTCTGTCTATTTAATAATTGGCAATATAGTGCTGATTATCACAACTCTAATAAATTAATGACTTTTTCTTTCAGTAAAATATAATCCACAAATCCATAAATTTATTTTCTAAATATATTGTCTGGGTTTCATACTATTTCTATCTTATTATTTTAAATGTGGCAACTTTAAACTTTATTTTATGTTTGATTATATTTGATTTAATATGCTAATAATTCATTCTAGCAAACCGATCTTATTTTAATTTTCAATCCTGCCATTATGAAATTTTAAATATTTAAATGCAAGTTTTCTTAACAAACTTAAAGTTTTCTCGAGTGAATAATATTACTAAATTGTTTTATGTGCTTAATGACAGATTATACACAGTCATATTTAAAATATTGATTTATTACTATATTAACGTTATTGATTTAGTGAATTTTAATATTATATAAAGTAAAGCTTAGTGACCTTATCTTTTCTTATAATCAGTCATTTGCATCCCATGCCATCCAGCATGAACATTTTATTATGTAATTATCTATTCGTTAAGAGTACTAATATTTGTTTAATGAAGAGATCTATATATTTCCTCTTTTATTGTTTGTCTTTCTAACAAGTATTTAATGTCATTTGCATACCTTTAAGAATCGGTTAAATTTTGTCATGTCATTACCCTAGATTTCAATAATTTACAATGACCTTCATTAAGATATCAGCATCATTATGGTTCTGATTCCTATTAGTGTTGCTTACCCTTGATAACATTATAAAATTTGTATATCTTGCTTGGTCAAACTAATACCCGGAGGTCCCAGATCATTTCTTAAGGCATATCCCTAAATAGAATTTGGAAGCACCAACTTCAGGAACATGTCAAACCTCTGCATGGGATAACATTGGGAAATCTGAATCATGATATTTCTATCAACAAGTTCTTCAGATACTGTCTTGTCACAAGTGCAGGCAAGTCTCTCAGATTCGTAAATTTGATGAAGCTTCTCATCCTAAAATGGACTTAATATTTCTGGCATTATCAAGTAGGTCAGCACTTCAATTATTAATTAATATTTTATATTGCCCTATTTTTAAAATATGTCGTAATGCTGTGATTTTGTAAATCATCCTATTCTTTCATTTTATATGTTTTAGGTTAGCAAGTTCATTTTAAAGCTTATTTGAGCTATCCACTCTCTCATTAAGTGATCTTTAGTTATGCTAATCAATAACTTACAGTAAATTCTGTCAAATCATTCTGATTTGATAAAATATCTAAATAACCATTTTTCTTTTTAAATGATTGATGAAGTATAATTAATGATTGAGTAAACTTTGTAATGTATATTATATTTTAATAAATAGTTAAAAGCCTATAATAAATGGAATTATGTAAATCAAATTCCATTTATCTATATTCGTTAAAGTCATTTAGTTTTCTATTGAATAAATCATAGCGTTCACACTATAAAATCACTGTAAATTTGATATCTTCCTCCATTAGCATATTAAGCAGCATCGGCTTGATTATCTATTAACTTTTATTTGTCCATGTAACTTGTATTTGTGTATTTTTTAATCTTTAATCTATGTTCAAATATGTAATCTATTAGAATATGCAAATCATTTACCATTGTATTTATTAAATTATTTAATTATTATTTGTTTATTCAAATTTCTAACGAATAAATTATTAACATTTCATAACCAATTATTCTTTAGTTATTCTTTGTCTTAGGTTTTATGCATACACCTTGTTAATTAGATTGCATTATATATAACTTAGAGTTCATTGATCTTAAGCCAGTCTATTGCATTTATTAATGATTCTCAGTAAAATAGTAACATAATTAGAGGCTAGCACATCCTGTTAGGGGTTCAAAGTCATGTAGCACCATCATTTCCCTGTAGATCTCTTGTTTCTCCACTGTTTCACTGGGACTGGAACAAACAAATTTCATCTGTTATCATCAGAAATGTTGTTTATAGTGTTATAGTTTTAGAGAAAGATAAACAGGCAGAATCCATGATTGCTCCTGACCTGTGTATCTCAGGCATGAGTGAATTTAAGGTACTTTTGCCTAGATTCTGAATCTTGTTAGATGAACATACAATTCTGATCGGTACAATATACTACATTATATATACACTATGCTTACTTGCTTCTTTTCTTCTCAAACCTTTTCTTTTTTTTTAACCTAAATATTTCTTTTTTTAAACAAACCACAAATATTTTTTCCTTTCTTTTTTTATATCTCTTAAGTAATTACTTTAAAACAATACTTTTACCTAAAATATTTTATTCTTTACTTAAAATATATTATTTACATAATTTATTTTATTCAGAACAGGTTTATTTTTTTTTACTTAAAATATATCATTTACATAATTTATTTTATTCAGAACAAGTTTATTTCTTTATATATATATATATATATATATATATATATATATATATATATATATATATATTTTATATATATATATATATATATATACACACTCTCCTTTATCATTCTCTCTTTCTATAATCTTACTTTTTTCAACATTCTTATCTTAAAATCTATAAGTCCAAATTCATTACTGTGAAAACATTTATATATATATATTATATATATATATTTTATTATATATTATATATATATATATATATATATATATATATATATATATATATATATATATATATAACTCAGATTATGTGTAATTGAACAGGAAATAACTGAAGCTTTTAATGAGTTATAACTCATTGGAAGTTTCAATTATATATATGTATTGTTGTTAACTGAAAGGAGGTCCTTTCACTCATCTTTGAGGCTTAAAAAAATAAGCATAACAAATTCATAATGTCAAGTCCATATATTATTGTTGTTGTAACTATTATTACTATATAAATATTTATATAGTATACAACTTTAATGAGATGCTCACCAGCACATATTAGCTAGTGGGTGAGTTTATTGACTTTTACTTCCGAGTTTAAGATCAAGAAATAACCTGGCCTTTCTTCGCAATGATCTGGCAGTCCTTAACTGAAATATAAGTTAACATTTCTTTATGGCAGAATAAATGTGTTTGCAAATAAATTTTTTTAGAAATAAATATTTACAATCATGACAGGCAAAACAAATTATGATTTTTATTTTCATGAGAATGTAAGGTCACAAGATAATAAGGAGGGTGCTAAGAATCATATGATTGGAAATCCAGCCATCCATTTGATGATGACATTTATTTAAGTATTTACAACTGCAGATCACTTGTTAGTAAAGAAAGATTGCACATATTGGAAAAAGACTGTATAGTAAGTGAATCGTTGTTGGACTTTGTGAAGTTAAAAAGGAAAATGAACAGAAAATTGATTTAAAATGTGGGCACATACATTATTGCAATGACACAAATATTGGAAGCACAAGTGGTTGTGCATTCCATTATAGATGAAAGTGACAAAACAACAATGTGGAGTTAATTGTAAGTCAAACATAGTGTCAAAATAAATTATTCAACTTAATAAAAAATAACAAATGCAGATAATTCACATTATGGCTAATAAATTCTCACTGTAAAAAAGTAGAAGATTTTTATTGAAAGTATAAAATGCTTTTAATCAGATCTAATAACATTTTAAAGTTGTCATAATAAAGTTTCATGCTAAAATTAGTAAAGAATTGAAAGATGAAAGTGTTGTGAGTAAATTTGGTTATTTCAGAAGATAAAAAAAAACTATATTATTTTTTGTTTGTGGAAAATTCTAATATATATATATTGTAACCTTCTCCCAGATCGCTATAATATAAATGAATCATACCACACATTTTAGGCACCATAATCACCACTGTAGCCTAGCTACAGCTAATCATCATGCCATCCACATTGGTCACCATAATCACAACTGAAACTTAGCTTCCTTATCTAACTGGTCATCAATGAATCATGCCGTACATTTTAGCAACTAAATTCTCTTATGCAACCCATCATACTCTCATTCTTAAGAATATAAGCATAAAGAAACAAAAATGTAAAACTAACGAAATGATTCCTGTATTAAATAAAATAAAACTAGCATGAAACTGTAGATCTAAAGAAAATCACCAGGCGACTAATAAAGACAATAACTTCTGGTCAAACCAGCCTTAAAATCCGCACAAATAAAACGTGCTGAGTTAAAATTGATGTTCAGAAAATTCATAAATGATTAATGATTATATGTCTGGAATGATTATGAAATTAAACTTATAAATGAAATGATAAGTAAATTATGATGTAGATAACTAGATGGATGATGGAAAGAAGTAATAATTAACTAGTGGAATGAAATGAGTCTAAGAATGAAGATAAAAGAACGAAGATGTATGAAAATAATGAATGATTAAGATGATGATAGAATAAGAGTTAATGAATAGTTAAGATGATTAAAGAATAAAAGTTAATGTATGATTAATCAATTATGATAGTGAATTAATGTCAAATGAGAATGAATAACTAAAAGAACGATCAAGATGAAATTGAAAAAACAATGTTAATGATGGAGACGGAAATCTTAAACTATAAACTAAGATGAGATTAAATGGTAAAAAGATAAGCTAAATAAAAATAGGGCTTCCAAGCTTGACATAACCAGAATATTTATCATGAAGTTAAACAAACTACCCATTTTATGCCCAAATAAGTAATTTACATATTAAAGCTTAGCTAACTTTCATAAAACAGTGAAAGTAATCTATTTTAAGTTCAACTATAATAATTAACTAGATATAAGATTTCTTACAAATTTAAATTCTATCTTAAAACTTAATAACTAATTCTTCTCAGGGTTCTAACACTCAAAATCATTATACAAAGTATATTTGGGTCAGTAAGAGGGATTTTACTACAACTTAAACATAATACACATAACAGCTCTCAATCTAAACTCAAATTAAAAACTATATTTAGCAGTTACACATACTTTATAACTAATACAAACTTTAAAATTTAGGACTGGGAATGACTTTTAATAATTAAAAACAATAACTTACCAAATTCCTTTTATTAGATAATGATAAACCATGTGATCAAGATCAATGAATGATAGCTCTGTGGATTCAACTAAATCAACCAAATCAATATTATGTTTATCTTTTAATCTATTACTTAAAATAATCTGTACTCTAAGTTATTAACATTTTGATTATTGTGTGATGATGCATTAGATGTACTAAGCAATTATAAGGCTTAACAAAATTATTATGATATCGTATAATATAGTTAATAGTACTATATTGGTCAATAATGATTTCAATTTATAATCTTCTGATAGTTTGATAGCAATAACAATAATAATGTATATATGTGGTAATTAGCAATAACATTACAGGCAACTACATAAAATTTTAAATATAACAAACTTTATTTACACTATTTACAAAATTTTAATTCAAAGACATGGCATGAAATAAAACTAATATATTAAAATAATTTATGGATGGGAAAATACCTGGTCTCCCATTGACTATATACTCAGCAAATGATATAACCTGCTTAGAAAATAATATTCACAATATCATTTGTTACTCTTTAGCCTATTTTAAAGAATAAGATAATAAAACTTATTTAAGCTGACTAGCACTTAAATTACAAAACTAGCAGTATATTTAAAAGTTTAGGATATGCACCAAGTTTAAATTTAGAATTCAAAAAATTTTAAAGTATTGCATTCTCCTAAAGCCTTTTCTTTTATCAGACTATGATAAGGGAAATTATCATATTCTGTGCAATTACTAACTTATTTAAATTTGAAATGAATAAGTTTAGTGCATTAAAATAAGATTAGACATTTAAAAGTCAAATACACTTAGATCTCACTAAAACATTACCTATATCCACAACTCAATTATTGAATACGTAACTGATCTTACCATTCTATTGTTACATCATTATTTGATGAAGGTGAATCCACACTGCCAATGTGCATCTCTTACTTTACATTTAAAATTCTGCAATTACAAATAGATCTTGGTTTGGTCTGTCTATAACTGATGATGATCATACAACATCATAAACACTATTTCAATTAAGAAAACACTATGATAGATCAGTGTTTCTAACTTTAACATTATTTTATACTTGCTATATGATTTTGACATATTATACTTCAACATATATGGTGAAAAAACTAACTCTAGATCATCATGAGAGATTTTACAATAAAAAGGGAGGCTTTATAAAAACAACATGATAGTTGTATACTAATATGGTTAATTCTACTACCTCTATGGATATACGCATGTGTGTGGGCTTTGCCTTATCATGAAAAAAATAGAATTCAAACCATGGACATCATTTCTTTTATAGACTATTTATGCTAACAAACATTAATTACTACTTAGCCTCTACCAACTTTCCTCTCATAAAATCAGCAATAGGTGAATCTCCATCAGTCCATGCTCAATATAAATGTAATCTATTGGATGCCATTCTATTGGAACATCCTATTAGCCAAAAAACTGTCACTCATCATTCTTAATATCATAGCAAGGTAAAACAATACCAACAATATCAGTGGAAATCTACATATTCCATTTTACAATGTAAAACCATTAATGTATCAACAGCCAAACCCAAATACCTATGGTCAAATGATCATTAATCATTTTAGAATGACAACTATACTTTTGTTAGAGAGAACACAACATATTTAAGCAATAAAGAACAAACCTGCATTTGTATTCAAAGTGGACAAGTTCATTTCTATAGAAAATTACAAAATGAAAAAGGCTTATATCAACTTTTCTTTTATATACGAAAATAATTCGGTCATTCCAATATATATATATTTGATAAAATGTCTGCATATTCACCTCTTTAATAATATACATTAAAATTGGTTTTAAAATATGAGAGAAGTAAATATTTTTATCACTCTCTCTAGATAAATGATATATATAATTTCCAGTTTTCCCTTAACTAAAAAAAAAAAAAATACATGAAATAGATGTATATATTTTACACATTTTTGTCTTTAACCTAATATATATATATTTTCATGCCACAATCAAACATATATGTTTCAAAAATAAAATTCCCAAACAGCACATTATGTAAGTGATATACACAACACAGCAATTATATAAACAAAATAAATGTACATTTTTATCCATTAAATTTTTATCCTATTCGTTCAAGTTATTCCATTGTTGTGAGTTAAAATGAGAATTAATATTGTGATGAGCAAACATTCCAGATAATGCATATATATATATATTATTCTGTTTGATGCTAATATATTAAGATAATATTCAATACTTCTCCAAAGGCAAAAAAAAAATTATTTAAAGGTTTTCATACCGATAATTAAGAAGGCAATTAAAATTCACACTTCCAATTGTAGCAGACTGAAAAGGATAAGTTTATCTACTTTTCTCTAGATAATTTTCCTTGTAAATTACTTTATGATTTTATTGCAATTAATATCTCGAACTTTTTTAAAATTCTTTGTTAGTCCTATTATTTCTTCTGTGGTAATATATATGTCGCAATCTTTAAACAGTAGGGGTAATTTTAATATTGTAAAACATTAATACAATGGCGTATATTTCTCAATAAAGCTTTAAAAGTAAATATTTATTTCATTCCATTCTTATTGGCAAAGTATGACATGATTATCAATATAAGAAAGAATTTATCCAATTATCACTATGACATCTTTAGCATTTTAATTAATTGGTAATTGATTATTTCTTTCATTACATAAGTTCCCGCTATAAAAAAAAATCAGCAGATCAGAACAGATAATAAAATTACGCAAGTATCTTTTCTTTTACTTTATTAAAAGTTAGATGATTCAAAAAATAACTTTGTAATTTATTTACTATATATTTCCTACATAACACTTGTTTTTAAAATTATCTCAAATTACTATTTTTTTCTTGATATTTTAATTTACAAATCCAATATTGTTCAGCTGAATAATAAGAATGGTGCAAAATTCAAACAATTAACTTTTTAGTTTATGTATAAATGATTCGTGCATCATTTTCAAAGAAGAGATTTTAAATCTATGAATAATATAAAAGCAAAATCTTACTTTTTCCTGAATTTTTTTGGGTTTGAAACAATACTTATTTAAATAAAGACTTATCCCCATGGTTTTCATTTCCTTCTCCAGTATGAATCCTAGGAAATATGTGGTCGTGGAAATGACTTAAAATGATAGCAAGGTTTTAAGATTTTCTATTCAAACATTTTTAGATAGCAAGATATTATAATTCCATTCAATTAGATTCCAGAATTTTCTGATTTTTAATTTTTTTTCTTTATTTTAGATCAGAGTTGAGTTATGTGTTTGCTTAGTTCTTGTTTTCCTTAATCAGTCCACCCCCCTACAATTAGGTTAGCTAATATATAGCTTGTTTTTCTAATGCATTGTGGGAGTGAATTGCCAATAATTTTTATTGTGCATAATTAATGTTACCCCCTCTGGCTTCATTTTTAATAACTATCCATTATTATTTAAGACAGCTTTAGATTTACTACATAAAAAATATGCTTAAGTAATTTACTATAACAATTCATTTTACAAGACTTACAAATTTAATTTAATTATTTATTTATTTTATTATTGCTATTCAACAATAATAAAATAGCAATATATTTCTCTTCCAAATAATAACAATATTTTTGAATTGTTACTTTAGTCTAGTCAGAGCTCAGACTGGGCTTGAAATCCCATCTCCACTCAAGCAAATTTCCCAGTGCATTCAAAACAATCTTTATTGAAAGCCACTTGTTAAGATTTTAATGCCAAATGTATTATCATTTAAAATTTTGGATTATTTAATCCAGGGACCTAAATAAAAGGTCACAATATATATATATATATGAATTCATAGTATTATTTCTGGGAGCTTCTGTGTAATAAAAATATAATAGATAAATAGCTGACATTTCAGTACAATAACAAGTACCTTCCTCAGAGCTTCTTCTTTCTCATTGTAAAATAAACATAGGAAAGGAAGAACACATTTTGGTAGTTAGAGAAAAATCTAATTTATTAGTCATTTATTCACACATTAATTTAACTAACCATGATATCAATTTTAATAAAACACATATTATGGCAACGATTAAACCATGTTACCATAGACTGTTAAGGGAAACTATAGAAATGGTTAAAAGATCTAAGAGCATAAATGAAAAGTGTAAATTAAAAAAAATAACAATATTTAGAAAAAGCTATTAGAGGATAAAATATTTTTTAAAACTTCTCAACCAATAGAATTTGAGGAGAAAATAACAAAAAAGAAAAAATGATGATTTTAAATCTCACCACACAGATTTTTATGATCTGAAAAAAAAAATATCTGAGGAAAATCCTTGTTATTGGACTGAAATGTCAGCTATTTATCTATCATATTTTTATTACATGAAATTTCCCAAAAATAATATTATAAAATAACAGTTTGAAATTCTTGATTGTTATCTCTATTGGATTGTCTAAGTGATGACTGGTTTCTAATGGTTATATATATATTGAAATGGTAAATCTGATTCAGATTCACTGTTTCACAGTCTGATCCACCTAATCATTTATTTTACTAATGTTTGCTTTTTATTATTCTAATAAAAAAAACATTTTTTAACTTTTTTATTTAACTATCCTGAATAAATCACTAAAATTTATTTTGGATAGTGTTAATCATATAGATACTTGTACTAACACATTAAGTTATTTTTTGTATATTATTAAAAGAAAAAAAATTCAAATAATAAATTTTGAATTTTTTATATATATGTAAGTTTAAAATGTCTTTTTTTTTTATTTAAGAATCCAAGATGGACTTTGGGAAAGATTTGTACCTCAATAAGAAGTTGAAATTAAAAGTTAAATTAAAGCATTGATAAATTACCAAAATCCATTCAATTTGGAATCTCTATTGATTAATTAATAGAGATTCTACATTGTTATCTCAAAATAAAACTAACATAAAATTATATTGAAATCTATTGATCCTTATCGAGGTACAAACTTTCTAAAATTAGAATAAAAGCATAATTCCTATTGTTTTTAAAGGAAAATCATCTCGGGCAGCAGAGAAATCAAATACCATTAGGAAGGTATAAATAGTGGTCCTTTTTAGAAGTAGAGACACAGAGATAAAAAGACCGAGACAGAAGAGAATGTCTCCACACCATGATGAGCAAGTAGTAAAAAGGGTAGATCATTGCCTGTCCCTTCCTGAGACCTGAAATCTTCCATTATGCTGCTGTCAAAACCTGCCTTCAAAGAAACCACAAGCCATCAATGTTCGCCCACAGAACTCATCCCAGGGAGCACCAAGATAGTCATCCAGATTTTACAAAGTTATTATTAGATTGTAAATATAATTTTGTAAAGTGTTAAAAATGTCAAAATCTTTTAACTGATTCTTTAACCCTTTCTTTTAAATTATAATGTTTCATAACTCAAGCTCACTATAATTTTTAATATTTTTGATTAATTGAATATGAATTTATTTATTTGTTTTTATATTAATTTTTAGCATGAGATTTCATGCTTTGATTTTTTTTTATTTCGACAAACTTCACTCACAGGGACTTAAAGAGAGTAATTTGCTAAAAAGAGCAAATTATATTTATTAGGGGAAGGGAGTTTTAGCAAAGTACAATTTGATTTTAAAAATAAAATAAGCTGATCTATTTTTATTTTCGTAAGTGAAGTTATGTCAAATAGATATATTTCAAAATAAACATACCATATTTCTTTAAACAGTTTTTATGATAGATTTCCAGAATGGGGTTCTATTATTTTACATTTCTGTAATTCAAAACAAAAGTAATACGCTATAGATTTTGACCTTGTAACAGCACCGCTGGATAGCGTCAGTTAATTATCATGCCTTTTTTTTAAGTTAGGAAAGAGGGAAGGGGGGATTTATTCGAGAATTAAATTTCCTTATTTCTATATGTATGATTTTGTAGGTTAAATATTTACATAAAGTAGTTGTTTACGCAGGTTGGTCTCTATGCAGTATTAGATCATTTAAGGCTATTTAATTATAATTCGTTCATATTTAATGATTATAATATCTCGGGTTAATAAAGAATGCTTGGAGTATCATGGACAGACCTAAAACAGTCATTGATCTGGTGATTTGGAGTTAGCTTCCGGTTTTGCATACACCTGTGAATCGGATAGCATGGTTGAGATAGAGTGGGTTAGCCGGCATGGTACCCATAAAAGCAGGCACATTTGACTCTCCGTAAATCCTGTCTCCTATCGATATATGGACGCGAAATGTGGATGTATTGATTTCCCTTTATTTTCTTCATTGGAATAGGCATGCGAGTGTCTGTAATCCAGCTCATATGTTCCTACCTACGTTTCTTCTCTCCTTTGAATTCATATATTTATTAACCTGACATTGTTTTGCTTTTCTTTTCTCATCTAATACATAAGCCATAGGGAAATGATTCTAATTAAGGATCTTAGACCTGAGTAATCAACTCTTTTGTTTGTTTTTGTAATTAGTTAAAATCGTTTGATTTTAACTAATTCACTTATAGTTCTTATAGGTATGATTTTAGTTGTAAGTCCAACTAAAGTGGCTTGTTTGCTTGATAATTAACTGATCTATTTTTTGTTATAACTGCTTACAGTTTTAATCACTGTAAAGTTGGTTATAAGCTATTCCAGCAAGGTCCACTAATGTCATAAAACATTAGTTATATTGAAATCTAAATTATTATTTTTATAAAGAGAAATAAAATCAATTTTCTTTTATATGTTAGTGGAGTAAGACTTCAAATTAGTCTTATTATAATCGTTTATTTAATGTCTGTTTCAATAGAAAATGTTTTGTTTAAATCTTGTGTAAAGAAGAAATAAAATATTCATTCTTATATATGTCCGTTAGACAGATGTTTAGACCTGCCGCTATCTTATAAGCCTGTACTAAATGTGCACGGATAATTTTAAAATCCATGATCATTTAATTTTTAAAATCTTTTTTTGCAATAAATGTAGACAAAAGTAAAAGTATATAAACTAAACAAATGAAATGTTAACTGCTAATATGAAGTCGTCATGAACTTATACAATTATAAAAGTTAATTTAAAGATTGTATTTTTTTTTTAAGAGCTTGAGTTAAATATTAATGTAACATGCTTAATGATTTTTAAATATATATATATAACTAAAACAAAAACTTCCATTGTTCCTCGAATCATTTTTATTTACTTTTATTTTAAATTATTTTTTGATTTTAAATGTATCAATCAATCAATCACCCAAGTTCTCATTAAAATATAATTAAAATGAATCTCATGCTTTAAGACTCAGCTTCTGGCACGGTGAAAGTAAAGGAATTCGATCGTATCGTCTAGAAAGGCTATTGATTAGATCTTTGACCTGGGAATATAGGTAAATAGGGCAGAATCCATGATGTACCTGACTTATATATCTTGTACATGGTCGGACTCGAGGTACTTTACCTGTGTTCAGGGGTTTGTTGGATCGATATGCGTTTTTTGACTGATACAATATATATTGCACATTTGTAATGTTCTTAATATATTCAACAGAAAAAGTAATCATTGATATAAGATACATGTTAAAACAAATTAGAGAGACAAAATTTATCCCAAAAAACAGTATTCTGAATTGATATTCCTAACCTTTCATAAATTTTCTAATAGATTTCAAGTAAAACTTGCACATTCTTTTAAAATATTAACATATTTTGAAGATGGCCCAGATTTGAATAAAATCAATAGGAAAATAACTATTCATTAATAGGAAAAGTAACTTATACAAGAATAATACCATTTACCTATAAATTTTTTATTAAGACAAGCCAATATATACAAAAAATAATGTATATGAAGAAATATAAAAATAAACCATATTGGAGTTTTATAAAATAGTTAAAAAAGGAGTTAATAATAATTTAAGAAAATATGATTATGAATTAGCAAATAAAATTGTAGTCAAAGAATACAAATCTCAAAAATGTAAAGCACCTTGGTACTGATAGGAATGTTATTTCTAAAAAAATAAAGAAAGATGAATTATTACTAATAAGAAAGAAGACATTAAAAAATGGGTAGTAGAGTTATATAAAGATTTATATACTAATAAAAAACAAAAGAAAATATACCATACAATAAATAAAGAAATGAGTCATTCAATTATTTAGAGGGAAAAAGCTTTAGTAAATGACAAAGTTACAATGTATATATTAAAAGAAGCAAGTGAAGAAATAGAAAAATTGTTGGCAAAGTTGTATACCAAGTGTCTAAATAATAGAAATATACCAGATGGTTAAAAAGATATTTATAATACTGACGTTATAGATATATGATAAAAAAAAATTGAAATTGCAATTCTATCAATCTTGTACAAGTTCTATATATTTTTTTATCAAAATAATTATAACTATCTACATTGAACTTAGAGATAAATTGAAAATAAAAGCTATGACTACTAGAGATAATAAAAAATAAGTAAGTTTACTAGTATTGTAAATTGAAGGAAAATGATATAAAATGAGTTGTAGTCATATGTGATTTATTCAATTTTAACATGTTAATAAATTATAAATTCTTATTTTAATTGTTTGTGTAGTTTATTATTTTAATGTAATTCTTGAGATGAAGTTAAATTATCTACATGAAAAGCAAGAAATCAAGTTTTAAACTAAAATAAAGAATATATTTTGTGTGGACATCTATTTAGTTTTCTATAGAATTATTTAGGTTGCATGAGGGTAAAGATCACATTTAAAGTCTATTTCATCTGTACATTACTTGTTTTAGTTAATAGACTAAATGTAATGTTTAATAAACAAGTGATAGCTTGTCAAGTATTATATTTATGCAACCCAACAATTTATTATGTATATTTGCAACAATAAATACAATGCTGGTTTTTGGTTTCACATTAGCTTGAATAGATTCATTAATAATTCAAGATAATAATTATACAAAATTTTGGTTGCTATTTAATATATTCCAATAATATTATGGAGAATTTAAATATGAGAATTAAACTGTGCATTATCCAATATAATTATTTAAAAGGAATTCTGAATTATATTTAAGTCTTTTTTAAGAAAAGTGTTCGCCAGAAATGGAAAATAAGGGGTTAGTTTATCTCTAATTTATATCTATTATTAAACAATATCACCAGCAGTATTCTAGCTAGTTTAAAATTGGAATCATACTTAACAGTGTGACATTTTATTTATTTATTATTATTTTGACATTAGCTATGATTATGGTAGTATTAAAAATCCATTTAGTCCATGTTGAATGTTTCTGAATAAATTTTCTAATTATATATACTAAGGCTTTAACCTCAAGAATGTGTGTAAAAATGCGATATTAGGGACCTCTACAGGTCTTAACCACAAGCTTACCTGTAGAGGTCCCTAATATCGCATATTCTTGAGGTTAAAGCCTTGGTAAATATTACTTAAAAATTTTTAAGTGATTGTTTTAAATCTATTTTTTTACTTTGATTTCTTTTTTTTATATATGTTACAATAAAATAGAGCACAGAGTATCAAAAAAATTTATACCATTGAAATTATTATCCAATACATTTAAAGTATTTTTATAAGTCAATTTTTTTTTATGATTTAAAGATTTACAATGCAATTATTCTGGATGAAACGTATATCAATATTATAAAAATAAAAAATCGTAAAAATGTTTGACCATATTAAAAACACTGTTTGCTAAGTACTAAAAAAAGCTATATGACCTGTAGGGTGTTTTTTGAATTGTAAATATTATTAAATTATTCAAACCAATATAAAAAAAAGTCTAGACATATTTTAAAACATGCATTAATACACATTAAAATAAAACTCCCAATTATCATCGATGAGATACGCATTGATGAGAATTAGGCAAAGGCAAGGCATGCACTTTGTAAATGAATGAATATTGATATTCACAAATCAGATTAAGATTAGACCTAAAAAAATTCTAATAGACTACATCAGAAAATACTTGAAAAAATACAACTAAAAAAAATGAAAGTGATTCTAGAAAATAGAAAAAATTAAAGAGTAATGAGTTTGAGAATTTCTGAATTTTATCAAGATAAAAAAAAAATAGGAAAAAAAAATAAAAGATCGAAGTAAAATAATATGCAATCAAACCTATTTTAAATTTTTGGTGCTTATTGTCAAGGGCTGGTGGCCGAGAGTCAGCGCAGCTGCCTTGCAAGCAAGCAGTTACTTGCAGACAGTTGTCGCACAGGTTCGCTTCTTGGCAGATGCTTTGACATATGGAAAAAAAAAGTAAATAATTCACAGTAAGCAAGACTTTTTTAATATAATAATATTTTAAAAACTTTGATTGCTTTTGGAAAGTTTAATGGTGTGTGATTCAAAGTGTTTAGTCAGCTTTATTAATTAAAGTAATAAATTTATGATACAATGGTTTATTATTATATTAAAAAAAAAAACAAATGTTTTTTTTATTAAATTTATCCTTTTTACCTGTCTTTGGAATAATAGCCCAAGCCATAAGGGCTACAAAAATACCTCCAACAGCCCAAAACATAAGTAACCAGCTCAGATGGCTTCCTCTTTGATTTTTTTGAAGGAATTCACTGAAGTAAGAAAAAACAACTGGCAAACTTCCACCAATCCTATTGCCAAAATAAATAAATAAATGATAATTAAAATAATTGGATTAATCATGTATTTATGTGAAGTTACTTAAAGAAAAACATGAATTAGGACTCAAAAATGTCATGAAAATAGATATTGAAAATAATTAATAAATCTAAATCATCAGTGGTATTTTAACAATAATCACAAATAACCATCAAAAAATATTATTCTACTATTTTACATTTTTTAATCTATTAAAAAAGATGTTCCTGATAATTTTATTAAATGAATTTATATCCTAAAAGTAATTGTGTCTTGGCACAATCATTATTAATTTCAGAATTTTTCAAAGTATGAAACTGATTAGTTGCAGCTGAGAAATTTTGCAATAATATAAGTTAAAAGGTCACAACCATAAAAAGAAGTCAAGCGTTGGTGGCCTAGCGGTTAGCATAGCTGCCTTCCAAGCAGCTGGGCGGGTTCGCTTCCCGGTCAACGCTTTGACGTATAAATAAATAAACAATAACAAGAATATAATTTATTTAATAAACTTGTGATTAAAAAAGTATGAGTAAATTATTGGAAGAGTAAAAGAAATATGTACAATTGATTAAAGCATTTTAATACTCTGAAATATATAAATCATGAATAAACAACAATCATTAAAAATCAAGATAAAAATAATAATAGCAAATTTATCATTTTTATGAAATTAATTAAAAATAAATTTATAGTATTATTACTTTAAATAAATTTAAATTATTATAAGTTATATATTTAAACTAATATTTTAATAACAATCCACATTTTAACGGCTTCTCCAACATACCTTTATTGAGAATAGAAATAATTGAGTTTTTCTATTCTTATTTTATCATCTATTTACCTATTTGTTGATAATATTGTATAATTATTTGAGATAACTGGAATATATGAAGTAAAAATTATAAATCTATTTGAAACCTAAAAAAATCCAAGTTTTTCTAACCTGGATTCAAAGCCAGGTTAAGAAAATATTTAGTTTTTTCCAAAACAATCTGTCATCCGCTTCAAAAACATAACATTAATAACTGTATTGGCATTTCTAGCCTATTGTTTCCAAATTAGTGTTATAAGTCAAAAGTAGTGGTGATGGTTTAAATTTAGATCAATTTAAATGAATTTTAAAACATCGTAATTAATTTAAATTTTGTACTTGATAATAATTGTTTAAATAACTTTTCTATTTATACTCATAGACAAACAGAGAAAAGTACTATTATTTTTTGCATCATTGTTAAGCAAATACTGCAAAGCAGCATAAAGTTTACTGGATTCAATACCATTATAAGTTTATAATTTTTGTATAGTTTTCCAATTAGCATGAACATGGATTTTTTATATACTTTATATTATATGCACATAGACAAATAAATAATTGTTTATGCTTATTTTATATTAAAGCTTTCCATATAAGGTTTAAAACTTGTTTTCATTAGATATACCAAATGCCTAAAAGATATGCTAGTATAACTTATTTTTTGCTGTCTGTATCCTGACGGCCATTAAAGTGTATGCTGATTATCAAATAAAACAGTTTGATAAAAAAGTAATATTTATAAAGTAATATTTTCACATGATCTGCATCAATTTTAAAACTTTCTTTTTCTTAAATAAAAATTTATCCATTTTTAAAAATCATCATTTTTGTCTTTTTTCATTCTCAAAAATGATTGGTTGAGATGTTTTAAATGATGATTTTTCCTCTAGTAACATATTCCAAACACATGTTGTTTTTATTTAATTCCACATTTTTATTTAATATTCTAAATTAATTAAAATTAATGCTATTTGGAAAAAATATTAGAAGATAGATCATTTAACACTCAATTAATTACCGTTACCCTTTCAACGATTATTATTTAATTGGCCGAATGAGTTAAAAATCAAAACTTGTAATTGGCCAACTCACAACTTTAACAAAATCTATTGTTAAAATAGATCACTTTTAATAATATAAATACATTAGTTTCATTTGTAAAAAGTATATTACTGAATTGTCAGATTATGAAACAAACGAAAGTCTTTTCAAAAATAAAATTTGATTTATAATTTAAAAAATATTCAATTGCGGTGAAATAAAAGTAACCGCTATTCAACCAACCATTGACGCAATCTTTTTTTTTTCACTTTAACGTTATGATCAATATGTAGCAATAAATAAATAATTCTTGGTAATATCTTAACTATTTTTCTAAAATAATTTGATTTTTAGTATTATTTTATCAATAATAATTTGTAATTCAATTCAAATATTGTTTAAAATGTTGTAAACATTCGTTTATAATTTTCATAATAAAAATCAAAATGAACGTAACTTTTTACTTTTTGGCAGCCATTTCCCTTTCTGACAGAAGTGGGACAGCCAATAAGATTCAAGAAAAGTTGGTGAGGAGGCGGTGCTTTGATTTTGTTTGACATATATGGTCATTTTTATTGATTTTTTACTTGTAAAATAAATCTGAAGAGGGCACCATCTTACAGAACTTTTGATTTTCTTTTGAATGACATATTATATGTATACGTGGGATAAAAAGTAGCCAATTTAGAGTGATGTCAAATCTTCTCGTTTTTAGACGAGTCATGCATTCAAAGATTAATACTAAAGAGTAAAACAAAAATCAAAAATTTAAAAAAGGATTTTAAACAAGTATAAAATTGCACATTAAACCTTGTTGTGATCTATTTATCACAAAGATATTAAGAAGAATTTCAACAAGTGATCAAATAAGGTCTATTTGATTATTACTGGTAAGTTGTAGATAATTATTGTAATTTTTCTCAGATTAAGGAATGTATAAATATTGTTCTCATACAAACCTATATTAAAATTAATCTTTTAAATTCAAACATAGTAATAAATTTCAAATGAAATTAAACGACCCGTACAATGATAAATGTTTGTTATCCATAGATACTATTGCACTTTAGACCTTTCATGAAATTTAAATATAATCCATTAAAATATCCAATGGTTATAAAGTAGCAGTCACACAAACAAAAATTAATGTTTGAAATGATTTAATTGAACTGTCAAATGTTAATTTTCAGCAGAACATTATGCATGTTAATTCTTTTCAATGGTTATTATTATATTATACATTATCTGCATATTCTCATAGTTTAAACTTTATTAATATGTATAAAGTATCAATATAAATAGGTAATAATTTTCATATATGGTTTATCCAATATTTATGGTATTGCAATTTTCACTTGAAAGTAATTATCATGTATCTATTATAGCATTAAATCATCTGTAGACACTGTATAGTATAAACATGATATAGGTTTAAACTAAAGACTTTGTCAATACTCTATAATTTAAAATGATCCCACTAGATGGTGCTGAAAACATAATAATACAATATAGAGGATCAAACTTTTAAAAATAATGAGGAATTGGTTTCACTTTATTAAATTGCTATTATTCAGATCCTTGTTAAATTATTAATTTATCCATTGTCACTTATATCATATTTCAGGCACATGCGTATGTATATTTACGTTAAATTTAAACAAACATTTTAGAAATTCCTAGTAAAAACTTTTCAGAATACTATGACAATCGTATTTCCGTTGTTATTTCAAAAGCCTACATTTACATTTTATTTGTTCATAAGAGTAAACATCAAATGTTTCTATTCAATTAAACATGTTGCCTTTATATGATACACTTTTAAAATACATATACATTACGTTGTTTTTTTTTTAAACAATATATCTAAAGCTTAATGCAGCATATTATTTGAACAGTTCAGGGTATATCCTATAGAAAAGAACAATAATAAAAAAAGGGTTTCAGTCTGAAATGAATTTATATATATTCTATTTGAATGATACAAAATCTAGGTTGTAGTTACTATTGACATGCTCGAGTTTGTTTGTTTTGTAACATTCATCAAGTGATTATTATAAACAACACATTTTTAAAATATCAAACTTCACCTTTATAATATTTAAACAAGGCAAAACTCTCCATACAGTAGTGCCACCCTGTGCCAACCAGAGTAATCAATGGATGCCAGAAGGCTTGTGCATTAAATCCCTATCCAATGCCTGCCTTGTTTATAAACAATTATGTGCTAGTATAAGAGATGGTGATCATGTGATGCTTTATAATATTTATAATTTTAAAATCAATACATATATATATAATCATACATATGAGAATGTAATCTGTTGCTTATATTCTGATAAATATAAAACAAGCAGTGTTATATTGACAACAAAAAAATTGTGTTTAAAATTGAAAAGGTTTAATTTTTGCCAAACCTTATTATATATTATTTTGCATTAAAAAAAAACCCCAAATATAGGCATAATAGAAAATTAGACAAGATGTCATTTTATTGCTTATTAAAATAAAATGCATGTCTTTTTAATTCAGACAACTTTTAAATAAAATAACAAAACAGATCATTAACTAGCAATTTTAATAATTAATAATCCTATAAAATAATAATCTAAAATTCAAATAAAAAAGTTTTTATGGTATATATGTGTGACAAATGTGGTCAGGGTATACCAAGATGGTACAATAAATTTTTAATATCATTCATCTGAGAAGTGATGAATAATTCCTATTTAAAATACATTCTGAAGCTCTTATAAAATTTTACAATTCAATGTAAGACTCATACTATAGATTAAATCATTTCTGGACTATACTCAATTAACAGCTTAAAATCCTAGACTAAGGAACTCCACCTCTATGGCTTTGGCATCTGACTAAATTACATCATTCTTTTTTTCCAAGACAAAGATAAAATAAAACAATGGATATTTTTTTTTTTTTTTAATTAACATATGTTTAGCATGCACACATGACATTTAATTTTTTTATTCATTGGGCAAGAACAAATTTTCTGTTAAATAAATTATTATTAATAATTTTTACTACAAATACTGTGTTTCTTCTTAAAAGTTTTATCTTACCCACACTCAATTCAGAATATTTATCTATCAGAATCTTATAAAAGAGTTCCCAAACATGTTCATAATAAGGAATTGTTTGTCTGTGAGAAGAAATTCAATTTTTTTTCTTTAACTTATATTTAATTACACCAAAGCAAGTTTATTGTTAAATAGATAATTATTAATACTTTTTTGGAACACTGTATTTTTTATTACAGTTGTTCTTTTCTTTCAGATTTTTAACAACAATTTGTTCTTTTTTATGCAGTTAAGAATTATAGTCTCATATTAACAATTGGTATTGGAGATTTTCAATGAACTATGCCATCTGATGCTATTTTGTATTTCATTCATTATTTTATAGATATAGAATAGAAATTTAAATCTAATTCTCACATTCTTTCTCATATAGGTAATTTTACTAAAACTTTTAGTTATCAAAACAAAATCTATTTATTGCTTTATTCAATTCTAAATTCATCATTTCAACTATTATTATTTGAATTAATCTTCATAACAACACATATTCATTTATCTTTTTTTTTCCATGAAAATTTTTTATTTATAAAAACATCACATGATCACCACTTCTTATGCTTGCTCATAACTGTTATTAAAACAGGCAAAACTCTTCATACAGTAGTGCCACTCAGTGTCAACCAGAGTAATCAATGGATTCAGGAAGGTTTGTGCATAAAATCCCTACCTAGTGCCTACTCATCTAATATCCCCAGACTAGTTTCAAGCTTGTGACTTTGGTCAGTGAGGAGCCTTGGATCCCTGTTTTATTTTTAAAAACCCAACTCACTGGATATTTACTTACATTATTTTCTATCCTGGCATTCTATTCATTCAATATTTAACAGTATAATAGTTTTTTTACTTGTATGTTTTCTTTTAATTATTCCCCAACATTTTTTGCAACAGTCTTTTTTTAAAAACTTTTTGTTAAAGTCACTTTTATATATTAATTGTATTTCAGTTAAGTTTTTTTCTCTCTTAAATAATTACAATATCTAACAGCTACATCCTCTCTCAATTATTTATTATAACTTCTTTCTACTCTCTGCATGCACTTTTGTTTAATTCTGGAAAATAGCTTTATTCCAATTTTTTCTGCTAATTTTATTCCTTCAAAGTAAATATTTAATTACGAAAAACTTCTAGAGGTTTTAAATTCAATAACTGTTATAATATCTTATGTGATGTAACCTTTAAAATGTCTTAAATGAAGTCAAACGCTTTTATGCATAGTCTACATGCCCCAAATCTCCTTTACCCAAGATAAGTATTCCTTACCTCAAACTTTTTCTTTACCTTAATAAACTTATCTTTATCTTATTAGTGATAATTCATTTTTTCCCCATAAGATTTTGATAAAATCTATTTCAATATCTCTATATTCTGTAATATTAATGTGATGTGATGTGATGTACTGTGACTTCTTCTTAAACAGAGTCAGGAATTTCTCAGCAGCTATGCCCAGAGAAACCTGTTAGCCACTTTACCTTCCCTTTCCATTGTCCATCCTAAGTTTTTCCATAATCTGCTCCATCCCATTTCCATAACATAATTTTTGTCAACTCCATGATCTTCATATCTAAATCCCCCTTATTTTATCCCAAACCTAGCATAAAAACCAATAACTCACTTTCTGTATAATCACTTTGTTCATATTTAACCTTCCATAACTTCATTATTTGTATCCTTTCTGCTTCCAAACATTTACATTGAAGTAACAGATACCTAATATTTTCTATGCCTTCCTTACACAACTTGCAGACTAAATCACCCATATTTTTCCATTTACATGTATATTCCCTTGTTGCTAAAGATCTTATTCGAGCCTTAAACAATAAACTACTTTCTTTACTATTATCATAAATTAACTCACACCCAATGTTCTGTTTACTTCTATATATTTAAACTCTTTTACTCTCCATACTAGTTCTCCATCTCTCCAACTCCCTATTCTTTATTAATGCATCTATTCTTCTATCCCACTACTTCCCACTATAACACTCAACAATCCTCCTAATACAATCATCCCATCTTTTGTACAAGTATACTGACATAACTTCTTTATCCAAATCTTCTGCATACCGCATTACCTTTCTCACCCATCTTGGTGCCTGCTCTTTACTTGTAACCCAATTAAATACTATTTTGGGTATTCTTTTATTATCCATAAACTGCAATCTACTGAACATTTTCAATTTACTTTTTGCATCCCTCATATAAAAACTTGACCATCCCATTTCTCTTTGAATTGCCTCTTTTGCTGTCCACCTCTCAGCATCTAATGCATGTCTTCCTACTTCCCTTTGTACTTTTTCTAAGCAATCTAATACCCATTTACTAACACATAATGCATCATTGCCATATGTTAACCATGCTACTGCCACTCCCTTCCATACAATTCTAGCTACATCATATTTATTATATGAAAACACTGTTAATTTCTTTAACAATCCCTTTCTTTTCTTTGCTTCATTTATCTTTTTTTTTTCCCCATTCATCCAAGTAATTTTTTTTATTACTCAAGATGATTCACAAATAACTATATCTATTTACCAGACTTAACTTTATATACCCCAATAAGAAATCTTTCTCTTCTCTTTCCCCAGTATTCACTATCATTATATTTGATTAATATTCACTAAATTTAATCCCCATATCTTTACCCACCCTTGCACATGTCCTCAGCATAACTTCCATATCTTCTCTTTTTTTCTGCACACAAAAAGACATCATCCGCAAAAAAAGACCCGACAATGTATATACTCTCTTGCCACCTGTTAACGGTATCTCTATCCCTCTTCCTAGACTTTCTATTGCTCTCTCCATTTCACTCAAATACAACACAAACAAAATAGGTGACATAGGGCATCCTTGCCTCAGTCCCACCCCATTTTTAACTTTAACTGATTCTATATCCCCTAATTGATATGTATAGTAATTATTTTCATATAATTTCTTAATAACACCCACTAAAATTTCATCCATTCCCAGATTTGCTAAACTTATCCATAATCTATTTTTATTCACTTTATCATATGCCTTCTCTATATCTATAAAACTCATATATAACTGTCTACCTGAATTTCTACTCATATCTATAAGTTGTGTAACTACAAATAAACTATTTCCTATATGCCTTTCTGACCTAAAATATCCTTTCATTTTCCCCACTACATTATTTTCTTCCATTCATTTTGCAACTCTTCCAGCCACCATATATGAAATTTTTTTATATAAAACTGATGTTACTGTTATTGGTCTATAATTATTTAACTTTCTATGATCCTTACCTTTTCCTCTAAATAATAATCTTACTCTTGTATTACTCCAACTACCTGGAAAAACTCTCTTCTGTGCCATCTTATTAAAACATGATAGTAACTCTACTTTTGCTCTATGTCCCAAATTCATTACCATCTCTGCTGCCCATCCATCTAATCCTCATGCCTTACCACTTCTCAATTTCTTTCCTGCCTCATTCAATTCATTTTCTGTAAATGTAATATTCCCATTACTATATGCTTTCATATTTTCTATCCCTCTGTCCTTCACATCTAACATCTTATCTATATCCATTACATAACTATTCAATATTCTCTCTAATTCTTCTCTAGAGCTACACTCTATTCCCTCCTCATCCAGTAATACTAGGTTTCTCCCCCCTAAATTTCTCCTTTTAATGTAATTCCAAAATTTTTTACTCCCATCTCTTCCACTTTTATTAATATCATCCAATAATTTACTATTTAGTTTCATTCTCTCTCTATAATTATCAATTTTAGCTAACTTCTTCTTTTCTAAGTACTTTTCCCATTTAGCATTAATATCTTTTTCACTTTCTTTGTTTTTAATAGCACACTTATATTCTCTGCATGCTTTTTTTCTTTCTTTTATACTTTTACTAACTCTCACTTTTCTATTACTTTTATTCTTCTGAATATTCTCACCTAAAACCCTATTTATATAATGTGATGTGATGTATTATGGCTTCTCCTTAAACGAAGTCAAGAATATCTCAGCAATTATGCCCAGATAAACCTGTTAGCCACTTTATTTTACATTCCCCACTCTAAATTTACCCATAATTTGCTCTATCCCATTTCCACAACATAATCTTTGTCAACTCTATAACCTTTATATCTAAATCCCCCTTATCTTTTCCCAAACCCAGCATAAAAACCAATAATTCACTTTCTGTATAATCACTCTTTTCATATTTATTTTTCCACAACTTCAGTATATGTACCCTTTCTGTTTTCAAACATTTACATTCAATTAACAAATGCCTAATATTTTCTATTCCTTCCTTACATAATTTACAAAATAAATCACCCATATTTTCCCATTTACATGTATATTCTTTTGTTTTTTATTGTTTAATAGTGCCATCTGTTGGATTTTCTTTGAAACAAAACATCGAAGATATTATAGAATGAATGCATAAAGATTTTTAATGTAAAGTTTTAAAATGTATTTAAAATGCATAAATTAAATACCATGTCTTATAAAAGAATCTGTTAGCAAAAATAAACATCACTATGTTATAGGATATATAAATTCTCAATGAAAAAGCATTAATATCTAATTTACATACCCAATACCGCTTAAGAGGCGACAAGTTAGAAATAAACCATAATTTGGCATAAATGCTGCTATTACCGCAAACAAAGCATTTACAGTGAGTGATGTTATTAACGTCCTTCTCCTCCCAATCCGATCAGACAGACTACCCCACACAACAGCTCCTATCATCATTCCCGCAAATGTTATTCCTCCTGCAGAGATTTTTTTTAAAAAAAAAAACTAAATCAGCATTTAATGTATATTTTACAAAAATATATTATCGAAGCTAAATAAATATAAAATATATATTTAAAAAAAGTAACTAAATCTTTCATAACAAAAAAATATATATATTGTTCTTAATAATTCTACATTATATGATTTTAGCCTTGAATTTATTCAAGACTTTAATGCTGAGTTCTATTGTTATTCTGTCATAAATGTAGAAATTAATTTAATTCACTAAGATTGTGATGTTAGAATAGTTGTAATGGAAGATGCAAGAATTTATTATTTTTGATTGACTTCTGAGTAAAGGGGGAGGGGAGAAATCCTGTGCTCAAGCTCCTACTGGAATTCAAACACTATCTACCTTTTAAAAAACTGTTTATAATGATTACTTTTTGCCTTTATAGTTTAGAACAGTAGTAGATTGGCAAATTAAAAAAATTGCTGCATGAATCTGTAGAATTCATACAACAAATTTTAATTATAATTACATATGGCAGCCACTAATACAGCCAATCTACTGCAACAGGTGCCCAATTTGATGATTTTTAATCCACATTCTCTTTAAACAATTATCCATATTTAGTAGTTAAAAAAAAAAACCTAATAATTAACTTGACAAATATAAGAAAACAAAACAGTGAGATCAATCTTATTTATGATAAATGCTAAGACAGCACTTAAAATATCTCTGTCAGAACCCCTCCTGACAGAGATATTTTAAGTGTGCTCTGAATTATCATAAGCTGTGAGGAATTATCCTCTGTTTAAACACAAGCTAAGAGATAGGGTCATTTGATCTATGAATTGATCTATGACTTTTATTTTGACTATTTATAAGAAAACAATGTCTTAATAATACATTTCCTCTTTTAACAATATTTTTTATTAAAATATCTGATAATTTTGATTCTAGTACATTATTTTTTATTTATTTATTTTGATAATTTTAATAAAAAGCATTGTCAAAGAAGGAAAAGAATGTTTAAAGGTTTATTTAATAATAAGCAATGCAAAAGTAATAAAAGAACATTGAATAATTTAGAAAGATAAGTAAAAAACAATAATAATCCAATTAAAAAAGTGATAGCTTTACCTTTTTCACAACAAATTATATAATATAAAATTTGATAAGGAACAAGAATTGCATTTAACGTTCCTTGTTGGCAGTAAATTTAAATACCAAGCATAAAAATAATTGTACACAGATTAAAGTCATGCATATAAGAAAGGCAATAATTTCACTAGCTTAGTATTAATAAAATAATCATAATCTGAATTCACATTGTTTGGATAATCATAATATTTCTATTCAGTACGATAATATTGTTTTTTTTTTATGGAACTTCTTGAAGCAATTTTATTTTCTCTCACTTCTGTTTCATATAAACCTGAACTTTTTATCTGAAATCGAATGAAAGAAAATAAAATTGGTTAAAACAATTCAAACAAAATAAAGTGTTATTATATTAAATTGAACAGTACATAAATAAAAAAGACATTGAATTACAGATCTCATCCAGTTCACCAAAATAGCTTTTGTTACTTTCTTCAGCTGAGAGCTCTTAAGTTTATTACTCCATTACTGTGCAAACTTCAGAGAGTAATATATAGAGTATTAATCTTGAAGGATGCTAATCTGTATTATAAAATTAATAGCCATGGGTATTTTATAAATGGTTGTTCATTTTTAACACAATAAATAAAATTAGACAAAAAATGTTAGTTCATAATATTATTTATAGTTTTTAAGTGTTCACCAGTTAAATTTATTTTAACATAATTATAATACTTTGTCACCAAAGAAAAAAGATTTTTTTTATATATGTATAGGTTGGTTAAAAAAATAATTAAAAATATAAATAATTAATAAGTGCAAATAAAAATAGAATTAAAATAAATATTATAAAATATAGGAACAATATTTGATAACATTAAAAACTTCTGATAGCTATAAAGACCAAGACCTGATCTCAAGAATTTACACTATAGATGTTAGAAATGATAGTAGTAAACTGATTTTTTTTTTTTTTGGAGTTTAAGATGTTTAAGAAATGTCAAGATGAATTTTATGGAAAGTGAGACAGCATAAAAATAAAGTGAAAAAAGTTTTTTTGCTTAGAATTTTATGATAAAATGGGAAACTTGTAGTAAAACATTAAAATAATAGTATGGATAAAGTAAAGAAATATTTCATTGTTAAGAGACTGATTTAATTATTGTATATTAGAATGGTTTATTAATTTACTGTGGTATATAACGATTTCAAGGCAAAAGAATATTTAACTTGGTTAACAGTGTTTCTAGAAATATAGCTTATACATATAATCTTGTTACTTCATCTAAGAAATGATTTAATGTTATAATATAAATATTCAAGTTTTGTTTTAAACAAAAATAGTAGCAATTTGAAAATGTAACTATGAGAAACTAATTATTATAAATTAATAAACACTTTTTATTTACCTAACCATCCTTTTGCATTATCGTCCATACATAATTCTCTTTCTGCACTTGGAATGATATATGCTACAACAAATAATTCTACTGCATCAGCTGCTAAGCCTAACCCAACAATAAAGAATAAAATCCATTGAAATAGTCCAAACCCTGCTTGACATAATGCATCTTCATGAAACTGTGATAATATAGAGACATCTGCATCAATATAGTCCATTTCCTGAGGTGGCAGGCTGTCCTGATAACTAGTCTGAAAGGAAGGCTGTGGAGATTCTTCTGTGTAGAAGTCATGAGGAAGAACTTCTCGTTTAACCAGAGACACATTTTCATCATTAGCCATGTCTAAAAACTGGAGAGAAAAAAGATCATTTAAGAATTTTAGAAAATTAATATTATTTGATATAAAATTTATAAGAAAAATATTTTTTTGTTTTTATTATTAAACATCTAATTTATTAGCTAGATAGAAGTGGCCTCTATTTTTATTTCTTTAAACCACAGTGTAAGAAATAATAAAAGTCAACAGTTACTAAATAAAAGTTCACTTTTTTCCTCATTACCTATTTATCTGGTTGGTATTTTGAATGAATAAACTAAATATTCACTCTTTTGCCTTTAATTGAAAAAGGTAGATTATCAAGATAATAGTGATGTGATGTGATGTATTTGGCTTCTCCTTAAATGAAGTCAAAAATATCTCAGCAATTATGCCTAGATTAACCTGTTAGCCACTTTATTTTCCATTCCCCATTCTAAGTCTTCCCATATTGTGCCCCATCCCATTTCCACAACATAATCTTTGTCAACTCTATGGCCTTTATATCTAAATCCCACTTATCTTTGCACAAACCCAGCATAAAAACTAATAACTCACTTGCTGTATAGTCACTTTGTTCATACCTATTCTCCCATAACTTCATTATCTGTAGCCTTTCTGCTTTCAAGGATTTACATTCAATCAACAGATGCCTAATTTTTTTTATACCTTCCTTACACAATTTGCACACTAAATCATCCATAGTTTTCTATTTACATGTATATTCTCTTGTTGCTAAAGATCCTGTTTGAGCCTTAAACAATAAACTACTTTCCTTACTATTATCATAAATTAACTCGCATCCAATATTCCGTTTACTTCTATATATATTTAAACTCTTCTTACCCTCCATACTAGTTCTCCATCTCTCCAACTCCCTATTTTTTATTAATGCTTCTATTCTTTTATCCCATTCCTTACCACTATAACACTCAACAATCCTCCTAACACAATCATCCCACCTTTTATACAAGTATATTGATATAAATTCTTTATCCAAATCTTTTGCATACCGCATTACCTTTCCCACCCATCTTGTTACCTGCCCTTTACTCATAACCTAATTAAACACTATTTAGGCTATTCTTTTACTATCCATAAACTGCAACCTACCAAACATTTTCATTTTACTTTTTGCATCTCTCATATAAAAACTTGACCATCCCATTTCTCCTTGAATTGCCTCCTTTGCTGTCCACATCTCTGCATCTAATGCATGTGTTCCTACTTCCCTTTGCACTTTCTCTAAATAATCTAAAATCCTTTTACTAACTTAATGCATCATTACCATATGTTAACCCTGCTACTGTAACTCTCTTCCATACTATTCTAGCTACATCATATTTATTATATGAAAATACTGTTAGTTTTTTTTACCAAACCCTTTCTTTTCTTTGCTTCATTTATCAATTTTTCTCCCATTCATCCAAGTAATTTTCCTGATTACATAAGATGATTCGCAAATACCTATAACTATCCACCACACTTAACTTTATATCCCCCAATAAAAATTCTACATCTTCTCTTTCCCCAGTATTAACCATCATTATATTTAATCCCCATCTCTTTACCCACCTTTGCACATGTCCTCAACATAATTTCCATATCTTCTCTTCTTTCTGTATATAAAAAGATATCATCCACAAAAAAGGCCCAACAAAGTATATAATCCTTTGCCACCTATTAACAGTATCTCTACACCTCTTCATAGTCTTTCTATTGCTTTCTTCATTTCACTCAAAAACAACAAAAACAAAATAGGTGACATAGGGCATCCTTGCCTTAACCCCACCCCATTTTTAACTTTAACTGATTCTATATCCTCTAATTGGTAAGTATAATAATTATTTTCATATAATTTCTTAATAATATTTACTAAAGCTTCATCCATTCCCAAATTGGCTAAGCTTACCCATAATCTATTTCTATTTACTCTATCACATGCTTTCTCTATATCTATAAAACTCATATATAAAGATCTACCTGAATTCCTACTCATCTCCAGAAGTTGTCTAACTACAAACAAACTATCTCCTATATGCCTATCTGACATAAAACCTCCTTGCATTTCCCTCACTACATTATTCTCTTCTATCCATTTTACAATCTTCCAGATACCATATATGAGAAAACTTTATATAAAACTGATTCACCGCTATTGGTCTATAATTATTTAACTTTCTATGATGCTTACCCTTTCATTTAAATAATAATCTTATTCTTGCATTACTCCAACAACCCGGAAAAACTCTCTTCTGTGCCATCTTATTAAAACATGATAATAACTTTGCTTTTGCTCCATGCCCTAAATTCATTACCACCTCTGCTGCCCATCCATTTAAACCTCTCACCTTTCCACTTTTCAATCTCTCCCCTGCCTCATTCAGTTCATTTTTGTGAACCTAATATTCCCATTACTACCTGCTTTCATGTTTTCTATCACTAATTCCTTCATATCTAACATCTTTTCTATATCCATTATATATCTATTTAAGATTCTCTCTACCTCTTCTCTAGAGCTACACTCTATTTCCTCATCATCTATTAATACTATCTCCCTTTCCCCTACATTTCTCCTTTTAATGTAATTCCAAAATTTTTTACTCTCGTCTCTTCCACTTTTATTAATATCCTCCAACAATTTACTACTTAACTTCATCCTCTCTCTATAATTATCCATTTTAGACAACTTCTTCTTTTCTAAATACTTTCCTCATTTAGCATTAATATCGTTTTCACTTTCTTTATTCCTAATAGCACACTTATAATCTCTGCATGCTTCTTCCTCTCTTTTACACTTTTACTAACTCTCATTTTTTATTACTTTTATTCCTCTGCATATTCTCAACTAAAACCCTATTTGCCACTTTTTCTATTTCACCACACCAGTCCTTATATTCATCCCCAAACAACTGCTCCATGGTTTCTTCAACTTTTATTTTATACTCTTGCAACTTATTCTTATCATTCACTCTCCATCCACATCTTTCACTATTGTTTCTACCTTTATTTCTATCCTCCATCACATTACTAACCATTTCTATTACAATAAAGTTATGATAATTATTACATACTCTCTCTTCATTATCAAACACCTTAATTTTCTGTATTTTATTACTTCCCTCTTTCTCTACCAATACAAAATCTATTGTGTGAAATACATTATTCCTAGACCATGTGTATTGTTCCTCATACATATTTGATAGATTCCCAATGCTCAAATTTACTCTTTGACAAAATTCCTTCAAAAACTGACCATTCTTATTATCTACATCATCAATTTCTTCAATATCTCCATTCATATCCCCTATAACCATTATTTTCTTTCCCTTTTCTTTAAACCTCTGTATATCCTTAACTAGGCATTCATATATACTGTTTTTCCACTCCATTACAGTTTGACTATCTCCAAGGGCTATATACACTACAGCCACCATCCATTCTTGTCTACCCAACCTTATTTCAAACCACAAATGCTCTTGACATTTAACAATATTTAAATATTTTTCCGATATAACACATATACCACCACCCCTTTTTTCTTTTTCTTTTTTGTTTATACTCTGCCATACCACCTTTTCCAAAATAGGTTCTTCTTTTTATCTTAGATAAGTTTCCACTACTGCTAATACCTCAAGCTCTTCATTTTCAATTGCTTTATTTAATTCCAGCCAGTTTTCTGGTCTCCTACCACCTTGCATATTCAAAAACCCAATTTTAACAATTTCTTTTTTCCTAACTACTCTTTTATAAATTCTTTTAATTCTTTCTTCTCCATTACATTTATAACAAACTTTCTTACCATTAATCTTACAGAACCATTTCCTCTCCACATCTACACTTATATCTAAATCAACCATCTTTTGCTTATTTCTTATATCACATCCATTTTTCTTCTTTTTGATAATATTATAATTTAATATTACAATTTAAAAGCCCACCCCCCTTTAAAAGTTTCCCGAATTATATTCTTTAAATATCAGACACCTTAAAACTTCACTTCCTTGTTTTCCTAAGTGCAATCCATTTTTACTATATAACTCCCTCCTTCCAATAAACCAATCCCATACATCCACAAACACAACATTATTTCTCACACAATTTTTTCACTCTCTCATTTATAGAACATGCCCTATCTAACAAATGCCTCTTATCAAATCTTGGTAATACTCCATTGACCCCTACTCTTTCTTTAATCTCCCTCAAATTCCTAATCAATTCTATATACTCATCCATTACTCTCTCTGATGGCTCTAACAAATTGTTAGTCCCTACCATAACATATACATCTCTACTACCTTGCTTTCTTACTTTATCTGTCACATCCCTAATTTTTGCTCCAGGCAAACATACTCTAACATACCTGCTTCTATTTTCTCTTGCAATTATATCCCCACATTCTCTTATTAGTGAATCTCCTATCAATACTGTCTCATAGTCTACTTTATCTATTCCATCTGTAACCTTTTCTACCATCTTCTGGATCTCCTTATCCATTTCTTCCTTATCATTTCTACTCAATAATTCCTTTATCTCATCACACTTCATCTCTAACAATTTTAATTTTACTTCTACATCCTTCACTTATTCCTCTATCTTACTTATTCTCTGGCTAACCATCTCTATTACATTACTACTTTCTCCACCCATATTTCCTGGCACTCCACTAAAATCATACTCTGTTTTATCTTCCTTAACTACATTTTGCTCCCTCTCCTCTGACTTTCTCTCTAGACTACCTACACTTAGAAACCACCTTCTTACCTCATTAATCACATTTACACACTGACTACATAACCAGAAACCTGTTACATCCTTTCTATTCTTATTCAAACATTTCAAATGATACACCTCAGCACACACTGTACACTCTACAAGTGCTTGCCTCATTCCTTTCTGCCGATCGTATATACATTGTGCCATACAAATGCAATCCATATTTTTATTTTTCAAGTCACCTATTCTATATTTGACTTTATAATACCTCTCCTATTCTTCAAACACCCTTATACAGAAAAAAAATAGTCATGAGATTTTAGTAGCACTGCCATCTAGTTTTTATTGATTTACTCAAGACTTACATTGTGATTTTTGGAATTAAAGAATAAATACCACTAATGCCTAATTATTGTAAAAAAAAATGAGTGTCATTAATTTATTGATTGACAGTGAAGTTATTACACTGCTCAGTATAATTTGTATATAAAATTTTTAAAACAAATATACCTATTCAAAAATTTAAAACTTGTTAGTTTAATCATGGATTTGGAGTTTGTAGAAGTATAATACCTCTATCATTGGTAATGACAGTTATGTTACAATAGTATGTTTTGTTTTAGAATCAGTGTATCAATAAGCATAAGACTAATCCAAATTAACTTAATATCTTTATCCTTTAAGTAATAATGGTTTGGCAGTGATTTAGTAAGTAATATTGAAATATAATTGAGTTATTATATTTAAAAACAATATAGTTATCACTGAAAAAATTTTCAAGGTTCAACTGACCAGAATTGAACCCCAGAATATGGCACTGAAATTAACTGTAGTACTTATTATATCGTGAACGCGTGTTTATTTTCTAAAACACAAAATTGAAGAAAATATAAGAAGCATTATAAATCATTTATTTTTTGAAAAATAAATAAATATATGTATATATACTAAATGAACATTTATATATGATAGTCTATAAAACATACCATTAATCTATAAACACTTTTAAAAAGTATTTTAAATAAAAATAATAATAATAATAAATATGATAAATTATTTATTGTAGTTTGGGTCAAAAAGTTGTTTTTTCTTTAGCCTTTATAAAAACAAACATTAAGTACACAAATTTTCATGTTCAGCAATAATAGACTCGTTAATCTTAGAAAAATCAATAGTTTGGAATAATATTAATTGTAAATCAGCAATTTTTTGTAAGAGACTTTTGGCATATCCATAATCTGGAGTTTAAATACAAGTAGCTCTAATGTTGTAAATTTCTCGGATCACAAAAAGTCTTACCTTTTTCAAATTTTTAACTCAAAATTTATCTAACTATTATTAGTTGATCCCAGGTTAATATGGGTTAAGTAGTTCTCAGTCAAGTAAGAAAATTTGCTATTTTAATGATGCAATTCTAAATTTGAGATTTTAAATAACACTCCTTAATCATATTACTCTGTTTTGCTAATTATTTCATATGCATTCAGGCACAGAAATTAATGTACATATAACAGTATTTATAAGTGAATTGAACACAGACTTTCAAGCACTCTTCAACTATCTGCACTATCTCATACTACTGATACACATGACTGTACAAATATCTCTTCTATGTATTTAAATGGATAAGGTCCTATACATGAAGGGTCAGAATGACTTGAGGCCAACATGGAAATGGCAATAATATTGGCATTATCATGGGATTTGGGTTTTCCATCACCAGATTTTTAATAGAATGGATGTCTGAAGAGTTGGAGGTTGGAGTACATTGAAGTCTTTTCATTAAAGTATAAAGATTTGCTATCTTAATATAAATTGAGTACTGATTATATATATATGTGTGGGAGAAAATAATCTAGACCAACTGATGAGTGCTGGTTTAGCACAAAATACTTATTGGTGATCATTTATCTTATCTACATGTGTGTGGTCATGTGTATCAGTAGTATGAGATAGTGTGGATAGTTAAAGGCTGCTTGAAAGTCTGTGTTCAAATCCCTTATATTTACAATTAACTTCCAGGTATATGAGGAATGCCTGTATTTCAAATCTTATACAACAGTAAATTATATTATAAAAACGCTGCAAATTTTTTTTTCCTAAAGCAGGTTGGGATGCTTAACTGAGTGAAAAAACTAAACGATAGCATTTGATTAACATCAGTTATAGTTTAATGTTTATATTGAAAGCTATTTTATATCAATGTTTTAAATCTATATCATAAAATAATGATTACTTTTCGTCGTTTAAATGTTTAAATAAAATTCTAAAGATATTATAAATGAATTTATTCCTGAATATGTAATTAAGTAAATAAAAAATGAAAATTATTTTACAGAACATTAAAAAAATACTAATACAAATTAATCATGAATTTAAATTTTGTAAAAACATATTTCTGGAGGCATTACAAATGATATCTTTAAAAGATTAGAAGCATAAAAGAAAAAGTTAATATAAAGCTTTTTCAATGATTTTTCTTTTATTTTTTAAAGTTTGTTTTAAATTTTATCAAGTGAAAGGAAAATTATTTTTAAATTCATCTCATATAGAATCAATGAGTGCTCCTGAATATTTCTTTTCCTACGATAATTTGAGTCATCTTGCTAAAGACTCAAGTGAATAGAGCATTAACTTAAAATTCAATAGTCACGAATCTGAGTCCTGATATAATTCCTATGTTAGTATTGTCACTGATCAGGCTAGCAACATCTGAAGAAGAAAGGAGAATTGTTTTGTTCTTGGCTGCTAATATCCAAATAACTACTTAATTATCACAACATGGAAGACAAGATAGTGTTTAATAAGAGTGATTTCTATTTCAAAACTTAAATTTTTGATAATTCTAATTCCCTGAAAAAATTTCAAGTTGCACCTGAATCCAAACACTAGGCATAACTGAAAGGTAGATCATTCATCTAATCAATGTACTATAGGTGATCATAAATAACCTATAGTAGTACAAAGGTTTTTCCAATAGTGCTTTATAGATGGACAATAAAGAAAAAGACAATACTCATCAGGCTTGCTAATTGTTGATGATAAGAATTTAAGAGATTTTTTATGTTTATTTAATCTTCTAAATAAAAATACCAGTGTACTGGTTAATATTGAATAGTTAGCTGAGTTTATATTAAAGTATTTATTTTAAAAAAATCCCAACCTGCTAAAAAATTTCAAGTTTGCTTGAACTGTATTTGAATTTAGATCATAGCAAAAATATTAAGGTGCACTATTACTTTCTCAAAGACCTCTCATTTATACTATACACTGTTATATATCTGTATTTTTTTATATGTCAAAGCATTGACTGGGAATGAACTCAGACCAGCTGCTTGGAAGGCAGCCATGCTAATCATTAGGCCACCAACGCTTGATTGGATATTTAACATTTCACTAGTTTAATAAGCTACTTCAAATATTTTATGCTTTTTCACATTTTTTAGCAAAAAATAAAAAAATGAAAATCTTTAAAAATGATTGGTAAGTCATTTAAACACTTGAAAAATCAAGTATAAAAAAATATAGATTGTTAATATTGTATGTATATATATATATATATATATATATCTAAAATTTATCTTAGTTATATTATTATATATATATATATATATATATATATAATAACTAAGATAAATTTTAGACTAAAGTATTTGTGCTAGATCTTCTACTGCTAAGATCATCATCAGTCCACATTAATATACCTGAATATTTTGAAATTAGAGCTTCTACCTAGAGTTATTAAAAATTATGTGATATGGATAACACATAAAAAATCAACTACTTTAACATTCTTTAAAAAATAAAATAATGTTTAACAAACTATACTCTTATATAGATATAAAGAAAATATGTCAAATGTTTTTGGGTTTTCCTATAAATAAAAACCCCAAAGTAACATTTGATATATAAATAATGTTTTTGAAATTAGCTCATTGTAACTGTTTATTTTTAAATACAATAGAATAGACCTTCAGTTTCAGCAAATGACAATGCATTAAATGTAAAATGATATCACTTTAAACTTGTTTTTCTCCATATATTATATAGTAAAATTTAAATCATCATTGGCAAAATCAAACTGAAAGTAATGTCATATATATATATATATATATCATGTTTAAAACCATTTAGCAACAAATTTTTGATTGATTAAATAATTGCATGCCTTCCAGAAAAAACATTGTAGAAAATCCTTCTGATATATGAAGAAGAACAAAGTTAAAGTGGTATCATTCTAACTATAAAGTATTATCATTTGCTGAAGCTGGATGGCTATTCACTTATATTTAAAAATGAACTGTTGCATTAAGTTAATCTTGAAAACATTACATCTAAATATATATAAAATACAATACCCGTTATAAAATATATATATATATAAATTAATGGTAAATATTTATCGTTAATTTATATATATATATATATATATATAATATTCAAATACATGTGCATTTTATATACTAACTTTTAATATAATTAAAAGGAACTTGAGAATTTAAAACTATCCACAGCCATTCACTCTATCTTATACAATATGATCACATAAATGTAAAAAAGATAAATGATCTTCAATATAGATATTTTGTGCTGGTTTAAGATAAATTATCTTCAATATAGATATTTTGTGCTGAACCAGCACTCATCGAATGGTTCAGATCTCCATCTCTGTCACATATATACAAACAATACTTAGTTTATATTGAGATAACAAATCTTCAAACTTTAATGGACAGGTTTAAAATTTCTCCATACTCCAACTCTTTAGCCATCCATATCATAAAAAATTCAAAGATGGAACAATCAAAGTTCTGGTTGATGCCAATATTATTGTCATACCCATGTTGACTTTAAGTCACTCTGTAACCTCACGTGTATGAGCTTAATATTCCATTTAAATATATAGATGAGGGATGGGCAACATACAGACTGAGTGTGGAATATTCAAATACATGTGTATTGTCTATACTAAACTTAATATAATTAAAAAAAACTTGAACTCAGATTTTCAAGCTCTCCACAGCCATCCACTCTATCTTATACAACTGATACACATGACTACATACATGTGAAAAGGATAAATGATCTCCAATATATATATATATATATATATATATATATATATATATATATATATATATATATATTTGTTGCTGCCCTCTCTAGAATTATTTTACAAGTAAAAAATCAATAATATTGATGTAAGAAGATAAAACAATGGGAGAAGGCAGGCTTTTCTAGATGCTGATTGCTTGGTTCTCAATCTGAATAAAATAAGAGTGCCTGTCAACAATTTTCATGGCCTCAAGCTCTTTATTTGATTTTCAAACAAAAATGAATGTATTAAAGTTATTTTGTTGGTATTTTTTAACATATTATAATGTATTTTGATAAAATATAATTGAAAATAAAATTATTTTAGGAAAATAGTAAGATTTTAGTAAAAAATTCTTTACTTTTACATGAATGTAAATTGAGAAATAAATAAATGACATCAACAGTGCTTTCTAATTTGCTACAAATTTTCTTTTTAGGTCTTCTATTATCGAATATTTTTATAATTATAAATAGAAATTTATTTTTGAAAAAACTTTTGTTCACTTTCATAAACTGACAAATTATTAATATACTTTTTACAAACAAAACTAAAATGAATATAATATTAAAAGATGAATATATTTTTACTACTGATTTTGTAATTGACCAATCAAAAGTTGTAAAACTTTAATTCACTTGGCCAATAAAAAAATTATTCAGTTAAAAAAAAATTTTTTTTAGTGAAAGAGATAAAAGTCAGGGTTCATGGGATTTGAATTGATGTCATGTGCTTTTGTTTTGTTTTGAATTTAATGGCAATTTAAGCAGATTAAGGAATTAATTGAAAGTACTTCTGTGGATTAAAAAAGTATGTATAATATTTAATTACAATTATATTTATTATTTATATTCTTATTACAATAGTTTGTACTTAATGGACATTTAATATATATATATATATATATATATATAAATTATTAATCAATGTCTGTATTCCAATTATAATAAAATATATATAATTATTCAAACAATACAATAATTAATACAGTAACAATATTTTAAACAAATATATACCAATTTAATAGAAGTACTTTCAACTATCTATGTAGTCGTTGTCAACTAGACTCAAATTGTATTAGAAAAAACCGTTACAAATGTAAACAAAAGTAATACGTCATACATCAATTTTCCCACAATTCATTAATTTTTATATTGGCTGCCTGTCTATTTATCAACTGTTGCTTTTCACTTTTTATTAACATAGCTTCTTTAATTTTGCGTTTATTATTATTTCTTTCAATACACAGAATTTTAACTTTATTAAAATCAAAATCAAAACCATAATTACATGTTACATTATGAAGATATAATTCTTAATACTAGTATATATTGCCAAGGTATTAAAATTTATTACAGGTATGTTGATGATGTTTTCGTTTGTGGAAGTTTAGATATTATAAATGTATTACTCAATGAATTAAATAGTTTAGAAGGTTCGACTTCCGCTTTTGGCAGCCATCTTTGCAACTGGTCTTATTAAAAGCATCCCTTTGCGATTCAGTTTCAAGAAGACAGGGACGATTGTCCCCTTACCTTTACGTCTTTTATTCAAGGTAAGTCGGTTTTAAACATTATTTATTATGGAAAGTGATAATATAATCGATAATTCTCAAATTAATGTTAACCCCGATCTCAGCATTCAACCTAGCAAAGCAGCCATCGGTCGTAAATATTATAGCCTTAGATCTAATCTAAATGCAACTAAACTAACTTCTACTACAAATAAAAACCCACAAACCAATAAATCAAATGAAAACACCATCGCAAATATCAACAAAAGTTTAGAAAATATTCTACTTACCCCTAATATAAACAATAGCATAAATATCTCATCAAGCGAAACTATTGAAATCCTTAACAATACAAGCAAAAACCAATCATCTCCTCTCCGAAGATTTTACGCTCCCGCAGAAGACTCTAATGAGCAATTTTCTTTGCCCTATAATACCCCGAAAACCATATCTGAAAATAATAGACAAAATTTCCAACAAGATGATATCGGCGAATTTTTTAAAGTTAAAACTTTTCCACCAGAGGTCGACAAAACCAGCGCTGTCACATTACAGTTTGTCAACAGTAAATTTAAAAATCAAAAAGAAGAAATAAATTTTAAAACTAATAAACCTCATTCCAAAACAAACAAAGATTATAGCACAGAACAATCCATTGCTACATCAGCCAACTTGCAATCTAAACCAATTTCCTCATTTCCAATATTGAAAAATTCCACTACGTACGCAAATATCGTAAGGTCTAAAAATTCTGAGAGAATCTCCGAAAATATTAAGGCCGATAATTTCAATGAACTATATTTGAATATCTCAGAATTAGACACAGAACAAGAATCAAACACTCTAGAAAATGTCTCATTTAATATAAACGATCTTAATGATGACATGTTCCTAAAAATAAATAACGAGTTTAACAAAACGATTCCCAACACTCTGTATAAATCGTTTACAAACTACTACAGCGATAAGTCGTTAATCTTAGCCATAACAAATCAACAATGTGCGTTATATAAGTTCCCTCTAGAACAATTATACAGTCTAATCAATCAAAATCAATTAGGCAGAGGCATTCACATGATCCTTAATCATCCCAATGACCGCTATGTTATCGTTGAGTTTAAAACGTGGGCGGACCGTATGAACTTTAAAAATAACTACCGATCTTTGGGAAATTATATACTTTGCTCCATAGATATGAACCGTCCAGTTACACTATCTGGCAGAATTCAAAACTGCCTTGCCCATTTGAAAGAACAAGAACTACAAGACATCCTTATTAATTATGGTTCAATTAGTAAATTTAAACACTTACTAAACCCTCACTTCGAAGATCAAATTCTGTCCAATACAGTTGTCTTCACACTTACTTTAAAGAAAAACATTATACCCACTGACATACCCACCATTATTACTGCAAGAGGCTCTCCTATGGTTTTGACCTTCAGGGGAGTACAGCCACAATGTTTCTTCTGCCTTCAAAGAACACACCTTATTAAAGATTGTGCAGCAAGAATATGCATACACTGTGGTATTAAAAAGAATAAAGTTCACAGATGCCCTGGTAGACCTATTAATACGGCTATCACATCCTTAAATAGACAATCACCACATGGGACTAATTCAAACAGCAACCTCACAAACCCAGACAATCTGACTCAAATAAATCCTCCAACAAACCCTCTCACATCCAAACCTATCTTTCAAAATGAAAATCTTCAAGAAAGAACAAACACCAACCTCTACACTAATAGTAGTGAATCAGAGAACCAAGCAATAACATATACTGCTACTAAACCAATCTCTCAAACCAATAATACTCAAGATCATTCATTAGATACATATTGTACTAATCCCCGAGAAACAATGCTAGGCCAAACTCTTTCTACAAAAGAAGACAATATGACCAAACCATCTAACGAGAGCAAGGAAAACCCAGGCGATGAAGAAAATACACTTAAAAAATTTCAAAACAATTCAGCTATAACAACTCCCACCCAGCTTAAAACCAATGATGCTTCATCATTCGTGCCAGCTAAGTCTAATAAACCTAAACAAAGTGATCCACAAACTGTCCTCAATTCTTCAATGCCTGCAGTAATCAACCATCCAGATGAAAAGACTTATCAAACACTCAACCCAAAAGTCAGCATAATTAATGTTTCACAACAGTTACAGCAAACCGAAAATGACTCAGATCTAAAATTTAAACCAAATTCTTATAACAATAAAAAAACACTTTCATCAAAAGTACAGGAAAAAGAAAACAACACTACTAAACTTAAAAAAACCCCAGAAACCAACACAACAAATACCCAAAATACAAATAAGAAAATTAAAAGAAAATCAATTCGCTCAGATAAATCAAGCTCTGATGATGACAGCTCCCATCCAATACATTATTCACCACCACCCGCTAGCAAACAAATCTCAGATATATCCAGCACAAAGCTTCACAAATCCATAGAAAAAAAGAGGAAAACCATGGATCCTATAACCATCGATACCATTGATCCATCTGACGAATCTCAGACAGATTACACTACTTCATCAGACACCGAAGACTTCATGGATGCGTTTCCTCAACCAACAAATATATCACCAATCCATCCACAAGTTCAATCACAAGACTCTGATTTCCAAACAACATCAGAACTCATTAACATGGAGATGCCCCACATTGACTTGGTACACTTTGCTGAGGACGGTTTGGATTAATCTATCATGTTCTGCAAAATTGCTGGCATTAATATTCGCGGCATCAACTCAATTGATAGAGTTCTAGCTATTAAAAACTGGCTCTCGCTCTGCTCCCCTCATATACTTCTTATGGGTGAAACTAAATATCACCATAAGACTGATCATAAAATATTATCTCTTCTCTCAGCTCTCGGATTTACTAAATTTTCCATAGGCCATTCTGCTTCAGGTGGAGTCGGTATTCTTCTCAGCAAGTCAACACCACCAAACAGTTTTAGTATTCTATTCCTAGATGCCAATATTATTGTCATAGAAATAGACTATTGGGGTTATCCGATCATCATAGCTTATATATATACAGCCAAAGACACCTCTCAATATCTAAAAATAATCCATATCCTAAATGCCATCAACGCTAACAGAGCCTCTCCTACTATTCTTCTGGGAGACTTTAACACTACATACAATGACTTCAACAAGAGATTTTTGCATCTAATAAATCGCAGATTAATGTGTGGAGAGGGTTTCTTCCCTCCTGAAGCCTACTCTTTCTATACTAAAACTAAAAAGTCCCTGATTGATTTGGTTTTCTACACCCCAGACCTCCATTTCAACCTTGATGCAGCCTTGGCCCCTGTTGCTTTCTCTGATCATATGGCTCTAATCTTACAACTTACACCTATTGCAATCCCTACACCCATTGATGGACCTGGTAAAACCATGCGCATGATCACCCAATCAAATATGACCGAAGCGATAGTGTCTGAGGCATACATCCTTTTCCAGAAAATAAACATCCTTTCCCTGCCTGCTGAGGAGGGCTGGTTTTCCTTCATTGGAATACTTCAGTCCATATTAAATCACCACACCAGGAAAATCAAAGGACCTAATGGCCTTCTAAATGACCTAACAGACATTAATATACAACTTCAAGCATCACAGCAAAACTTCACAAATACAGAAAAAATTATCTTCCTTAAAAATCTCTACAAAATCAAGCAAAAGTCCCTTGCAGAATATATATCCATCAGAAGAGCCAAATGTTTCTTAGCACAACAACACTGCTGGACGAGAGACTATCTCAGATGGGCACTGGGATACAATAAAAAACAAATCACTCCCTTATCCATTAATACTAATGGAACCAATCTTATTGGCTTTCCAATGATGCAGCACATCAGCAAACAATTCTGCCAATCAATGCAAAAAGATGGAGCTCCTCCTATAAACAGCTGGTTAGATGCTGGTGACCCCGGCGAACATGGCATCACGGAAATCCAAATCAAAAAGAAGATAACATCTCTCCCTGACGGCGTTCATCCTGGCCTTCATGGCATCCCAAATTTCCTTCTCAAACACCTCAGTCAATTCACTGTGCCAATTATTAAAAAAATGATTGATCACCTAGCCTCCGGCAACAGAAACATAACAGATCTTTACCCAGTGGCACTCGTGCCTTTTATTAAAAAAGCAAAACCACTAAACGACATTAACAGTATCCGGCCAATTTCCATGACCCCATTGCTTATCAAGATAATTGAGTCAGTCATTAAAGATCAAATCCAAACTCAAATTCTTAGCCATATCTCATCAAACCAATACGGAAAAAAGGGATCATCAACCTCGCATGCTATGTCCAATGTAACTGCACTGTTCAATTACATCAGAGGACATCGTAAATCAAAACCTATTGCTGTCCAGCTGGATGTTGCGGCAGCATTTGATTCAGTCCAGATAAACATCCTTCTGGATATTCTGTTGGAATGCGACATTCCAGCTGGGATTGTACAGATGATCAGCAATCTGCTCAACAACAGAGAGATTTTTCTCTCTCTTGATGGCAAGATCACACCAGGTTTCAAGCCATACAAGTCAATCCCTCAAGGATCCCCGCTCAGTGCCCTTTTCTTCACAGCATACATCAACCCTCTTCTGATGGATATAGAAAAAAACCTCCCTGGAATTTTCCTTCCCTCTCTCAATAAAAGCTTCAATGTATTTGCATATATTGATGACATCATGGTTGTGCTTCCCACCATTAAATACCTTCCTAATCTCATGAACATATTAAACAGAAATACAGCGAAACTTGGCCTACAAATAAATTTTAACAAATCTTCCATCTGGAAGATAATGTCTGGTAAACAAATTAACTCTCCCTTTTCTGCAAAACCCCAAAGATACCTAGGTTTTCCAATCTACAAAACTCCAACTGCAATGGCAAGAGAGATTCAAGATGCAATCCTCCATTCAACTGAAGCCATCACCACTTCACTCTCTAGAGTATACCTTTCATTATATGGAAAGGTTGGCCTCCTCAACATGATCATAATGCCAAAAATCTCATATTATCTTCCATTCGTTAAAATGTCTAAACAGTTTCAAAATAAAATTAACCGATTATGCACCAAACTTCTCTGGAGAGGAAGGACAGTTGCTATTAGCTTGCGAGGTATCCAACGACCACGCAGGTTCAATGGACTGTCATTCCACTCAATACAAGCAATCATTTTACAGAAAACCCACAACACTCTACATAATCTGATCCTCTCCTGTGGATACTCTAACATTATTAAAAAAGTTACACCGACAGATCGTCCTCCACCCTCTTCCAGTTCATGGATAGCATCCCTAATACAACAACTACAACTTTATAACCCGATAACATCCTTTAACCTTAACCAAAAAATCACCTTATGGGAAGCATACAATATAATCAACTATAATCAACAATCCATTAAAACCAGCCTAAAAATAACCAACCAAAGACTCATTACACACTTCAAAAGATGGAGTCTGGAACCCAAATTCCTTGACTTCATCATTAAAATAAATCTTAATGCGCTACCCACGAATTGGTTTCTTTATCACCGAAGAGGTTTTACCAGCATTGACCCTATATGTGGTCTGTGTGCTCGTGAAGATGAAACCATAGACCATATTATACACCGGTGCCCAAGACTTAAAACTCTAAAAGATATAATTATAATCAATTCCAACATAAGACCTGATATGATTTTCTCACTCGAAAATGCCATTCATAATGGGTTTTTTTCAATAATAAGGCTTTCTACCTTTGTCCTTTATTCCATATGGATAGTGAGATGCAAAAGTCTCATGGAATTACCCCCGCCACAAATCATACCATTGTTCTATCAAACGCTCAAAAAAATCAAGAAACGTGACCAGCTCCTTGCCTCCAGTAAAGTCTTTGCTGACACCTGGTCTTTAATTGCTCTTTCCTTTTCCTGATTATCAATTCCCACCTACCCAGCATTATAGAATAATCATTTATAAAAGAAAATATTCATGTTTATATTAAAAATGCTAATACCATTAAACAAGTTCTTTGAATCTCTTCACTATACCTAACCACATAAGAGTATAACATTGTGCTCTCGTAACATAATCTAGCCAGATGACATATAGAACATTATATAATCATATTATTGTACAATTTATTCATTTATTTATCCTTTATTAGTATGTAATCACTATTTATTGTTAATAAAATTTTTATTGAAATGAATAGTTTAGAAGGTTTAAAATGGAGTAAATCTTTTGAAGAAAAAAAGTCAATTCAGTATTTAGATATTAAAATTACACGTAATAAAAATAAATTAGATTATTGTATGGTAATAAAAGATATTGAAAAAAGAGGATATATTCCTTGGTATTCAAATGTGCCAATAGCACATAAATTATCCGGTTTAAAATCATTTTTATTTAGGAATAATAAATTATGTAAATATAGTTCTGATAAAATAAGTAACATAAATGTATTTATTATGGATTTGTTAAATGTTGGATATGATCATAAATTAATTTATAATATTGTTACTAAGTTTAATAATAATAGAAATATTTTAGATGCTATAGATATTGATAAAATAAAATATACTTGGATATCAATACCATTTATTTGTAATGAACAGGTTAAATTTATAAAACAGATATATAAAAATATATGCTCTTCCGATCTATTTTATACTACTCCTAATTTAAATAGATTAATAAATAATTCAAAAAATAGGTGTAGTATTTTAAATCAAAGTTGTGCAATATATAAATGGCTATGTGTTTGTGGAAAGGCATATATTGGGGAATCTCGATGTACATTGGAGAAAAGATCAAAGGAGCATTTGTTATTATATAAACGAGTGCAAAAATCAAGACAAGAGAATGTTAGAAATGATGATGTATCACCATCAGTATTTTTTGATCATAATGTAACATGTAATTATGGTTTTGATTTTGATTTTAATAAAGTTAAAATTCTGTGTATTGAAAGAAATAATAATAAACGCAAAATTAAAGAAGCTATGTTAATAAAAAGTGAAAAGCAACAGTTGATAAATAGACAGGCAGCCAATATAAAAATTAATGAATTGTGGGAAAATTGATGTATGATGTATTACTTTTGTTTACATTTGTAACAGTTTTTTCTAATACAATTTGAGTCTAGTTGACAACGACTACATAGATAGTTGAAAGTACTTCTATTAAATTGGTATATATTTGTTTAAAATATTGTTACTGTATTAATTATTGTATTGTTTGAATATATATATATATATATATATATATATATATATATATATATATTATAGCATACAAAAGATGATGAATCAATAAAAAGATAAACACAATCTCTTACAAGTAGCCAAAATAATACTATTGGCTATATGATAATGTCAGTTATATAACTGCTAAAATAATAATGTTGCCTAAGCTCAGAGAGGTTACAAATGCCATATAACATAATAATAATAATAATAAGGGTAAATAATAACAATAGTGAATATGCATTATTAAAGCAAAATGCAATATTTAGTAAATTTAAAAGGAAGAAACTTCTCATGCTCACTCTTATAAATTATAGCCGGTAATATTATTGGAAGTGCACATCATTAAAGGGTTGGGTTATATTTATAACTCCACCTACAACACTTCTTCCAATCATAATACATCTAACAATTATGATAAATATCTTACTGATATGATCAGATCTACAACTAATTTTTTTTCATAAAATAAAAGCATATCTTATTATGTTTTACCACAATGATGTTTCTTAAACAATTTTTGCTATGAAGTAAAATAATTTCTTTAACACATTTTTAATACATTGTACAGACTTAAACCTGCATTATATATGTAATACATGCAGGGTTTGAATTCAGACTTTCACACGATCCACCACTCTCAGTGCCATCTCATATTGCTGATCCACCTGATCACACACATGTTGAAAAGATAAATAATCACCAATATACATATTTCATGCTAAACCGGCAATCATCAGTTGGTCCAGATTACTATCCTCACACATATATATAATCAGTACTCAGTTTTATATTAAGATAGCCAATCTTTATACTTTAATGGATGGGCTTCAAACTATTCCAATTCACAACTCTTTAGCCTTCCATTTCATTGAAAATCTGATAATGGAACATTCAAAGCCCTAGTTAGTGCCAAGGTTGTCATCCTACCCCATGTTGACCTATTAGTCATTCTGACCTCTCATGTACAGGAGAATAATCCATTTATACATACATATGCGAGGGGCATTAATATCTCAGGATTCCTTTAAATTACAATTTCATAAATGTGAGCTTTATTCTTCTCTTTATATTTAAAATTATTAGACAAAGAAAGGTATCCTAGTAATATCATAGTGAGATATTCTTTTGCCTTTAAGATAATATCTCCATAAGATTACAATAATAATGATTTTAATTATAACTTACCAGGAAAGCATTCAGATATAATGAATGGATAAGGGATTTTATGGCAACTTCGTCACTTACATTTATGATAAATAATAAATATAATTTTCTGAATAAAATGAAATGATTTCATAAAAACAATGATCTTTTAACATATAAAATTAATTATAGTGATCTATAATAATGAGAATGTAAAACAGTTGATTTTTAGATCCTTTTTTTTACATCTGAAATGCAATTTTCATAAAATAACTGTTATGTCAAATAAGATATGTTCATACACTCTCAAAACATTCAATTAAGGACAAATTTATAACAAACTTTGTAATATTTAGGTTTCTAAATATTATGCATGTAAATGATGATAAATACTCAAAAAGAATATTAACAATAAAACTAACATTATTTTTTTAAAATAAAGACATTTAATGTGCAAAACTTTAATATCTTATGATATTATCAGAGTAAATCATTTAAATATTATATTATATGAATCCACAATAAAGAACAAATAAAATTGTATGGTTTACAGATGAATGAATAAAATAAATATTAAATAAAACCATTAGTAATGGGTTTATACAATATTCTGCAATATTAATATTATAATAAGTTCTTAATCTTACAGCATAACCATTTCATTATATTATCTTTTATGAATGTATTTAATACTTTTCAAATGTCACCAATAACTGTTGAAGGAGATGTATAACATTTTTCATGCCAAATATATAATTTTAATTTTAAATGAAATGTTTTTCAGGTTTCCATCTTGAAATACTGACAAAGAATAGCAAAAAGATTTACACATTAAATCAATAAGAACATAAAAATAATCAATAAAAAATAATCAATAAAATATACATCAGTTTTCATTACATTTATCATAAAAATATACATTCATATAAGTAACTTCATAAAAAGGAATTGACATAACACTTAAAATACAACATGGTAAAATGAAAATATTGTGAGAACTTTTGGATAAATGCATTTTATAAATAATTTATAAAATTATACTCAATAGCAATGCATAAAAAAAAAATAGCACAATAAGCATCATAAATATTGTGACTTAAATTTATACCCTTTTATTAAATAAAAATAAAAATGATAGACATTCATTCTTGGTGTTGCCATTCTGAAAAGACTGAATACTTATTCAATGTATTTAAATATAGCAAAATTCAAATTATACATAATGCACTTTAAAATAAACATTAACCAGATGTGATGTGGTGTGATGAACTGTGGCTTCTCTTTAAACAGAGGCAGGAATCTCTCAGCAATTATATCTAGAGAAACCTGTTAGCCACTTTATTTTCCATTCCCCATTTTATGTTTTTACACATTCTGCTCCATCCCATTTCCACAACATAATCTTTGTCTGATTTTTATGGTTTACATCTGTGAAAAAAATTAGATTTTAGCTGCCTTTTATTTCAAATGAATCTCATTGTTTTAGAGATTTATTTGTTAACACAATTATAGTACTTTTTTGTTTTTTTCATAATTTTTCTCTAGGTGGCAGCTTCAATCAGAGCAAAATATTGATTTGCATGCCTTTTCTAATTAGCATGTGTGAACAATAAGAAGAAATCCTCCATTTTATTTCCAGTCTTGGTAGGAGAAAGTTCAGCTATTATTCAAAAATCTTTTTTTTCCAATTTTATATCAAGAATAGGTAAGTAATAACTATTTTTATTATACTTTTATTTGATTTTGTAAATATTTTACATAATAAAAAATATCATCATCATCATTATCAACCATTATCAAACCACTGCAGGATGAAGGTCTCTCCAAGTTAAATCCATCTCCTATATTTAGCATCTCTTCTCCACATCACTCCAGTACCCTTTCTTATTTCATCCATTCATCTCACATGTGGTCTTTTTCTGGGTCTTTTACAATCTCTTGGAATCCAGTTTAAGATTTCAATTGTCCATCTATTATCGTTTCTTCTAGCAATATGTCCAGACAAACTCCATTTCAGTCTTTTAATTTTTTCAATGAGGTCAGTAACACCTGTTTGTTCTCTTATCCATATATTATGTTTTTGATCTCTTGTTATTCCCAACATGCATCTCCACTTACTTCTTTGAGTGGTCTGAAGTCTCTGTATTTCTCTTCTATTAAGTGTCCAAGTACACATTTATTAAAAAACTTTCTTTTCAAACACATAGGTATATTTCATTTTAGTATCAAGTTATTTCTACCATAAGCACTTCAACTAAAGTCATATAAATAATTTTTGGCAATTATTTTTCTGATCTCTTTTTTTTATGTTGAAATACTTCAATATCTTGCTGTATATTTATTTCATAAGTGCAAATACTTCAAAGTGTTAGAATTTCAATTACATATCTATAATTCAGTAAATCAAATAATTCATGGATCTAAATACAAATATTTTTATATAATTTACTAGGATATATATTTTATCAATCTAAGTAAAAATACGGTATATATATAGTTTAGTAGGTTAAGTATTTTACCATCCCCATTTATACACACACACACACACATATATATATATATATATTACTGATCTAAATATAAATATCTAATTTACAAGGCCAAATATTTTATTAATCAATATTTATATACATCTAGCTTGAAATATTATAATATTTTTTGATCTGCATAAAAAATATTAGAACTTTTATGTAACTAGCATATATATATATATATATATATATATATAATTTAGTATGTTTGGATATTTTGATATTCACAATTTAGATCTGTATTTTATTTTATATATATTGAAATATTTAAAAATGTTTGTATTTTAATTATACATGCATGTGTGTATATATTTGATTTCTAAATTTAGTTTCTATATCTCTTAGGTACAATGGATTCTATGCCAGGAATTAACTATCACTATGACTCTGATGCAGCGTCTGAATACAATTTAGAAATAGGAGTCTCTGTAGGCATAATGGCTTCTGCTATAGCAGGAACAAGCTCTCATCATTATGACTCTAATACTGAGTCCGAATATAACTCAGTAGAAATGGAAAGTTTTGTTGAAGTGGGATTTTCAAGCATGAATGAGAACCATAGTAGTAGCAGTGATGAGAGTGTTATTGAGTATAAGGATAGTACAGAGCTATGAGAGAAAATAGATATAAAAAATATTCCTCCACCACTCCCAAGGTTTAGTCCAGGAGCCAAAGCTTTACAATTCTTTGAAATTTTTTTCAATGTTACCTTACTCCAAATGTTTGTTAACAAACCATTATGCTGAGCAATGTCATAATAAAGACATAGATATAGTAAGGTCTCCACATCATATATAGAAACACATATGCAAAGAAAAGTTGAGGCTGTTTTTTGGAGTATTGATGTTGCAAGTCATCATCAAAATGCCACATCAGTTATGATCCTGGTCAAAACAAATATTCATGTACCCATATTTTCTAAACTCATGACAACTACTAGGTATTCCTTTCTCTTGTAATATTTGCATTTTTTGACAATGAAAAGTTTGTAAGTGGTATCCATCGAAATCCAAAGCTTTAAAAGTTCTATAAAGTTATGAAGTATTTGAGAGACAAATTTAATGCTGCATATAAATTCCAGAGCAAACTCTATGTATGGATGAGAATTTGATGCTCTACAAAGGACATTTGAGCTGGAAAACATATAATGCCAAGAAAAGAGCTCATTTGGCGATAATAAAAAAAATTGTCCTTTGTGAGGCATCAAGTGGTTATATTTATGATTAATTTTTGTATATTAGAGCTGAAACAATATATAAACATAAGTATGCCACTTTACATGCCAGCACTAAAAGTGTTCTTCATTTTATGGATAGTTATTTAGGAAAAGAATAGTGTGTCATTGTAGACAATTGATACATAACACCTGATTTGACAGACATACTTATAAAAAATAGGACAAAAATTTATGGCACTATCAATAAAAGAAGAAATGGTCTGGCGGAAGTGTTTAAAATGGTAAACTAAAAAAAAGCACTATCCAGGTCTTTCAGTATAGAAAAATAATGGCCTTGAAATGGCAGGACAAAAAACCAGTCTGCTTATTGGGTACTATTCATGAAACTTCCACAAGAATTATAAAGAATATATGGAGAAAATATATGGGGAAACTCATTGTAGTGCTTGATTATAATAATACTATGGGTAGAGTTGATTGTTCTGCTTAAGAGTTGTCCTACTATCAAACAACTAGAAACCAGCAAAAAATATTACAAAAACTATTTAGATGTTTCATAAACCAAACTTTATAGAGTGCATGCATTTTATACAATAAGTATTGTGGTAGTAATGTTGAACTTGTAAAGTTCAGATTACAAATAATTGAACATATTATTATAAAGTATGCTGTTTCTTCTTACATCTACAGAATAAGGAGAACTAATGCTATCTCTTCTCCTCTTGAATTCACTGCCTGACATTTTATCACTGATTTGTTATTCAGGTGATTTACTAATAAGAGAATTAGTAAATATTTTTGCTCTTAAATATATGTGACTGGTCAATGAATAAAGTAAGATTAATATTATATTTTATTATTACAAATGAGTTGTTTAACACTACATCACCAAATTACTAAAATATATTGAAATCTGAATCGGTTTCTAGTCTATGTAGCTCAACTAATTGGTAGTTCTATATATAATTTGACAGCAATATCATTCCTCAGATAACTCTATTATTGTGTCATTATTCAGTAAATAAATACAGTCATTCAATTAAACATGGTTGTTTATTGAATAAAATATACCAGTGTTAAACTAATCTGGAATACTTATTTCTGACCATTTACAATCATTAATGTTGAGTGCAATTTTAGTTATGTATAACCAGAAGCCAGTTTTTAACTCCATTATGATATGAAAACTTAATGATTTAAATTTTTGAAAATTTCCACAATTTTGATATACTTGCATTTGTCTTCAGCTATATAGAAATAACTTAAGAATCAGTAACTGATTGTAATATGCTACTGGTTTTACTCTTGATCTTTTAGCAAAAATCATTGTTCATTTATTTTGATGTGCACTCATAACTATAGGATTAATTTTAGTAGACAAATTCTTAAAAAATATTTTTGACAATATGCTATTTGGAAATATTTTTTATTAACATAATAATACTTTTTTTCTTTTTATTATTGTTTTTAATGAATTAACAAATCATTTTTACATCCACAACTGAAAAAGTTTTATTATTTACTTTTCAGACACCAGATGGATGCACTTTCAATATGGTACACCAGAATCATGCTGGGCTAAATGTGTTGTCATATCTATTAAGGAATAATTAATTATTATAATTATTTAAATTAGGTTTTAAATATTCCACTTATTCAAAAGTTGAATATTATTTTTTGTCATATTTATGATGTGAGTGTGGTTAACAATAAACCACACCTCTTTATCTCTTACTGTCATCTCAGTCCATGCAGACTAGATTGAAATTCATTGGATTAAATGTTTGACCAAATTGTTGTTCACATTATCAGAAGATGGATTTGTATTCAGGATTATTTTTTGCCTGCTTGTACAGATATTTGCATGTAGTCATTCTTATAGCAATCTTTGTATATAACTATGCAGGTGGTGCTGCTGCATTTAATTTTGTATATAATCTGCAGTGAGTTCTCAGGTGGCAAATTATCTTTAGCATTGTTTAATAATCTGTTAGAACTAGGGTGAGTTTGGAAACTGATGTTAAATGTTGGAGCACAAATAATTTTCATTTTATGCATTAGTTTTTGGGCATATGCATGCTCACTCATGATTTACTTTTTTTCTGTGATTGGACAAATTGTTTTATATTTTAAAGAACTTTCTAATAATATTTAGCAGGATGTTATTGCTATAGCCTATGTACATAAATCATATAGGTCATGGGTATGTGGGATTGTGGATGAAAAGCATTTCTAATTTCAAGTGACTTCATGATCATTTTATAATCTAAATAATTTTTGTTTTTTTAGGTTAACATATTCAAACAATTCAAGTCTTAACATGCTTTTATATTTGATAATCCACATTGAGGCTATTTTTTGTGATAGTATTTCCCATAGTTATGCAATGGTTTCTTCAGGAACACAAACTCAGATGTCATTAGCATATCATTTATATATAATATGTGGCTCTTTATATATAAACATAGGTACGTTTTTTTTAAATGTGGAAAGTGTTAAGCTGTATATAATGCAACTTATAAGTATACCCATTGACCATGACATTTTCATACTATAGAATCTATTGTTAACTTTAGCTGTGATGTCTGTGTCAATCCAATTGAGAACTGCTAAGATAAAATCTTATTTTTGAAATTGTATCTAGTTATCAGTAGTAGTTTATATATTATGTTAATAGACTGCTTTTGTAGTATTGAATGATATAGTTCAATAATATTTAATGATGATCATTTGTAGTTCTTTTTAATATATGCACTGTTAAGGGATTGTACAAAATCTAAGGATGATTTTATTGTGAATTTTCTGAATTGCAAATGAACTTTTAATACCACTCAGCTTTGGATCTAATAGCATTATAGTATTAGCATAATAAATAATTAATCATGGAAATTGTTTCAAGGTAATTAAAGAAAAATATTCTCAGAGTTTATTTTAAATGTACTCTTTCATTATATTATATAGGGTATATGAGCACAGACTTTCACATGACCCATCACTCTCCACACTATCTCATAACACTGATACACCTGAACACATATATGTTGAAAAGATAAATAATCACTAATATACATATTTGATGCTAAACCAGCAATCATCAGTTGGTCCAGATTATATAATAAACCTGTGTGTTTCAGTTATTACATAGTAGAGATGTCTGCTCATCCCTTGTATTAAATGGATTATGTCCTGTGAATGAGGGGTCAGATTGACCTTAGGTCAACATGGGTGCGACAAGAATCTCGGCCTCAGGGTGGCCTTTGAGCATTCCATCATCGGATTTTCAATTGGATGAACAGTTGAAGAGTTGAGTGTGGAGTGGATTGAAGCCTGTCCATTAAAGTATGAGGATTGGCTATCTTAACATATATCTGAGCACTTATAGCATATATGTATAGAGATGGTAATCTGGACCTACTGATTATTGCTGGTTTAGCATAAAATACGTATATTGGTGATTTATCTTTTTAACATATATGGGTCCAAGTATATCAGTGGTATGAGATAGTGTGGAGAGTGGTGGTTCACGTGAAAGTCTGTGCTCATATACCCTATATATATATTACATATATAAACACAGGTATATAATAAGCCTGGGTGTTTCAGTTCTTTCATTATATTGTAAGGCAGTAAAGATATATATATATATATATATATATTGAAATGGTATATTCTCCATGTCATATACATTTTACCTATTTACCTCGGCAGCCTCCATCTGTTCCAGGTTAAAGAGTACCTCTTAAGATGCCTACATGATTATATTTGTATAATCAAGTATATGTATGTGAACATCAATGTTCATAATCTAATTGTTATAAATATATTACAGCAGTAGATTTATTTAAAAGTAATATATGTAATTTAAAATATAATTTAAATCGTTTAACTGAAACACACAGGCTTATTATATACCTGTGTCTATATATGAAATATATAGGGTATATGAGCACAGACTTTCACATGACCCACCACTCTCCACACTATCTCATAACACTGATACACCTGAACACATATATGTTGAAAAGATAAATAATCACTAATATATGTATTTCATGCTAAACCAGCAATCATCAGTTGGTCCAAGTCAATTTGTATTCAATTTGCTTGAATCACTTATGTATAGGTATTTTTATGCACCACCATCATACATATTGTTATTTGATCATTTACTGTAGCTTCTAAATTTAATTTAAAATAATCTGCAAAATAAAATCACATGATGTATTTCTGTTTTAGCATAATGTGATGATGAAATCTAAAATTTGTTTAGACAATAAATATTGTCAAAAATATATTTCAACTTGTAAACAAGATTTAGCCATCAGTGACCATTGCTAAAATCTTCTGAGAAAAGTAAATGATCAAACCTTACAAAATATCCTGTTCAAAGGATAAAACAAAAGATAAAAGTTATTTTGGTAATATAAAATATAAAATTTTAAAAGTGCTAATTGTTTGTCTTATTCAAGAAAATTTGCTATTAAAATTATAACTTGAGCACAAGTGAGTATAAATAGGCTAAGTTTTTTTATATAAATACACTCTGTACAATTCTTTGAGGCATCTGCTAACATAATCCATGTCAGTTTAAATTTTAAATATGGCTGAGTAAGACAGGTGGAAATTACTGTTTCCCAAGCCCAGGGAGTGGTGATCTCTGTCTCCATCTTACATGCTGAAGTGGTACATAGCCACATAGTGATGGAAGATGTTTCTTTTAATAACCTACTGCACTGAGACTTCAACTGAAAGAATGCTGCTTATGCTAATAACAAAAATTGCTACCATACTCACCACCATGAAGTGCCAACAGACAAGCTGCCATTAAGAAGATTAGGTAACAACTCCTAAGAGCCTGCAAAGAGCTCTAAAATTAACTTTAACTCTTAACTTTCAAAGCATTAGCTATTTTTAAATTTAAATAAAAGTTTGAAGCTAATTTCTAAAACTTTTACCTAAATTAAATGTAAGGCCACTGATTTGCCTAATTCTTTGTAAACCTAAATATGTAAATTCTGTAATATTACATATGCTAAAATAGTAAATTCATAATCATTTGTTAATACAAATTATATTTTCATTTCATGCTTGCAATGATGTCTAGAATGCTTTATTGATTTTAAATATTAAAATTTCATTTTTTATATATGTGATAATTTGCCAAATATGCCTTGAAACAGTGAGCATATTAAATTTAATGATTCTGTATTGAAGATATCATTCTTTATATCTTTACCTTAATAAATATAAAATAACTCTTATTTATCTTGATCTAACTCACTGTTTTGAAATTTAATTATTTAAGAATAATATATGATCACTTAGTGATCACTACAATAATATAAATTGATTTATATTAGTTAATTATATTCTGGTTTGCTATTTTATAACTATGAATTATGATTTTAAAAGTCATTTTATCAGAAAGTGTAAGCCTAGCCATAGAGATATAGTATTAAGATATATTTTATAATTTACAATTCAACTTGATCCCTTCAAATATACCTTCTCTTTTTGTAGAATCTAATTGAGGATGCAAATTGGTGATCTATTAAATAAGATCATTAATTTAGTAATTTAGCCTTTTTTATTATAGCATTGTAAGTAGATGGTTAATTTTATGAACTGGCTTTAATTGGCAACACAGATAGTAACTATCTATTTAAAGCACCATTAGTTTATGTTTGACAGATTTGATATTTTGCTTTATGCATAGCGAATGTGTATTTACAAAGAATGTATTCATACTAGTATTTTGTTAATCCTCATGTTCTAATGGCAGAGACTGTCCCATTGTCCAACTACCTTCATTCATGGTGGACATCAAGAGTATATTATTCAGATAAGACTATCACATATAGAACTGAGGCACAAAAACCCAAAATCCCAAATTAGCCTATCTGAGTTAAAAACTCATAATGTTCGCATTCTTAATAATTCATTAGCAAACAATTCACTTTCATATGTAAAATCCTGTGAATAATTGCTAATCAGAATCACCATCTTTAATAATGTTTAGTACATGCCTATAGCAAATTATATGTAATGCTAGTTTAGCCTGTTCTTCCTTTGTAGACTATGTTCAGAATTTATCTGAAACCATGAGAATCTCCAATTGATGGAATCTGATTTGCATCATTCTCAAGCTATATTATGCTTGAATATTATTTAATTCAATGCAGACAGCCACATTACTTACACTGTATTAGTTATATAGGTCTCTGGCTAGCGCTGTCACCTCATCAGTTAGCAAACCATAATAGAGAATTATTATTTGGCATATTAATTAATTTTTCATAGACATAATTTATTTACCACACACCAAGGTATTAAACATACTGTAGTGAAAAATATTGCACTACTTAAATCAATCTCATTTAATTGTAAGTCACAAATATGCGTTATATTGATTATATAATTTGATTTCTAGCTGATTGTAATTTTCTTTTATTTTGTTTTAATTTTATTATTAATAAAATCTATTAAAATTTACCTCATCTTCATTATCATTTTGCTCATATTTCAATTCCAATTAAATTATTATTCATTAGATATAATTGGGATGCATTGTAGTTAAATATTACCTTAAGTTTAATATTGTTAGTTTACTTAACCCATTTAGTATTGCATGTGTGGTCAGTTTATGGGTCTCATGTCTTTCCCTGATCGAAGCCAGCTCACAAATTAAATTAAGGCTCATGTGTAACCTCAAAACTATCATTCATAAGGTGGTAAACTATGGCACATTGGTAAATAGGTTAAAGCTTGGTTGGACCTGGAATCTTCCTTTCCCATTTTGGTCAGTCTCAGTGTATTTTCCCTGAACTCTAGGTTTTGTTATGTGAATGTACAAATCTGGCAGTTACAATATATATATATATATATATATATATATATATATTGTAACAGGATGACATATTTAGGATGATTTGATTGGTCAAACTTATTGACGTATTCTTAATTTATGATGACCACAATGGAGGACATTGGCTGTTTTAAAACCTATTGCTGAAAATGTTGACTTCACAACAGTAATCTTTCCTATTCATCATATGAATATGGCCTATAAATTACCTTACTTTACTAGAATATTTATTAGTTTGGTATGGTTATATTATTTAATACCCATAATGATACCAACAGCAATCCTGGTTTGAATTTATATCCATTTAGTGATCATCTCGTCAGCACTGAACCAAACTCAATTATGATATTATGCTACTTGGTTTAAGCTTTTGACAAATTGATAAAAATGCATAAATGAAAAGTTAATAAAGTCAAAAATATATAACATTCAACAACATTTTTATTCCATATAATGTCAACCGTTTAATGTATCTACACATCCTCTCAAACAATATACTTTATCCCAGGATGAATAATATAACAATCGATAAGCAAGGCATCATTTTTAAGGTAATGGATATTCAACAAATTACATTACTTGTTGTTCTTTTTTTACAAAGTTATAATAATCCAGCTCATCGATTTTTAACTCATATAATTGAATAATAATAAATAATACATTATAAAACAAATGTACATCTTATTTTCACAGTAAGAAATAGATTAGTATTATCTATAAAATAAATAGCTAATTAAATTTTAATTGTCAAGCATTGGTGGTCGAGAGGTCAGCGGCAGCGCTTTACAAGCAGTTGTCCCGGGTTAGCGAATTCGCTTCCCGGCAGATGCTATGATACATGGGAAAAAAAATTAAATGTTAATTTTTTAAAAAGTAATTATATAAGACATATATAGAAGAAAAAATGTATATATAAGGTTCTTACTTTAATTTGTTTTTGACTGTCAAAAACAAAACACAACACATACACACACACACATATATATATTTCAATGTTTATTCAGCTGTTGATGATTACACTGTATAAATCATGAAGTTAATTATTTGTTTTCTTTTTGTCAATGAATTAGATCAGTTTAATTTATTAATTAATCTTTATATACTTCTTGATTTGGCTGGAAATACACAAGTTAATCCATTAAGTTATTACAATATTTTTGATTGTCCTTTGCAGATGAATAAGTCAGTTTATTGGTTGCAATTTTGGCTTGTTTAATTGACAGACATAAGTGGATATTCTCTTCTTTATATTTGTAGAATGAATAGACAGATAAAGTCAGAGTGAAATAATGATTTCTCATTTATAAACCAGATAAATAAAATAGCACAAGTCTTTAAAATACATTGATCATCTTCCTTTCCATGTTAAGGTTGTCTTTCAAATTCCCATTGGGTAACGTTAACTTTTCTTCTACATAATATCCATACCAGCTGAAAGTTGGACTACTGAAGTTTTTAACAAATCATCGTGATGAGATTTTTAATTATGCATGTATAAGACCATCATAATTAAATAATGATATAAATATTAACAAAATCTTTTTAAGATGATCTCTGTCTGCTAGAAAAATGTTTTCACAAAATTACTATCAAAACCTTTTATAGGTTATCACATGTATTTATTGATAAATAAATTAATTACTGGGTCCATATTTTTTTATCATTAGGATGTTTATCGATAAACAGATTATGAAGTAATAAGGAATGAAAACAGATAAAAATAGGAAAGCACTATTTCTTGCTATTCAGAATTTATTCAAAACAAACTATGTTTATCTGAATGAAATTTTGATAACTCGATAACTTTCTTGCTTAGTTAATAAATTTAGTAATTTTAATTTGCTTTGAACTTGTTTTGATTTTTTTTTTCTTCAATATTATTAACTGTAATTAATTAAAAAAATTTTTCTTTCCTTTTTTTAAAATATATATACACATAAATATTTGTTTGAGAGTACATGTCAGCACGACTCCAAACTCACAATTACAGAAGAAACTTAACCTTACTCGGTGTTTATTAAAATATAAAATGCTGTTATTTCTAGATTATCATATCTGATGGACTTGTAGCTGGATATTCATTGCTACAATATAAATATATTGGAAAATTATGGTTCAACATTACTTTCTTTCAAATAGGGAAATCAATCTTGTATTTTTCTGATATCTTTATTTATTTGTGATAATAATATTGAACAGTAAATTTACAAAGATGCATGTGCATGTATATATACACTAACACACATAAAATAAAAAAAAATAAAAAGAAAACTTAAGTAATATCACATATATTTGGACTTTATAATAATAGGTATTTTGATATTCAAATGAGTCCAAAATGTGGATAATAAATAAACATTGCCTAAACAGGTGTACCTCCTAGTGTCTTGAAGATTCTTCTTCATCAATCATTTTAGTATATGATCTAATCATCATGAGTTATTCATATTTATTAGTCATCTCTTTATATTAATGGTGATAACAGAATTTGATGTTTGCGCAACCAAATTATGGTTCTTTTAAACATATGCATAATACTGCAGGATCCAATTCCCTTTTCCATTTCTTTTAGCTTAAGTTCTTGTCAATTCGAAAAGCAGTGATGGGAGTCCTTAATTGTGATCATTGCTTTAATTAGTGGTATTTTTTTAAATATAAATACATGAGATGAGTAAACATTATATGATACTAACTCTTCAATACCTGATCAGTAAACAGCAGTTATGGTTAAAAAGCTGTCAAAATTTGATTGAGATATTTATATTTATTAAAACTAATCTTCCAAAGGAAGAAAGTTTAATAGAACAGATATATTACTACGAGTTTTTTGGAAGGGCAAATCAACCAATGAAAGGAGAATGTATTATGGTGGATTTTTTGTAAAGTCAAAATTATTACCTTTTAGTCTTGGAATTCTTGTTGTGTAAATGAAAAGATAATAGTGCTAAAACTTGGTTTACACAATGGTATGGGTGTGCATTTTATTAGTACATATGTGGAAACTATTCACAGAACTCGGAAAAAGAAAGATTTTATTCTTTGCTGAAAATCATTGTTACGGCAATATTATTAGAAGTTCAAATTTTTCTTTTCAAAAATTTTACCAAAAGTTGTTGGAAAGAATGGTATTGGTGCAATGAATTCAAATGATCTGATGTTTTCACACAATACATGGTTTGATTATTGCAAACACTTTGTTTAGGCAGAAAAGTTACTATAAATGAATATCGATGCATCCATGCTCAAAACAATGACATTTAATAGATCACATTATAGTTATGAGTTAGAATATATGAATTCTTATTATGAAACATTTATAAATGTACATTGTTTGATAAATTACAGCTAAATAAATTCTAAAATTAAAGTAATACTTGCAAAAAAATAAGACTTATTCCAATAATATTTACAGAAAAATTGTTTTTTTTTTTAAGGAATATTTACTCTATGTACTCAGTTTTAATAGTTATTAAGCACTAAATTTGCTAATTTAGATTTTCAGGATTATCATGTTATTAGGGCATGAAATTTTTTTAAAGAGTATGATATGAATATAATTAAATCTATTCATGGCTTAATTAACAAAAAGAATCATGGCCATTTTTATAACAAGGATCTTATTATTAGTAACTTGATAAAAAAAAAAAAACTTATGGTATTTTCTGCTTGGAAAAATATTAGATTTGGGGTTTACAATAATTATAGATAATTAAAGGCAGCAGTTCAATAAGTGACAAAATGACTTAAAATAATTGGTGGATTAAAACTATGAAGAACATACAGACATTCACTGATTAAAACAGCAGCAACTCTCTCCATACAACAGAGCCACCCAGTGCAAACCATAATAATCAATCGATACTAAAAGATTTGTGCATCAAAATTCCTATCAAGTACCTACTCATACAATATCTACAGACTAGTTTCTAGATTTTGTCATTCGTCAGTGAGGAATCTTAGATATGAGATCCCTGAACCTAGATCTTTGCATGTAAGGCAATCCTCCAGGAACCATATTTTATATTTTAAATAAAGCTGTGAGCCAAAATTGAAAACACAATCATGTTTTTAATTTGGGTTCTAAAAGGTAAAAGATGACTACTGAAGGATTGCATTACATTAAAAGATCTAATGCAATGCTCTCACATTCAAGGCTCTTCATCAATGAAGTCCATAAGCTAGAAACTAATCTGAGGATATTGGATGAATGGATACTAGATAGGAATTTGCTGCACAACTTTCTAGCATCCATTGATTACTATGGCTCGTACTAATGACATTATTGTGTGGGAAGAATTGTTGTCATTTTAACAGATTGTATAAGCATAAACAATTTTGTGACCATGCAGTGTTTAGTGGTTTAATATATTGACTGATTGTGATCACATTAGATTCCATTTTATAAACTGAAAGTAACACATAAATTTGAAAAATAAGAGAACAATCCTATTAAACCCAGCAATGATACTCAAATCTTAAATAATGATATTTTGAACCAGTGGAAGAAGTATTTTGATCATAATTGACCTAATAACTTTTAATAACATATTCATTTTCTCTACTAATTTAGATTTAAACAAGCTTAGTGAAATCAAAACAGTCTTTTGTAGTCTTAAAAATGGAAAGACTGTATATCATAATAAAAATGCATGAAGAAGTATTAAAATATAGCACTAATATGTTAGCTTCAAAATATTAAAACGTTGTTAAGAATATATGATCTCATGAAGTTTTGCTGCTGAATTTTTAAAAATAAAGAGGATAAAAAGAGTGCAATAATTATCATGGAATATTATTATTATCAACTATAAAAAAGCCATTTTTTGTCAAGCATTAGTGGCCTAGTGGTTAGCATAGCTGCATTCTGGCCCAGGTTCGCTTCCCAGTATCAACACATTTGGCTAATTAAAAGAAAAAGCTATTTTCAAAGGATTTTTTTTTGACTAAGTTTCTTTTATTAATATGGGTTTTGTTACTAGAAAAATGCAAGAGTTACAAAAACAACAACAAATGTTATGTATTATTTTTATTAATTTAATCCATGAATTAGATTTAATTAATTGCTGAACAAAAATGTACTTGCTCCAACAATATTTTTTTATTTTTATGACAATGATATTTAACCTTATATAGATAGCTTATTGAGTCAGGGTTCAAGATAAAATACAGGATTAAGGATGAATTTTTTAATGTGAATCAATTAAAACTGAAAACAATAACATTATTTTCTTGAATCCTTGATTTGAAGGATTACTGTTTTTCCCCATACCATATAAAATGCATTTAATGTTTTGAACGCAATTTAAAAGTCTTTGATTTAATAATTACATCTAAACTCCAGGGATATAAAGTATATCGGTATTTAAATATCCAAAAAATTGTAAATTGTTATTAAACATATACAAAAGTTGTAACAGTGTAGAATATGTTATAATAAAAAATGAAGTTATTTATTTTCATTCGCACTAGTCAAATTATTATTGATTTATTTAAGAGCACAAAACTATTACAAACATCTGATTTTTAAATAACAGGAATGATTTGGATACAACACTATCTTTGGAATTCTTTAGTTTTTAAAGCCAGGAGTCTAAATTAATGCTAATTAGTATTCATCCAGATGGAAAAAAAAAATTAGTTAATGTTACACAAAGTGATTCATTTTGCCAACTGGTTTTAGGGTAATTGGATTCATTTGAGTAAAGTTCATAATTAAAAGTCTATAGTATTCAGAGTCTAGGGCCCAGAGAATAGATTAATATTAATTATCATTACTAGATGAGTTAATTATCCAAAAATAATTATTGGAAATTGTGCATATTATCATGTAGTAACTGTGGACTATGAGAGAAAATAATGCGCATCTACGATTTAATCAAGAAAATAAGTTGACAGTATTATCTCATACTTGCTTTATATATTTTATCGTATTTAAAAATAATTTTAATTTCTGTGTATTTATTAAAAATATGTGTTGCCTGTCAGTTTTGTTTATTGCTCAATAATTTACAAGTTGAAACATCTGCAATTTGTATAGATTTTGTGTCTAATATAATTTTTTAAAAAAATAATTTTAATAAAAATCAAATTGAAAAAAAATTTTTTTTTTCTTTTTAATGATAGATCTGTGATATTTTGTTTTATGTTTTGTCTAAATTCTTTTTATCTTTCTTCAATTAAATATCAAATCACAATTAAAATAATCTTTTTCACCTGCTCAGTACTTTAACAGGAAATTATTTAAATGTCAATTAAATAAACTTTTTTAACAATCAAAATAGAAAATAAAAGTATTCCGTGAATAAAAATAATCAACAATATTTATAATTAATAATAGCAAATTGTTAGACGACCCAAGGTTAATTTCTAAACTTTTAAATTATTAAATTTTTTACAAAAACATTCTTATATATAGGGTATATGAGCACAGACTTTCACACGAGCCACCACTTTGCACACTATTTTATAACACTGATACACCTGAACACATATATGCTGAAAAGATAAATAATCACCAATATACGTATTTCATGCTAAACCAACAATCATCAGTTGGCCCAGATTACCATCTCTACACATATATGCTATAAGTGCTCAGATATATATTAAGATAGCCAAAGCTCATACTTTAATGGATAGGCTTCAATCTACTCCAACTCTTCAACCGTCCATCCAATTGAAAATCTGATGATGGAATGTATACAACGATCAAACTAGTTATGATAGCAAATAACAATGAAGTCAGCCTTAAACCTTCATTCATTACATTCTGTTTTCAGTATGATTAGAAAAATTAAATATATCATACTCATTAAATGAATATTTGATTACGTGAACTATCGCCAATCAATTTTTGCATTGGGTTATATAATGACTGAAAGTCATTTATTATTATATGGAGACTAATGAGAAATATTGAGAACTCTAAGTCAGTCATTTTTTTAATATACCATTTAAACCAGTGGTAAAAGTGGGCGACTCAAAAATGTAAAGATTTCTAAGTATATTTCCAGATAAAAACAGTAAACAAATTTCAACTTGCTCAATTAATAATATATTTATTGTATCACTTTTTGATGCCTGGATATCATTTGATTCCCTTAGACAAATGACTATGCAATCGATTCAAAAATAATTGGAAATAAAACTCACTAAATTATTCCTAACTAAAAGTAATATTTATGCAAATAAAATAATTATTTACCTTTTTTTTCTTTCCTTTATTTTTTTAACTACACAAAATTTCTAATATTCTTTTTTTAAATATATCTTAATTTCTGATTCATATGTAGGAAGGGACAAAACACATTTAGTGAAAACTTTTCAAACATGTAGACATATTCCTATTTAACAAAGTTATTCCTATCAAAAGCATTTAATCTAAATTTATTTTTATAATTAATGTCATTCTTTGTGTTTCCAATTGCATTAATAATCTGACCAAAGTTTTTTGTAGTTGTTAATTTCTTCTAACATATTATTAATGCATATTTTTCAATCTTTATTATTTTGTTTTGTTAAATATAATGAAATTATTTTAATTTTATAACTTTTATATTTAGCCCTATTAGATTGCTTTCATCTAACAGCACTTATAAAATTTTCCAAATCTGTGAAGTGTTATATGCAAAACTAACGATATGAATTAAATTGACTTTCAGTTTTTTTGTTAGAGTAAATGAATTTATTATTATTTCTTTTCCTTTGACCATGTCTGCAAATGTTGGCTTGTTTTTTTCTTTTTTTATGGCTTTCATTGGTATTTTGCTGCTGTTACTTAGGTCTTGTGATCTTTGAGCCTCCATGCTTGCATTGTTTTTGTTGAAGTTGGTTTTCAACTTGAAAATTATCAATTAAATTCTGCTTATTTTTTCTGTTAGTTGATATTAATTAATTGAATGTTAGAATTTTTGATGTTATATATATATATTACTTAGTTACTGATGTCTTTTATTAGCTTTTTAATGGTTTGAATGTGAAATGTTTTTACCTGATCTGTGCTATCCAAAGTCTAAAAGTGCCCTATAATAATAATAATAATAATAATAATAATAATAATAATAATAATAATAATAATAATAATAATAATAATAATAATAATAATAATAATAATAATAATAATAATAATAATAATAATAATAATAATAATAATAATAATAATAATAATAATAATAATAATAATAATAATAATAATAATAATAATAATAATAATAATAATAATAATAATAATAATAATAATAATAATAATAATAATAATAATAATAATAATAATAATAATAATAATAATAATAATAATAATAATAATAATAATAATAATAATAATAATAATAATAATAATAATAATAATAATAATAATAATAATAATAATAATAATAATAATAATAATAATAATAATAATAATAATAATAATAATAATAATAATAATAATAATAATAATAATAATAATAATAATAATAATAATAATAATAATAATAATAATAATAATAATAATAATAATAATAATAATAATAATAATAATAATAATAATAATAATAATAATAATAATAATAATAATAATAATAATAATAATAATAATAATAATAATAATAATAATAATAATAATAATAATAATAATAATAATAATAATAATAATAATAATAATAATAATAATAATAATAATAATAATAATAATAATAATAATAATTCAATTCAATTCAATTCATTTATTTAAGTGCAAAACAACAGCATAAAGCCAATTACAGCTTGCACGTACAATAAAAGTGAAAATAAAGCATATAACATAAAATGAAAATATAAATGTATACATAATAAAGTAAAATTTAAAAGACAAAATCAAACTTCACATTTCAGTTTAACAAGATTACAAAATTTCTTATAATCAATGTCACACAGATTAAGGTTACTCCCAATTTGATTATATAAAGAGGGTAACCTAAATAAAGGAGAAAATTTAAGAATATTAGAATGGCATGTTTGAATCTGATATACACAAGTAGACCTAGTATCATAACTCAAAGACCTAACTGAGATAGTTGAAACTATATCTGATAAAATAACCTGTTTATTAACAATTTTATAAAAATATTTCAAATCCCTATACTTTCGTCTAGATGAAAGATTAATCATTTTACCCTCCCAAGAAACATATTTGAAAAACTTCTTTGAAATAGACTGCAACAAGTTACATCCTTGCAAAGAACTAGGGTTCCAAATTATTGAACCATATTCAATAATAGGAAGAACCAATGAAAAAAACAATTTCCGTTTAGTATCATTACTGAACTGATAACCATGTCTAAGAATGGCACCCATAACCTTAAAAGCTTTACCAACAATCATTTCAAGATGAGGAGTAAAAGATCCATTACAAGAAAACATAATTCCAAGATCTTTTTGGCATTTAACTGAAATAATTTTATGAGAATTGATATAATAATAAAACTGTAAAACTTCAGATTTTTTGGAATAAGAAATAAAGGAACATTTATCAAAATTAACTGTCATATTATTTGACTGACACCAAGCACTAAAGTTATCAATATCCTTCTGAAGGAGAACACAATCGTTCACTGATACAATTCTTCTAAAAATCTTACAGTCATCAGCATAGCTTAACAGAAAAGAATATCTCAAGCAATCATTAAGATCATTAACGTAAACATTAAACAGCATGGGTGCTAAAATACTACCCTGTGGAACACCTAAATTGCATTCAAAATTAAATGAAACTTTATTATTGAATTTAATATATGCTGTACGACTACATAGAAATGATTGAAACCAATATACAAGTTTATTAGAGAAACCTATTTTATGTAATTTATGAAGTAAGACACTGTGATCAACTTTATCAAAGGCTTTTGACAAATCAAAATAAATAACATCTAGTCTTTGACGATCTTCAATAGCATGAGCTATATGATCATAAATTGTCAGTAGATTACTATCAATTGATCTATTAGGACTAAAACCATGTTGAGAAGAAGAAATTATCTTACCCACATCTGAAATAATTTTATTATAAATACATCTCTCAAAAATTCTTGCAATGGTATGCAAAACAGAAATCGGTCTATAATTAGAAACACAATCTCGATCACCATTTTTGAAGATTGGAACCATTTTAGCACATTTCAAAACACTAGGAAAAGTACAAGAATTAAGAGACAGATTAAAAACAAAGGCAAGAGGTACTGCAATAAATTCGGCTAGCCCCTTATAAATAAAAGAAGGAATATTATCACATCCTAAACTAGAGTGAGTCTTAAGCCTCCTAATAGCTACAATAACATCTTCCCTAGAGATATGATCAATTGTACATTTAGCACTAGACAAATTGCCAGGAAATGTAATTTTAGAATCAATCCCATGTTGTGAAAAGTATAACTCTGCAAAATGTTTAGAAAAATCATCTGCATTTAATGCAGAACCGTGAGTCATTTGAACCTTTTTCTTACCCAAGCCTGAATTATTAACAAAATTCCAGAATTCTCTAGGATTAGAAGAAATATTAATTTCAATTTGTTTTATATACTCTTGTAAATCTCGTTTATAGATATATTTAGCCAATCTTCTAAAATTGATAAAATTATTATAATAAATTATATTCTGTGTCTTAAAATAGAGTCTATGATGGTAAGATTTCCTTTTAATAATCTTAATAAGAGTATATGAAAACCACAAAGGATAACCTTTGTTAAACGATAATTTATTAGGAATATATACATCAATAAAACCATTAAAAATTTTCAAAAAATAATCCAAGCAAAAATTCACATCAATAATTGAGTACATATTATTCCAATCAACTTCAGAAAATTTTCTACAAAGATCAACATAATTACCCCTCCCATAATCCCTTTTCACAACATTAGAACAAGTAATTTTAGAATAACACATCTTAATATAAAATTCGATAGGTGGATGATGAACATCAATTGGAAAAGAAACAGAGACAAAGTGAAAATTACTAACTATTGGTACATTACAAAGAACACAATCTAAAGTACGCTGAAAACTATTAACAACAGGGTTATATTGTTGAAGCCCAAAAAATTTGCAAAATCTAAGCATTCTTAAAGCTTTCTGAGATAATAAAGAATAATGCGTAATAATCTTACCCTTAAATAAATCAGGCATATTCAAATCACCAACAATGATAATATTATTATATCTAATCAAAAAATCTTCAAGTGCTGTCAAGAAGTAATCAAGCTCTAAAAGTGAGATATTAGGTTTAAAATAAATATTTCCCAATATACATTTAAAATTATGATCCATGTAAACTTCACACCATGTAGATTCACATACAGAAGAAGTAAAACATAGATTTCTATATAAAACATTTTTGTTGATAGCAATAAGAGTACCACCTCCTCTAGCTGCATATTCTAAAGATCTATCCGTACGTAAAATATTATAACTATTATCAAGGAAAGAACAATCAGAAAATTGTTGATTTAACCAAGTCTCTGTAAAAAATATCAAATCAAAATGCTCTGTTTCAAAGAATTGTTTAATTTCCACACACTTAGTTCTCATCCCTCTAACATTCATATAAAAACAAGACAGCCCTACCATATTAAATTAAAAATAAATCAAAACAAATAAATAAATGATATCAAGTAAAGAAAAATGTAAGTAAGTATAGTGAATAAAGAAAATAAGAAATAAAAGAAAATAAAGAAAATAAGAAATCAAAGAAAACAAAGAAAATAAATAAATAAATACCACTAAAGTTTTAAAGAATTAGCCAAAGTTCCATAAAAAAAACGAATGGAAGCACCACGAGGCCATAAATTGGAAGAGATTAAATCATTATGTTTATGAGCAGGAGCAGATATATAAAAGCAAGAAGATTTCAAGTTATACATATTAATTTCATGACATATGATCCTAGTTCTTAAACGTTTTTCAAGAAAGACCTTAATATTATATGAATTAAGACTCACTGGCATATTAGAAACAAAATATTTATTACATTTTGTATTAATATTATTAATAATATTATTATGAATTTTAGAAATACCAAACCCCCTTTCCACAGGTAGTCTACCTTTTTTACCAGAAGTTGAAAAAGAGCATCCCAAACCATTTCCCACATTAACCTCATTATCAATATAATTGTTATATTTAGAGAAATGCGAATAATTTGCTCTATGAGTAAAAAAACCTCTATCAGCATTCGCTAGACAATTTTTTTCTTCTGAAATTTGATTTAGAAAAGTCACCAGAAAAATTACTACTATACTTTTTTGGAACAGAATGTGAATATCCATCCTTCAATATATACTTTTTATCAGGAAAATTATCATAATATCCCAGCGATGAATTATTAACAGAAAAGCCAGAAAACTTGTTAAATTTTTCATCATCATTAAGTCTAGAAAATTGTTTTTGATATTTATCAGACTGCCTATAAATTTTAGTTTTATAAACTTTTCCTTTATTGTATCTTGTACTATTATCAATTCCACATCCAATATATTCATCACATGAATGAAAATCCTGATCTAATATCTTATTATTACCTTTATAATCAACATTATAAATGCTATTGTTTTTATTTTTATCTTTTTTCCCAAAACTGTTTTTATCTTTATCTCTAATAAAGAATGAGGACTTGGGCAACTTTTCTAAGGTATTATTACCCTTAAAAGATGAATTAACATCACCAGCACAATCAACCTCAGCAATATCCCCAAAAACTTGTGTTTCCAATAAATCACATTGTATACCTACATCACCAGAAATAACACCATCACCAATAGCTTTAGATTCCTTCACACCAAATTTTGCCATATTCATAATCATACTATAAACTTCCTGAAGAGACATAGATTTTAATAATTCAAAAGTAAAACCAGCCAAGTCTACTTTTCTACTTTCCTTATCTTGAAGCAAATTAACTATATCCACATTAGAACTAGAATTTAAACTCCTATCAATACCTAAATTATTATCACTTTTATCTTTAACACTATCTCTATTATAATTATCCCTTTCAGAAATATTTTCAATATGTATATCCGATTCCACATCTATAAGATCATTATTATTAACTATATCCACATTAGAACTAGAATTTAAACTCCTATCAATACCTAAATTATTATCACTATTATCTTCAACACTATCTCCATTATATCTATCTCTTTCAGAAATATTTTCAATATGTATATCAGATTCCACATCTATAAGATCATTATTATCTGTTGACCTAACATTCCCAATATTCCTCATTTTATCCACAGACAATTGATTACATTCTATACAATGGAAAAAACCCAAACCAACAGAATCAAAAATTTTTGCATCAGACCTGGACAAATTCAAACAAGATATATGAAAATACCCTTGACAAAAACCAGAGCACTTAATTCCATTATCTGCATCTGACAATTCTACATTACAATAAGTACATTTAACCCCAACTACATTTAAACCCAAACCATATGTAGAAGAATCCATTACTAAAACATCAGGATCATTACCAATATTAATATCAGCAAATGGTGTAGTAAGATTATCTGAATTATCTATTTTGTGCTCAGTATTATAATAATGATTACAAAATTCACATATGAATTCCGGACCATTATCATTAAAGATTTTAAAATCACTTAATTTATAACAATCCAAATGATAATAATAATAATAATAATAATAATAATAATAATAATAATAATAATAATAGTAGTAGTAGTAGTAGTAGTAGTAGTAGTAGTAGTAATAATAATAATAATAATAATAAGAAGAAGAAGAAGAAGAAGAAGAAGAAATTATTAAACTCAGGTGCTTACTATACTAAAAATGCAAGAATAGTTTGCAGGGATAGAAATGACATTAAGAGAAAAGTTAAAGAAGCATGTTTTATTGCTATTGATGATAAGGCTATGAATAGGAAAGATGCGTGTTACAAAAATCTCTAAGAAATGGATCATTTAGAGCTGACACATTTATTTTCAACTAATTTACATATATCAGCATATTTTAGCATATACCAACATGCTATGCTTATTCTTTGTTGCCCATGATTATGAGAGCTAAGTTCTCTTGAAAGCGCTCGGGCATTATTCTTTAGATATTATAATTATTTTGACTTTATAATATATTGTTATTTAATCCTGATGAAGCTCGGTTGTTGTGCGTGTATTTGCGCATTAAAATAATAATAATAATAATAATAATAATAATAATAATAATAATAATAATAAATAATAATAATAATAATAACAACAACAACAACAACAATAATAATAATAATAATAATAATAACAACAACAACAATACCGCAGAAAATCCTGATAGTGCCGGTAAGTAATATTAAAGTAGTTGGGTTTCAAACCCCCAAAAATCTAATAATAATGCTACAATTTAAAATCAAACCAATATAGATAATTTCATAAAATAAAAATAAATCTTTTTGAAACTATAATTAATGAAAATCATAAACTAGCTCAAGAATATCATAAAAAAACACTTACGTTACCAAAAATTTCTTTGTTTTTATAAAAAAAAAAAAGGAGACCACAGCTATGCATGATCGAGCATTTGGTGTCAATATGGCCACTGAAGTGTGTAAAAATTTAGACACCGTCAAATCGTATGCCACGGTCGCAAAAACTAACATGCAAGCAACAAGTTCAAAGAATTCCACGACTACAATAAATAATAAAATAGTTCCGAGATTTAGAAAAACAAATCCGAACGATATAAAACAGATTTAAAGATACAGTTAAACCAAAACCCTCCCCTTGCACACTGGACCGATAATATGCTAGAAAGAATTAATGAACACTTTAACAACATGATTCCACGGGGACTTTATACATCGTTCAAAAGATTTTTTTCACCAAACTCAATAGTAATATCTGCCACAGATGCAAATATATCACTGTATCGGTTTCCACGCACGTTATTATATCAAGCAATAACTGAAAACGAACTGTGGGAAATGATCGTAAGAATCGCAGATCATCCAAATCCCAGATACCTCACAATCGAATTTCTTAACAGTAGTCAAAAGAACCGATTTCTAAACCAAATTAAAACATTACACAATTACGCAATTGTTATAGTCGATCAAGATCGACAGAACCAAATTACAGAAATAATAAAAAATACATATTTTGGATACATGAAACAAGACTTTCAAAAAATGATGGATCCATTTGGCAAGGTTATAGCATTTCAACCAATATACCTCAAAGACACACCAATACCAATATACAGCAATAGCTATGATTTTAAGTTAAAATTACACAAAGACATTGACCCAGAATCTATACCAACACAAATTGCAGATCAGGAAGCTATGCTGAGCCTATATATAAGAGGTTTAAAACCACAATGACTATGCCTGTGGCAAGCGTGGTCACCTAGCCACACAGTGCATGGATAGCCAACTCATACAGGGCCAGACACCAAATAATCAGCACATCCAATCCTAACATGAAGAGAGCAACAATACACAAGATAACACCAGCAACTCAAACAGCCAATATGAAAACAATTACAGTACAAATGAAGCTACTAAAAACAAACATGCAGAAGAAAACACAAATATACTTGAAACTACAACAGATAGCTCGAATAAATTAAATGAAAGCACTGATCAAATAGATCAAAATCAAGCACAAATCATACCTGAAGTATCACAAACACCAGGCATATCAATCAGTAACACATCAGAATCAAATCCAGACATATCAAATGATACATACAACTCCCCAAAAACAAGCATGCCACATATAATTATAAACAAAACATCTACAGATATTCTAGAGTCACTAACCCCATGCCTGCCTCCCATAGAAACAACACCAACAGAAGTCCAAAAAGCTGGTCGGCCAAGGAGAAATAAATCAAAAAGAGCCAAAATAAATGAAAACAATACTCTAACAGAAATGATTGAACCCTTGGCAGAAAACTTAATAGCTATGGAGCTGGATAGTAATCAAACCACTAATAAATGCTCACAAAACACTAGAGAATATGCAAAAGCTTCACACAAACTTCAACAAACTGTGAAACCAACTCACAGCCAATCACGATAATGAAGCTAAAAATAACAGCATTTAATATCAGAGGGCTCAACTCAGTCAACAAAATACATCAGCTACAACAATGGATAAAGATTACACAACCTCATGTACTAGGACTTCTAGAAACTAAAATATATAGTGGCTCACAAATTGACCCCACAGTACATCTAAGCAGAGAAGGCTACTGTGCTTGCTCTAGAGACACATCATCTCCCTCAGGGGGTACTGGACTGCTCATAACACAAAGTTGTCCATTTGACTCATTCAAAATCATATATATAGATGCAAATTTACTAATAGTAACTTTTAGTCATCAAATCATCACACTAAACATTATATTTGTATATATTCCACTGAGCCCTACAATTGTCTCAAATATTATATTAAACATAAACTCCTTACTGGGCTCTAATTCACATCCAACCATACTAATTGGGGCTTTCAACATGAAATATCAAGAGTTCATTTTAAAGTGGCTGCATCAAATATCAATTCCACTTATGAGTGCAGAGGGTTTTCTGTCAAATGAAGCAGTTACCTTTTACAAAGGACGTCATACATCAAGAATTTATCTGTGCTTTTATTCACCTATGTTACACCATCAAATCAGCCTAAGCATCAACTCATCTTCCTTCTCTGATCACTCTGCACAAACCATACTAACTAATCTGACAGGAATTCAAACAACTGCACTTACAAATGGTAAAACAATCAGAATTCTACTTCCAACTTCTACCCCAGAATTTATTTTTTCAGAAACATATATAATGCTTCACAAAATCAAAAATATGCAACTTAACCCCATTCAAAGATACTTAGCTTCATAAAAATTTTATCATTTAATATAGATCACATTACACGCAAATCCCCCCCCCCCATCCTCAAGACTGCTAGCACTGGCTGATGAAATACATAAACGGATTACAATGATAAACCCAACAAACACCAGTCAACAACATATACGCAGACTTACACAAACATACAATAATATCTGTAACCACCTGAAAAACTACCTAGCAATAAAAAAGAGTAAAGTCTGCCTCGGCCAACAACACACATGGACAAGAAAATACATTCACTGGGCCTTGGGCTACCCATCCACTGTCAGAGTGCCAATGGCACTCGCAGAGCAGGGGCACACATATGCAGGAAATAATATGTTAAAACCGATCTATCAGCATTTCAAACAAAAGCTGCAAGCATACCACCTAGTCAAATATAATCCTAATGTATTTGGAAAACCAGAAACAAATACTCCATATAACATCACAGAATTTGCTACTAAACTGGCAACAGTACGTAATGCATGTCACCCAGGAGCACATGGAATCCCCAAATTTGTCCTTGCACATCTCAGTCAGTTCACTAGCCAATATTTATGTGACCTTGCAAATCATCTATCACAGAAGTTGCATGACATTCAAAGTTTATATCCAATAGCAATAGTCCCCTTCAACAAGAAAAAAATCCATGTATCAACACTATCTAACCTATGACCAATCTCAATGGGGCCACTTACAATTAAAATAATTGAAAAAGTACTCAAAGACAGCCTAGAGCCACATATTCTACCACTAATTTCACACAGCCAGTTTGCAAGGAAGCAATCATCAACTTCACAGGCTGCAATGATATTCAAAACAGTTATAAACTCAGTACAGGACAGGAAGAAGTATGCACCAATTGCAGTTCAACTTGAT